>VDFB02270651.1:546559502-546625531 GCA_007258455.2 Sequoia sempervirens
ATCAACCCTTCAAGATTACAAAAGAGGCTATAAGTGATGTTACAGGTTTAAATTCCTCCGGTGGACTGCCGATTTTGAAGTCTGTGAAAAATCAAACAGTCATTGATGCAATTGGTTTTGTATTTGATAGAAGAGTGATGAAAATTGATAACATCATTGATGTGGGTGTGAAATTTTCCTTGATGGTCATTGGTTATAAGATATATCACTCTAGGCGAGAAAATTTTGTATCCGGTACAACCATATATGCAGCCTATCAAATGGTAAAGGAGAATGCAGAGTATGATTTATGTGAATTGCTTCAAAGTCAGCTTATGGAAAATCTTGGCAAGATTAAGAAAGACAAGAGGAATTCCTTTAAATATGGTAATCTGTTGCTATGTTTGTTCTTTTATTTCATGGATGAAGTTTTGAGAGTTGGGAAAGTGCATTGGAAAAGTAATAAGCTTGTTGTTGTTTAGATTAGAGACATGTTATTTAGCCTTGGTGATTTGCAAGCTAGGAAAACTACAATCTGGGGATATCTCAAAAAAATTCAAAATATAATGCAAGCAAGGGAAATAATTCCCACTTCTATTGTGGAAAAGTATAAGGATACAATCTGTTTTATGGTGGATATTGATTAGTGCTTGATGGAAGCGACAAAACCTAGAACCGTCTAGATTATGCCAATGGGTTATGAAGTTGAGGAGAGAATCTTGGAGCTATATGCACAATATATGTTGAGTAAGCCTTTGGATCCATTTGAAGAAAGGTTTGGAACATATGCAGATAAAAATATGCAAGTCCATGAGCAATTGAAGAAACCAATGATAGTCTAGAGAGTGAGGAAAGAAGTGGAAGTCTTCGCAAAGAGCATGGGCATACCTGCAGAAGCTATAAGAGAAGCCAGAAGGAAAAGAGAACAAGCTGAAAGCGGAAAAGGAAAAGAGCCTGCTAAAATTGAATCTGCTAGTCCGACAACATCCTCTTCTCGAACTAGATCAACAAGGAGCTCAACACCCCTATCCAGTCATGCAAAGAAATCTACCCTTACAAAAGCTTAAGTTAAGGAATCTGATAAAAGGAAGAAGGATAAGAGCACAAGAGTGTATACAACTATTTAAGAAGATGAAGAGACAAAATATGATGAAGAAATTAGAGAAATAAAGCATATGAGCACCCCTGCAACAAGAAGAGTCAAGCCCTCTGGTGAAGAGAAGGAAAAGAAGAAGATGAAGTCTGACAAACCAAGTACGTCAATAAAGGAAGTTGAAAGAGGTATAATTAAGGATGGAAATCTTAAGCCCCTATGTAAAGTGTATGGTAACTTTGATATTGTTGATCAAAGATTCCTTGAAGAGGCTACAGTACAATACTTATACAATTTCAATATGACTCTTGTTGAGATAATGGCATAGTTTCCTAAGGAAATGTATGAAATTTTGGAGATGAGGAGAGTTAGTGTCAGAACTAAAGAAGAGCAGCTGAGAGAACAAGTTCTTGCAAATCTATGTCTGGTAATGTCTATAAATGAAATGAAGGAAATCCTAAAAGAAGCAAAAAGAGAGTTCAAAAGCAAAACAAGAATAAACAAGCTTATGTTGGGTAAGACTGAAGAAGTAGAAAAAGAAACTGAAGGAATTCTGAAGAAAGTTCTATTAAAGAATAGAATTGATGTTGTTTTGGAAGAAGAGCATGTGGAAGATATTTCATCGGGTCTAGTAAATGAAGTGGTTACAATTGAGGACACTCAGATTTCTCCTAATGTACATGATGTGGAAGAACCTATGGAGACTAAATCCCCTAAAATTGTTTTTGTTGAAGAAAAGGAGATACCGGTTGAAGAAGTTGAAGCTCCAAATGACAAGCAAAAATCTGTGGCTATGGAAACTGTGGTTGAGGAAGAGAAGGTTGAAGTTAAGGGAGTTCTAGTAGAAGCAAGAGACACTACAAAGGCAATGAAGAAGTTTCTAGAAGAGAAAAAGGAAGAATTTGATCTTGAGTTGGGAGATGCCCTTATTCATTTGTCTACTTTGTCCCCAATTCAAAAAATGAAAGTCACATCATTTGCACAAGCCAAGGCTAGGGAAGAAATTCTAAAGTCTCACATTGAGGATAGTGATTCATTGAATCTTGCATCTATTATTCTAGAGAAGATCATGCCTACACGTGTTAAGGATCCATCTGGTTTTTCCTCTGATGAGCTGAAGAAGCTTATAAATTTTGTAAGCACTCATTTTGAGTCACTTGAGAAGTCAACTCTAGCTAAAGTTTAGAAGGAATTTGATGCTAGGATGATCAGTAGGTTTAAAGGATTGATAGTTGATGATAAATCCATGTTAGTTACCTATGTGAAAAATGTTTAAAGTGCATTATCAGAAGGTGGAAGGATTTATAAGTCATGTTTGTCTTTGTCAAAACTTACTAAGGAAAATGAGAAGTAGGTTAAGGATCATGAGAAAGAGTTAGCTACTATTTCTAATGCTTTTGATCCTTTAACTATTTATGTTGGAGAGCAAGAAGGTTAAGTCATATACTTGAAAAAATAAAGATCTTGAATTGTGATAATGACAAAGTTGTGGAAAGAGCTGGTGAACTTAGAGGCCTAATTGGTCTGAAGATGGAAACCATGTTGAATGCTTTGAAGGAAGCACAAGATGCTATGGTGGTCAATGATCTAGTGAGCCTTGAATTTGCAGAAGTGCAATCTTATTTACTTTGTGGTCACATAACTATTTCGGGACATATGCTTGAACTTGTTAAAGACAAATTTTGCAAATATCTTCAAGTTTGTGCAAGTTGTTTGAATCAAAGTTTGTACATATGCAGTTTGAAGTTTTTTTTTGTAGGAGTTTTGTATGTTGATTCCCCATCTTTTCCATTGATTTCAAAGGGGGACAATAGAACAGTGAAAAATGTATATTCATCTAAGGGGGGGTTTTAGTTTTGAGCCATGGATGAAGATCTTTTTGGAGCTTTGGTTGGAAGTTTTTTTTTGTTGGTGTTGATCTGACACTTAGTCATTTTTCACTAAGTGTTGCCATCAATACCAAAGGGGGAGGTTGTTGGCAAGAGACACTACACATATTTTTTGGTGTTTTTATTGATGGAAACCCTTGTCAGGAAGTTGATCTCCATGTTGTAATTTACTCATACCAGTAGACAGATTGAAGATCAGTGATTATCTATTATGTTAGAACACAACATCCGGTAGTTTTGTGTTCTTCAATTCATATGTAGAATTTTTGTTATTACTTTGTGTTGTGGATCTTAGGAAGTATTTTTCAATGCATAATCTATGTTATCTATAAATCTTGGTGCCTTATATAAATTTGGGTGGAAGTTAGAAGGTCTAGTGAACTAATTTTATATTCATCAGTGTATGGAGGCCAACTTGGTGAATATACTGTGTCATGGATAGTTGAGGAGTTATTGTTTAAATATTTTTCGTGTTTGAGCATTTTGGTTTGGGTGCTCACTATGTTGTGGCTAACTCTTGTGTATGCGCATTGAATATCATGGATGATTTCAGCTGACATGTTTTGCAATTTTTGCACACACGCCCCACTAAAAGTAGGGACCCTCTTTTGCTTCCATTCTTGGTGTTTTGGCCCTTTGATTTTGAGGATTTGGTTGCCTTAGCATGTGCCTAAATGATCATTCTACTCATGCCAATTCTCCTTTTGAAGAAACACTTTGAAAATCCTATGTTTTTTGGGACATATGACATATTTTGGGTTTTTCTCTATTTTCTAGAAAATTCCCCCTAGACGGAATTCCCTAAATGCCTTGAAAACCCGATGGAGGCTACTTTACATTGTTTTTGGAAATTCCAGGACTTCACAGAATTCTGTTTGGTTTGGATTTTCCTAAAACTCTATCGTGCCTTCAGATTTTGAGATCATTGTCTTTTTGACCCATTTATGTCTCTTGTACAATCTTGCAGTTTACTTTTATTGGATTTAATTGCAATTAATGGTGAGAATTTTTTCATTCTCCTTGTTATGAGGCTTTATTTTTAGCTTCTTATGCTGCATTGTGCATTTGAGACTGTGATCGATCGTTGTAGTAGAATTTTTTTGTGACCACTTGCATTCTACTTAGACTTCGAGGTTTCTTGCTAGTTGATACTATTCAATTTCTTTGCTCTCATGGTATGTACATGTTTCCTTCTCTTTTTCAATGAATTGAATTTTCTTCAGGGTTTGCGTGTGTGTATGCTTTGAGTCAAGTTTTTGACATGTAGAGTCTGATAGCAGGGCTAGGGTTTTGGGTTTTGGGTTCAATGCTCATCCTTGTAGTTCACGCTACTCTTCCTTTTACTTGATTGTGATTCAATGCGTTAATCATGGTTATGTTTGATTGTTAGCTTGATTTCATGCTTTCTTATGTCAAGCTCAGATTTTCCCTAGAAATCCCTGACCTTTGATAAAATCACATCTTGGGTGAAGCAAAACTTGTTGTCCATCATTCAATTTGATAATCGCCCTTTCCTAGGAAGGTTGTGGGAGAATTTGTGTGAAAGATAGTGGAAATGAAAAGGCAAGTTGGATCTAAACTGTGTTGTCATGGCATTTTCTTAGGGTTTCACTTATTGAAATCATTGCTCGTATTGATTGAATCTCATTTAGATTGGTTGGAAGCCTACATTATCCATCTTGCACTCTAAATTATTTGAATCCGAAGCAAAATCCACAAATCCTTAATCATTTGATCGATCTGAGCGAAATCTTGATGGAGTCAAAGATTTCGGGTTTTCGATCATCTCACGGATTCCCCTTGCTTTAGAAATTTCCCAATTTTCCATCGCTTTGTCAATTCCTCAAAAATATGCTTAAAAGATGAAAATTATGTTGACTTTGTGAAATTCCATTTCCTTAGAATTTTACCGAAACTTCTTTGCTCCTTCATTTTCCTGAAATTTGTGAACTATTGTTATTTTCGCGGATTTCCATCCTTGGTGGAATTCTCTGAAACCTTGTTGAATATGAAGAATTGAGAGATAGCATGAGTTATTAGCTGATGATTGTGCTCCATATTATCAATTTAAAGATGTTTCATGTTGTTTTTTAGCTTATGATGGTTGATAAAATGATTATTGGATTTTTTTGTGCTTGTTTCACCAAGTTTCATCTAGTCTAGAATTTTTCAAAATTCATCTCTACCCTGAATTCTGCGAAAAGACTTAAAACCCAAAATTTGAAAGGAGTAATTATTATGAGATGTTAGGGGATTTTTTTCATCATGGGGCTTGTCTTGAGGATGAATGTATCATTTTATGATGGATTAGCTTGAATCTCATATGGTGATGGATCTTTTCTATGGTCTCTTTATTGAATGCAAGCAAAATCAAGTGAAGTTGTTGCTGGCAGGACCAAAGGTAGAATAATGGATCCAAGTGTTGAAGGGTCTACTATCTCTGAGGAAGAAAGGATTAAAATGGATATAAAGAGTAGAATCCTAGAGAGTAAGTTGAATTCCATCTGGTCAGAGGTCACCAATACAAATGTTGGGCTTTGGGATTATGAAGAACTTAAGGCAAGGATGGTAGCACAAAACATCCCTTTGTTGGCTAGAAGGATATTGGAATCAGGGTTGGTACATGTAGTCGGATTCCTTCCTATAGTTCAGTGTTATGAGTTGGTGCTTGAATGTGCTAGACATTATGACAAGGGAACATAAAGGATAGTTGGTCCTCAATGAAGGATTGTGGCAAATCTCAACCCTGAGTCTATTGCCCAGACCTTTGGCATGCCTGATAAGCCTCATGTAGTGGGTTTTGATATGGATATAGTGAAGAAGTACTATGATGAAGATGTCATCAAATCTCAGCAGGTCATCAATTCCTAGCTAGAGAAACCTAAGTCCCACTTCTCCAAGCTACCCAAGTAGCTATTCAGGGCTAAGTTCAGAAAGGAATACTATGATGCTATCACACTTCTTAGTAGGGTGGTGGGATTGAAGAGTGCAGGAGCATTTGAAAACTAGATGTTTCATGTCATTGTAAGGATGGAGCAGAATATTGACTACCATTGGGCAGGCATTATAAGTGCAATGATACATGAACAAATGTACAATGTCCTATAGACAAAGACCTTCACAATGACCTCCTACTTTGTTTATGCACTTGCAAGGTTCCATCCATACAAAGGACTAAGCACAAGGGGTGTGTTTGGGTAGGATTTAATTTATGAAGTCTATCTGCAGCTACACTTGGGTAGCTCATGCTATAGGAGGGTGAATGATGCATTCACCATGTACATCACTAGGATATTGCAAGGTGCAGAGCATGTTCGAATCTCAGATAATTCCAAGGAGTTAATCAAGAGGTTTGGAGCTTGGTTTATCTAGTTCCCAACCTTTTCATACATCAAAATAGATGGTTATCAAAGGGCTCCATACAGAATCTCTAGATGTCCCATAGATCATATTATACTTTTGGAGGTCACAAGGAAGATCTGTGATTTTGATGCAATTGTCAAGAAGGATAAACATAAGACCGGATTTGTTGGTGATTTCCCTTTGAGGATAGGAAGTAGTGAGGCCTGCCCCTCTATTAATTCAACCCATGCTTCTGAGGAGGAAATGAGTACTCTGGGTCTATCTTTCCATTCTAAGAGATCCAGATTTGATAGGACTGGTGAGGCACAAAAGAGGGCTAGCAGGGGATATAATCATAAGGATGATATAGAGGATTATTGGGCCAACAACAATGATGAATTTGAAATTATAAAGAAGAAGTTCTCTAGGTTACAAGTGAACTTAGTTTGAATATACAACATAAAATCCATTCTAGATCAGATTGAAGATGATGGAGATTTGATTCAGGGCCATGATTATGAGGCTGTGAGCAATAAACCAGTTGGAGAAATAGATTGGCTGGAGGAAGAGAAGAGAAAATTAGAATAGATCATGACTCTAGTGGTCAAGCACACTAAGTTGTGGCTCAAGCACAAGATGTGGGAGTTGGAAAGTGAGGGTGTGCAATGCACATATGATCTAATGGGAGACTTGGAGTCTCATTCTACTTCTAAGGAATCAACTAAGCAAGATCCTAAGGGTAAGGCTAAGGTGAGCTCTCCTTTCAAGATAAAGATTAAAGATATTCAGGCAGAGGAGGTAGAAGAGGCAGAGAAGCAAAGAAAACCCATTGCTAAGAAAAGGAAACACATTTCCAAGACAAAGAAATCTGCAAAGGATGAAGTTGAGAAAGAAGGAAAAGAGGCTAGTGTTTCTATGCCTAAGAGAAGAAGAGTTGTGAGATTGTCGCAAAAAGAGAAGGAAACTTCTAAGGTGGGGGATGAAGTTAACCCACCAGTAGTAAATGTGGAATGTTCAGGAGAGAAGACACATGTGTATATAAGAAGATCCATAACTCCATCTCCTAAAGATGGTGTGCCAAATAAAAATGCTCCCACAACTATTCCTACCACTAAGCATGATAATGTCCCTCCTTCTCATGAGACTCACAATGTACCAAGTGAATCCAAAGATGTAGAGGATTACCAAGATCAAGGAGGAGAATAATTCCAAGAGGGTGAACTCTACAGTGCTGAAGCATAAATGGAGAAGGTATTACAATCTCCTCTAGTGACTTGTGAGGATTCACCTACAAGAAATGAAGAGGATAGACCTCCTCAAAGAGAGGAAATGCCAATTAGGACTCCTTCACCATTGCATGAAGAAGAATAGCATGATAAGGGAAAATAAGATAAAGTTGAAGAGATTCCTAAAAAAAATTGAATGAGGATGTACCCAAGGTTCAACAGGATATGGTTGGGAAAGGCAATACGCAGTCAAATTTCACTGTTCCAAGATGGTTGGACAAGGAGCTAAAGAGTAAAAAAATTGTGGTAGATGATACTCCTCCCAACTGGGATGAATTACTGGAAAACATAGGAAAGGGAAAGGAAAAGAAGAAAGCCAGGGTTATCTCTAGGATCGAGAGAGATGAAGCAAATAATAGGGTGGTTCACTTTGCTACTCCTTCTCTTGATAAAAATAAGGATGATGTGATTGGTAGTGATTACAGTATGCAAACTATCAACTTAGGGCCTACTTCCATGGAATAGGAGATTGAAGAATATGAAGGCTCTAGTGTTGTAATCTTGGGTAGATTGAGGAAAGAGGTGTAGACCAAGCAAAAATTAAAGAAGGAGAATGATAAACTTAAGAGGTATCTGCAAGACTTGATGAAACCCTTGCAATCCATCAGCTCCTCATCATTTGCTACAAGTTTTCTACCACAAGAAACAATAACTAAGTTGGAAAAGATGAAAACCACTGCACATGCCACAATGAGCTAGTTGTAGGGAGTGCAAACTAAAGGAGATAATGTTATCAAATACATCCTTTCAACTGGTGGGGATGCTATGAGATCAATAGATTGGTTAGGGAATGTACTAGCTTAGGATAGGGAAGATGTGGACCTCTTTTTGTAGAAGAACAAAATCATCATGGAATACACTTAAGACAAATTGGTAAGTGATGGAATTCTTCCTTCGTCCAAAGCTGCAGAACCCCGTGAATGGTTTGAAGTTTTGCAAATAAGACAAAGAATTTTAAAGAAGGTACATAAGCAAGGGAAGCAAATTAAGGACACTTTGACTGAGATCTACAAAAAATGCATTTTTTTCTTTGAAGTTATGACATGAAGAAAAAGGTTTGCACCAAAACATCTAAGCTTGGAGCACTTGAGAAAATGTTGGCATGATATATATTCTCCAATCAATGAGGACCCAATCACTAAACATCAGTTAGATGATGCAACCACATACATTGTAGTAATGGATAAGTATCAAACCATGAAGGTGGATTGGGATAAAGTTGTAGAACATTCAAGAGAGGACATTATGTCCATTGAAAGGAGAATTAAAGTTTTGGTTATTCCACCTATAGCTGACTTGGAGAAAATATTTTTGATGGTGCAAGATAAGATGGAGCGAGCTAAGGACAAAGGGGGGAGTAGTTAATACAATGCCTCATTGGAATTTGTGTTTCCCCATTATTTTTCTTCCTCCTTCACATGCATTGGGCTGAGTTATGTTGGAGATCCAAGGGCGACCTAGATGGAGTACATGCATTTAATGCATATTTTTTTTTTTTTCAATTTCTCTTGGCCAACTTATTTTGGGGGCCAATTGTTTTGTAACCCTATTTGGGCCGAGATAAAATGTAATCTCTATAAATAGGGTTTGTGCCTCATTTGAAAAGGGCTAGATAGTTTTCACTTTGGAGTGAATTAAGCAGTATAGTGCGAATTAGAGCTAGGAGTTAGTTCATTTTGAGCTAGTGTTGTAACAAAAAAAACTTGAATTGTTGCTATTATTGGATGATTCAATACAACTAAAGACATTTTGCTTTGGTGATCTCTCTTGTGTTGATTTATCTTGCATGGTTCTTGATGTTCTATCTTTTGAGATTGTTTGAGAAATATTGGCATAAGTTAGATTTAGAGTTAGATTTGATTCAATGGTGTCTATGGTTTGATGCTTGAAGTGTTTGTAGCAATCCCTAGTCCATACTTTTTGTAGCTAGCTGATTGTTAGTTGCTTTGCAAAGTTAGCCTAGACTTTTATATTCAGTATGCTTAGTTCAATTGTGTATATTTGTTCTTTTCAATTGCAATAGGGTTGTTTTGAATGAATGTTCATAATCTAAAAATATTTAATGCCTTAAAAGATTGCACTATTTCTGTAAGATTGCAGATTCATCTGAGTCAAGTAGGAATCAGTTTCTAAGGGATTGGTCTATTTCAAGTATTTATCATTTGCACTGTTAATCTTAGGGCTAGTGTTAAATTTAGAAATCTCTCTAAAACCTGTATCTCTTTTGCTATTTCTTTTATCATTTGGGTTAGATTTAGGGTTCGAAGTATCACCATATTGCTAGATCTGATAAATTTGAATTCAGTATTTTCTTGTAGTAAGGTCCCTTTGTGATTGCCAACATTTTCACATATTATCTGAGTTGTTTATGCATTGTCAAGACCTAACATTAGAGACCTTGGGGTTATGTCTTGAGGCTTGTTGATAGAGATTTACCTTTCAAGAGAGATAGGATTTCCATATTCTGTCTGAGTTGTTGCTATGCAAAAAACACCATCAACATGACAGTTTGTGAATATTTCTTATTTTGTTGAAGCCGACATAAAGTGATTGATTACGTCATTTTGATATATGTTTGATGTGAGTTGTTGTATGTTACAAATGTCAGAAGGTTAGTAGAGTGATTATGCACAGTTTCACTTGTGCATTAAGGATTTTTTGGTGCGAATTGAAGTAGAACAAAGCAGAAGAGTAAAATTAGACAAAATGTCCTAAATTCAATTGTTGAGCCTAATCGAAATTGTAATTAGGAATTTGTAGATGCTACTTTATCAGATCAAATCCTTGGAAGTATTCCAAACTCTTGTAAGCAAGTGAGCCTTTCAGTTTTTGAACAGTGATCTCTAGGCAGTGTGCCTGAATGCAAGTGCATTCTCATTATGTAATCTTTTCTTTTGAGTATACTCAAAACAATATTGTGGATTGACCTCCACCATGGTTTTTCCCCTAAAAAAATTTCCACGTAAAAAAATCCTTGTGTTATGGAGTTGTGTTTATTTGTCTTATGTGCATGCATTTTTATTTTGGTTGAATGTTATCATTACTTTAAGGATGTGGGTTGATGAAGGTGGATGCATGATATGGGAAGATTGCACCACTTTTTTTTGCATGGGGAAACAACCATCTTTGCAAATAGTCCTTAGAGGAAGTTATTATGAGAGACATGGGATGACTTTTCTTGGTAATAGTGGGGTGATGTGGATTTTAAGGATGTGGGATATGAAAGTGGAATAAGAGGTGGAAGCTTCCATGGATTGGTAAATTGAGGATGAGGATGAGGACCTTGAAAAGGATTTGGACGGGGATTTTGGCTAAAGTTTTGGTTTCTATTCTTAAGGCAGTGAGTTGTTTGAAAAAAAGCCTCAAATAAATGTGGTCTCATGGTGATGGAATGGCATTCCATCACCATGAGACCACATTTTTTAAAGGAATTTTTTCAAACAACTCATTTCCTTGTCTATAATATTTCTTACTATTATGATTTTATATTTTTTTTTCCAAGCATCCATAGTTTGTTGGAAAGCACATATTTTAGGCTTTAAGCCATAGTAGCAAGAAAGTTAACTATTTGATAAAATTATTTGGTAGACATGTATGGTGGTAGCATAGACAAGGCGATGAGCTATATGAAAAAATGCCTCAAAGAAATTGGGTCTCATGAAGATGGACATCACCATGAGACCACACTTATTCAAGATAATGTTTCAAACAACTCATTGCCTTGTCTATGTTATTTCTTACTATTATGCTTTGATAGATTTTTTCCAACCATCCATAGCATTGACAAGGAAGTGAGCTATTTGAAAAAATACCTCAATAAAATGTGGTCTCATGGAATTCCATGACAATAAAATGCAATTGGCAGCTTCTCCTAGCTATTAGTTATGCTATGTGAAGTAATTGCATCACTGCTTATGTTGTCTTTCTAAAAAACTATATTGTAATTTAAATTTTGTCATCTATCCATGTCTAGTTATTAGTTATGCAATGTGAAGTAATTATTTGAGTTTGAAAGATGTGAAATAAAATTTAATCAATGATATGAATATAAACTACATAAATATATTAAGTACAATTCATTAGTTAAGATCTTTATTCTATTACCTGAGTGAAGGTTTGAACTCCACTACCACTAGGAGGTGTTGTCGTGAAACCTCCAATATTAAACTATTCAACATCCAAAATCAGATATTAGAATATTGTCCATATAAAAATGCTATTCAAAAGTAATATTTATAATTTTTTACTAGTTACATACCTCGGTAGTAGATGTAGTGGAGTAGAAAACAAGTGGAGGCCTGTGAAAATAGTATCAACACTATGACTTTAAATTTTTATTATAATCAATAAACTAAATTAGTTAATCTTGCATTTTTAAAATGATTTAATGAATTAAATTCAATGAACATGTTAGCATTTACCTAAGTATCGAAGCCAAAAGCCTCATTGAAGATGACATTTTCCATTTCCAATTGGGTAGCTGCAGACGTATCCTGTGCACCAGTCTCCTTACTATCTATGGGGTCATATGTATAGGTTGACCCACAAAACTAATAAGAATGGGGTGGAAACCTACCCCTTGAAATCTCCCCTAGTTGATGTTGTACTGCAAGATTTGCACGTTGGATGATACTCTAGGTCAGAAAACTAATACGCTATAGAGTTTCCACCTCAACACTCCTTCATGACAGAAGGGATAATAATGTGCTTATAAGCTAGTCTAGTGAGTGATCGTCTCTCTTGCCGCTGAGGATTGAGATGTGTACCTAGTCTATCCTATGTTGAACCACCACCTCTTCCCTCAAACTCCTGCATATCAAAATAGTTAGGGATTTTGTTGAGGATGAACTCGTAGTAGAGTTTCCTCAAGAAATATTGGGGGACCTCATTATTGTTACATGGAGGATGGTCAAAAACCATATGCCACCTCTTCCAAAAATTATCCTTTATCCTTTGGTGGTTGCACCAATGGATAGGAAACCTCTTTCTTGTAAGGTCAAGAGTTTGATTTGTGCATGGGTTAGCAAATAGTGAACACAAGTCATATTTTATAATTTTTTACTTGATTATATGATAGTTTATTTGCATAAAAATATCTACACTCCCACCTCTTATCTTCCAAACCACTTAATTTATTGCTAATTTCATCTACATGTGTTAACATAGCTTGAAGTGAATTTGCAAGCGTGGTTCTTTTTGAGGTTGAACTTACAAGATCTTTCAACCTCACAATTAACTCTTGCATTTGTTTTTTGTTTTTTTTTTAAATTTTCCCCATTAAATTTTGTTAAGTTCTAGGAGGATGTCGAGGAATTGTTGGAGTTTATTGTTGTGGTTGTTCATTAGGATTGGCATATGGTCTAATAGGATCTACATGTGTCACACTTTCATCCAACTTATCAGCACAACTGAATTTAAGTATTTCTAACTAAAAATCAATTTTGATCAAACATATGGTCTAATAAGATTCATTCTAACTAAGTTAGATACTTCCACAACTTTTTCAACTAAAATTTTTGGCTAAAAATATATGGAGCACCAATTTGAGTCCAATTTAAAAAAAAAAAAAAATTATTTGAAAAACTTGAAGTTTCAATAACTCCTACTAATGTAAATAACAATTTAAAAAAATATAAAAATACCCTTTTGTAGATCCATAAGTGTAGTTTTCAAAAATATATTTATTTTAATAGTTTGATTATTATTTATATTTTATTTTTTATTTTTACTAAAAGTAGGTTATCAGCACAAAATATTAGGTTCATTACCATGAAAAGGAAAAATACTTAAACTTATAAAAAAATTTGAAAAGAATATGATGCACTAGATAAAAGAATCTATTTCAAGATAGTATATTTTTTTTTCCATTTTAGATAAATATTTAATATGAAAGTTGACGTCCCATGGAAACAACTATTTTTTTATTCATGCACATTTTATTATTTATTTAAAAATATATATTTATCAAAATTTGAAAAAAATAATCCATGCACTAAAGTTTCAAGTTATAAATACACGCAAAAAAATTGAAAGAAAAAAAAATTACCATAAAAATTTTGACATCTCATGCAACTTCATTTTCAGCATTTTATTAGCACCTAAATTATAGTGTTAATTTATTAAAAACTAATTTAAAATATTTAAAAAAAAATACAAATATAAAATGTACTAAAAAATACATATTTTACTAGTTTACATTATTTCAAAATTCAAAACATATATGCCACTTTTTAGTGATTCAAGTTTTAAAGTTGGATCAGTGTTGGTCATTTTGTTTATAAAGTGTGACACAACTTTGTGCTTTTACCTGATTTTGTTGGTGTGCTTTTTCATGAGGAGGAGAATCAGGTGGATTTTCAACTCCTGATAATTAGAGAAATTAACATCAAAAACATATTAAATCTACCTATTTGACAAAAAAATCACAAAAAAAAATAAAATCTTACTCCTTTGAACTGCTCATCAATGTGGTGACATTCTGGCGAAGAAATAACAATTATTTGATGAAAAAAATTGATGAATTTGAGGTCTCCACAACATGAGCATGCCTTGGAAGGGTTTGTAGGCCATAGATGAAGACATATGAAAGTATAAAATGATTTGGACTTTTTTTCTTATAAAGATTCATAACGTGCTCATGTTATAACACAAGTGTATTATGACACGCTCGCATTATGGCTTTTAAAAAAATTAAAAATTTGGCCACTTTTTGGCCTCCAACTTTTTGTGCCCACCCTAGATTTCAAAAAGATCCTAGAGAGTCACATGTTGCAATATTGAAGAGGATATTCAAATACTTGAAGGGCACTCTAGAACATGGTGATACCAAAGCATACTAATTTTTCTCTGAATGCTTATATAGATGTAGATTGGGCAGGATGTGTTGATGACAAGAAAAGTACAAGTGGTGGTGCATTCTTTCTTGGATGTAGATTGGTATCTTGGTTGAGCAAGAAGAAAGATTCAATATATTTATCTACTGTAGAGGTAGAATATATTGCAACAACATCTTGTTGCACACAAGTGTTGTGGATGAAGAAAACTTTGAAGGATTATAGAGTTGTATATGATTAACCAATTTCTATCTTTTTTGACAATACAAGTGCTATTAACGTTACAAGGAATCCAGTGATTCACTTAAGGAATAAACATATCTCAATTTGGTATCACTTTTTGAGAGAGAAGGTTGTAGAGAATCAAGAGAAGATTGAGTATGTGCCTACAAAGGATTAGGTTGATGATATATTCACTAAGTCTCTTCGTAAGGATACTTTTGAGTATATCTAGAAGAAGTTAGGGGTTATTACCCCTCCTTTGAACTAGATGCATAAGGATATCCATCAGTCCAGTGAATTTCAAGATTCATTCATTCTTTTGGATTGATGTTGGAGGATACCACTCAGGGGGAGTAGGTAGTGCTATGTTGGTTGTTGCAATTAGGGGGAGTATGCAAAACAGTAAAGAAAGAAAGTATGTATGTTTGATGTCAAAGGGAGAAAGAGATACAAATGTGTCAAGCCCTTTGGCATTGATTTCAAAGGGGGAGAGAAAAATAATGTAAAAAACTGTTTAGTTGTAAAAAGGGAGAGAAAAATAATGTGAAAAAGGAGAGTATGATGTAAGGGAGAGAAAGAAAGAGAGAATTGTTATGAATATTGTGTTGGTGATCAAAGTTGTTATGTTTGTTTTTTTTTATGGTTTTTCATATCATGTGTTGCCATCAATGACAAAGGGGGTGATTATTTCAAGCATGAGTAGTCGGTATTGCCATTTATGTCAATAGGTTGTTTGTGAAGTCATTGATGTCAACTATTGATGATTTGATTAGTTTCATTATTGTTGGTGTAAATAAGTATTTTACTTATTACACGTTACTTAAGCTTACTTAGGGAATGCATATCATTGTAGTTTGCACTTGTGACACCTAGTTATTTGCATCTTGCATCTAAGTTTGTGTTAGACAAGTGTAGGACAACTAAGAGGTGGAGTGAATTAGTTGTCACACAAATTCAAACTTAAATTTTTATCATTTATCAATTCTTCAACCACACATTTCTATTATTAAATATGAGCATGAAACACAAATAATAGAAAATAAATCAACACAAACAACACTATATTTTTACGTCAAAAAACCAATAAGGGAAAAACCACAGTGAGGGTTAACTCACACTATATAGTATTTTCAAAAGAGGCTCACTACCTAGAAAAAGGACTGATTATCCAACAAGGAGGCTCACTGCCTACACAAGATTATACATAATAGAATAAGACTTCACAACCCAAAATGAACTAGAAAGATGAACCTATCATGTGCTTATATAGTTCCAGCGATGCTCAGTATTCAAATTTTACACCCGTCATTCTTCGCTCATTTTTACATCAACAACTGCCTTTCTGATCACACATTTGCATTCATTACTTGCTCACTATTTCTTCTATCTCTTTACTGCTGTCTACACACACTCTCACTCTCTGTCTTCAAAAATTGTTCACCATATATTTATATTTGATCTCCATTGCAAGCATCAATTAGGTCGACCTAATTAGATGCAATTCATTTTATAAAAGATATCAACTGTCAGCTCCAATAGATCACAAAATATTTTGAAAACATAATTTAACCATTGGCACATTACAATATGTCAACTCATACCAAGAAATAGATCACACATAAGTTTTCATATCATATCAAAATTAACTTAACAAGTTAGCCAGGAATAGTCTTCAATGCAATCAACAGAATAATGTCACTTCATCGTACGAGCACTAGAACACAAAATAACCTAATTATGCATGCCTTTAACATCCATAAGTAATTTAACAAAACTATAATAAAAACTTGTCAACTATGGAAAAATGTAGACTAGAATACTAGAGAGGCACCAAGAATACCGAATCAACCACAGGAGAAGATAAGTTAGTTATACACTCCAATTTTGGAGTATTGCACCAAACTACTAACATGGTGACATCAATGAAAACATATAGATAACCTACTCATTCTTCCAACAATTTGTGCATATATTGAGAGATGTGATATGGACACTTAGGGAAGTGTTTGTAGGAGAAATCCCACTCTTTGTGGTGTGATCTAGTTATCACCTTTTTATCTCCACTTTCGTGGCATGATAATTCCACTTTAGGTGGGTGATCCACCTTTCATGGAATTATCTATTATTTATTTCTACCCACCCTTACACATGATGGTGACACTTCTCTCATTCATGGCCCTTCATTGTGTCCTAGATTGCCTTTATAAGCAAGCCTTGTACATGCTTGTAATAGAACATCTGCATGCATATTGAGAATACAATCATCATATTATCTCATCTTCTCTCTCTCTTTTGTGCTATCTTTGGTCTCTTGATCCTATTGTTTCTTTTCATAAGTTCTTACATGGTATCAGAGCGGTTGGAGGTTCTTTGCGTAGCCATTGTTGGGAGATCTTAGTTCATGTAAAGGTGGTCAAGAGGAAAATCTGAGGAACAAAAACATTTTGGCATGTCCTAAACTAGATCTAACCTCAAATTCAGATCTAGAGGGTTGTTTCCAGTTCAGATAGCCTTTTGTTTCATCGAAATATGACATCAGGAGCTACAGATCGGAAAAAATCACCTATTTGGGTATTTTTTCAATTTTCTGAATTTTTCTATAATTTCTGAAAAAAATTCTACAAAAAAATTGTAAAAAAAAGATCAATTGATTTTATTTTAAAAAGTTCAATTTGTATGTTTAAATTCATTGTATAATTTTTATTGAAAAATTAAAAAAAATTAAAAATTTTGTATTTCGGTTTTTTGATTTTTATAAATCAAAAACAAAAAAATCAAAAATCAAAACGAAATATTTAAAGTTTGCATACAACAGATTGGTACGTTGCCTTGCATAGAGGTAGGATACGTTGTACATGCCCATAGGTACCAAGTGATCGGTGGGTGCTACGTGGCCTGCGGCCTGGCCCCCACCGTCCCTCCACAAAACAGTGTCAGTCAACTCAAAATAATCCAGTAGTTAGTTTATTCAATCAATGGAAAAAAAGTCCATTGCTTTCTATCAAAAAATCGCTAGGAAAAAAGATTCAATGGTGGTGTTCTTTTCATTCAAATACTCAGTGAAAAGAATTTGAAGATTTTGTTTCTGGCAAAGAATATTCCAACAGATCTAGAATATTCTAGCCTAAGCCCACTTGTGCCTTGTGACACAGCCTACGAGATGCCAAATTTAACCCAACGTACAGTGTGATGGCCATTTATCTATCAACTTTAAGCTCACAGTCGGGTGATGTCAACAATTTTCTAAAATCAATTTTCCACCCTCACCAATGGAGTTTTTGATTTTGCAGTTTGACTTTGAAGGCTCATAACTTGCTCATTTTATCTCCTTTTTCTAAGCAATTTTTTTAATTATTTGGGCTAATTTTTTGTGTAATTGACATCCATGTGGTTGGTTTTTTATTTGGGTGGACATATTTTCTATAATTTTCAATTTTTCAACACTATACCTGTCTAATCCTCATTTCTGCAAACTCTAGGGCTTCGTTCAGGCACATATGAACTCCTTTTTAGGTGCAATTTTTTTTAAAGTGCATGATTTTTTGTCTACTTCTTGAATGTACAATCAGTTTGAAGTGATATTGAGTGTATTTTTTACTTTCAACTTATTGTCTTTTTTGTCCTATTTGGCACTTGTATTGCATAGATCTAAATTTATGTCTTTGCTTCATTATTCTAGTCTATTCTTAGCCTACTTGTGGAAAGTTGTAAATAAAAATTCATAAGTCCACTTAGCCAAGTTCCAAGTGGCCTATTGTACACACACTAAATCATAAAGTGCAAAAATCATTTTTTTTTGGGGGGGTACTTTGATTGAATGAATTTGGGGGGGTGTCTCTTGTGTGATCATGCCTATTTTTTCTCTTGTGCTCTTGCATTCCATCATGGGTTCATCTAAAGTTCCACTCTTAACTACACATAATTATGCTACATGGAAAGTACGTGCATGGAATAAACTAATGGAAAAAGGTTTAATTTACTATATTGATGGAACCATAACTGCACATCCAAATCCTAAGGCAGATCCAACTGCATATATGGATTAGCTCACTAAAACTTCTATGGCATTGGGTACACTTAGAAAGTTCATTTTAGATGATCTCAATTTCCATGTTGATAAATGTACTATATCCAAGGAAGCTTGGGATAAGCTTGCTACTTTGTAAGGAAAGGTTGATAAGGTTAAGGGATACAAGCTTGAAAATGATCTGCTAAGCCTTGATCCGAAGAATTTTGACACCATCAGGATTATGTCACTAAGGAAAATAAGCTAAGAGCACAAATAAAGGATTGTGGTATGGAGAAAGAGGATGATCAATTTGTCTTCAACTTGTTGGACAAGCTTCCAACCGAGTATGGAGCATTTGTTTCAATTTTTTAGACTCAACGATTGACAATTATCAACTTCACATCACCATCTTTTGATTCTTGAGCAAAATAAGTTGATGAAAATGGGCATTCTCAAGTTTTCAACTTCAAAAGCATTGGTGGTCAATCATGGAAATAATAAGCAAGGAAAAGGGAAAGGCCAAAAGCAAAATCTTCACCAAAGCCACAAGGAGATAAAAAGTAATCCACTCCTCCACAACAAGGCTCATCATCATCTTCTTCAAAGAAGAACAACTCAAGAAAGAAGGAGAAACCAACTTGTGCATATTATAAAAAGATTGGACATGAGGAACATCGTTGTCATGGCAAGCAAATTGATGAGTTGACCAACATCATCAAGAAGAAAATCATCAATTTTCCTAATGCCTATAAGAATAAGGACTCATTTCCTTCCACTTCTACTTCATCTTAGTCTAAGGGAAAAGGGAAAGCTTTCATGCCAATAGCAGGTTCATCACAACAGTGGATTCTTGATATAGGGGCTACTCAACATATGTGTTCTTCAAAGGGGCAATTTTCCTCCTTAGAGTCCTCTCTAGTGCCTCACATCTTCATTGGTGATAATACACAAGTGGATGTTGAGGGGAAAGGTGTAGTTGAGATGGGTGATCGGACATTTGAGGATTAGCTCTATGTTCCAAACTTGAGCACCAATCTTCTCTCCATCTACCAAATCACACATCATGGAGATGGTAAGAAAGTTGAATTCACTCTAAAAATAGTTGTGGTAAAGGAACTTGAAAATGATGGTTTGGTTGCAATGGGTCGATCTAATCACAATGCAAGGCTTTACTCATTCTCCCATTAAATACATTGTGCTCCTTCCACAATATTGATTACTCATTCAAACTCACAGAGTAAGATATGGCATGAGCAATTTGGTCATCTCAACTACCACTATCTACAACAACTTCACACCAAGGACATGGTCAAAGGGCTCCCTCAACTTAGTTTTAGCAAGGGTGTATGTTTAGGATGTTCCATGGGCAAGCATCCTGAAGAGAAGTTTGATAGAGGGAACTCTTGGAGAGCCTTGGATCTTCTTCAACTTGTTCACAGTGATGTACCAGGCAAATTTCCAGTGCCATCCTTTGGCAAAGCTCATTCTTTCCTCACTTTCATTCATGATTTTTCATGATACACTTGAGTCTACTTCCTTTGTCACAAAAGTGAAGTATTTGACAAGTTTCTCAACTTCAAAGCACATGTCAAGAAGCAATCCAGGAAGCAAGTCAAGATCCTTCATATAGACAATGGCAGAGAGTATGTGAATAATAGACTTGAGGAATTTTGCACACTTGAGAGAATTGACTTACAACATTCCATTGCCTAAAAACCCTAATAGAATGGTGTGGTAGAAAGGAAAAATAGAACCCTCAAGGAAATGGCAAGCTCTATGATACATGCCAAGTCTCTTGGTCCAACTTTTTGGGCATAAGTAATCAATTGTGCCACCTACATCCAAAATCAGATTCCTCATAAAGCTTTGAAGGGTATCACTCCTTTTGAAGCTTGCTTTGCTATAAAACCTATTGTGAAACACTTTAGAGTGTTTGGGAGTCCAACATGGGCTTGTATTCCTCCATAGAAACATAGGGAATTGGAGCCACAGAGTAGGCCTTGTATCATTGTGGGATATGCAGATGGTGTTAGTGCATATAGACTGATGGATCCTAAGACTCATGAGATATTCTTTGAGAGGAGTGTACATGTTGAGGAAAGCTTGCCTAGCTTTGAATCTTCTACTCCTCCTACTTCCTCCATAGTTGGCAGTGATGATAGCAATTCTAATGATGGTGGCTGTCCTTCCTCACTGACTTGCAAGGTTACA
The DNA here is from genome assembly GCA_007258455.2 of Sequoia sempervirens. Taxonomy (NCBI): domain Eukaryota; kingdom Viridiplantae; phylum Streptophyta; class Pinopsida; order Cupressales; family Cupressaceae; genus Sequoia; species Sequoia sempervirens. The sequence goes on from VDFB02270651.1 coordinate 546,580,367, forward strand.
CCTTCGCAGGGTCCACTTCTAGTTGAGGAGCCTCATCCTTCTACCCCTACTAGACCTCGTTGGGCTCATCAAACTATTGAGGCAACAAGCCTGCTTGTTGGGGATCCTTTGGATACTCAAAGGACTAGGTCACATCATGAGCATAAGCCTCTTCCACATGCTATCATTTTGTCAGCTTCAAATCCAAAATCCTTTAAGGAAGCCTCTAGGGTTCCTGAATGGGATGCAACAATGGAGGAAGAGTATAGTTCCTTGATGAGGAACAACACTTGGGAGTTAGTCCCTCTCCTTAAGGGGAGAAAGATGGTTCGATGCAATTGGATCTATCGAACCAAATATGTAGTAGATGGGAGTGTTGATAAGTATAAGGCATGACTTTTTGCAAAGGGTTTCTCACATGTTGCAAGAGTTTACTACACTGATACCTTTGCATGATTTGCAAAGATGACTTCCATTCACCCGACACTTTCCATTGTCACTTCACATGGTTAGGTAGTACATCAAATGAATTTTAAGAGTGCTTTTCTACATGGATATCTTGATGAGGAGATCTATATGGAGTAGCCACAGGGTTTCATCCAAGATACTTCATTGGTTTGGAGATTGAGGAAGTCCCTCTATGGCCTTAAGCAAGCCCCTCAGGCTTGGTATGCCAAGATGAATTCCTTCCTTCTCTCCACAAAATTCACTAGGTGTCATTCAAATTAGAATGTCTACATCTTGAGGTAGGATGATGCACATTTGATACTTGTGCTCTATGTTTATGACTTGATCATTACAAGGAGCACCTCATCCATCATTGGCAGTGTGAAAACTACTTTGCAGGACAAATTTTCCATGATCGACTCGGGCCTTCCTCACTACTTTCTTGGCATTGAGATTCAACAGTGTTCATCTGGGATTACATTGTCACAACCCAAGTATGCTCTTGATCTTCTTTCATGGTTCTGCATGACTAATTGTAAGCCTGCTCTAACTCCCTTTCTTTCAGGAGTCAAGCTTGAGGCTAAGTACTCCACTCCACTTGTTGATGCCACTTTGTATCCTCATCTTGTTGTAAGTCTCATCTATTTGACTCATACATACCCTAACATCTCTTATGGGGTTGGTGTGGCCTCCTTCTTTATGTAGGAACCACATGAGCTTCATTGGAAAGCCACCAAATGCATCTTGCACTACATCCAGGGTACTCATCAACATGGGATTCATTATGCAGTAGGTGCACAACTTGACTTAGTAGGATATATTGACTTAGATTGGGTTGGTGATTTTGATGATCGCAAGTCCACATCCACCTATAGCTTCCATCTTGGGTCAGGACTTATTTCATGGTAGAGCAAGAAGCAACATGCCATTGCTCTTTCATCAACTGAGGATGAGTATAGGGGGGTTGTTACTACCACCACTGAGGCCATTTGGCTTTAACACATTCTTTCTGAGTTTGGTTTTTCCATTCCATGTCTGATAGTCATTTGGTGCAATGATCAGAGTGCTATTATGATCTCTAGGAATCTGGTCCAACATTAGAGGACTAAGCACATTGAGATTCATATGCACTTCATCAGAGAGTTGATACAGGATTAGGTCATTTAATTGTGCTATTGTTTGACAATAGAGCAGGTTGCTAACATATTCACCAAACCCTTTATTGAGAGTGAGTACCATTAATTGCGAGCTCTCTTGGGGGTGAGGGATGTGTTAGGGGGAGTCATTTGACTTCTCCATTCTCTTTCATGGGGGGAATTTTTCCTCATCTTGGGCTTTTTTCCTTTCCATTTGTACATTCATTTGTTTTCTTCTCTCTTTTGAGGGGGAGTTTTTCCCATGAGGTTTTCTCCCTTTCCTTGCTTGTGAGAGATTTCATTGCATTTGTACATGGGTACCTAACATGGCCTAGTTGTTGGGACCCATATTGCATCTTATCTTGCATGGTTAGCTTGAGTCTTCATTCCCCCAGTTGCACTTAAGGAAGGGTGTTGGTCTAAATAAGTATTTTACTTATTACACTTTACTTAAGCCTACTTAGCAAATGCATATCATTGTAGTTTGCACTTGTGACACTAGTTATTTGCATCTTGCATCTAGGTTTGTGCATATATTGAGAGATGTGATATGGACACTTAGGGAAGTGTGTGTAGGAGAAATCCCACTCTTTGTGGTGTGATCTAGTTATCACCTTTTTATCTCCACTTTTCGTGGCATGATAATTTCACTTTAGGTGGGTGATCCACCTTTCATGGAATTATCTATTATTTATTTCTACATACCCTTGCACATGATTGTGACACTTGTCTCATTCATGCCCCTTCATTGTGTCCAATCTTGCTTTTATAAGCAAGCCTTGTACATGCTTGTAATAGAACATCTTCATGCATATTGAGAATACAATCATCATATTCTCTCATCTTCTCTCTCTTTTGTGTTATCTTTGGTCTCTTGATCCTATTGTTTCTTTTCATAAGTTCTTACAATTATGTTATCATTAGTAAGTGCTATTGGTGTCAACCTCTAGTGTTTCTTTGATAAGCTTCTATTTTTGGATGTTGTTAGTTTAGCAATGATGAGGAATTTTTTAAGATGATGAGTATGTGCCTCTGGTTCTTGGTTTCCAAGTGCTTTTGAGAAAATTTGAATAAAAGAGGAAAATAGTGTGTTACAAAGGTGTTCTAGTGTATAGTGTGGTGTTCTATTTTTGCTTCACATTTCTTCTATGTTGAAGATCTGATTATGTGGTTTAGATATATTGGTTAGAGGTGTTCATAGGTATTATATCTAGAATTTCTTCATTTGGATTGTTGTGTAGAAGAATTTGTGTTCACTAGTGTGTGAACTATGTTGTAGTGGTGTCTGGGAGAAATGGTTTTTCTATACATCTCTTCATGTTTTAGTTTTTAGTCTTGTGGTTTTGGAAGTTTACTGATAATGACCATATATACCTTCAATTAAAGGTTTTTGTGGTTTGGTGCTTTAGAAGTTGGTTTCTTGAGTCACAGAGCATGGAAGGTTATTTGAGTGTATTGGGTATGTACATTCTCCAAATAAAAGTTATTTTGAAGGAACTTGTTGGATTTTAGGGTGTTTGTGGAATATTCCATATTGTATTCAAGTGTTGTGTGTGTTAAATGAGTCATCTTTGGATTTGAGGAAGCTTGTACTTAAATCTTAATGGTGTTTACACTAGTTTAGCTGACCTTGGGTGTTTAAAGTAATTGTGGATTTTCTTCAATTATTGTGGAAGCATCATGTGGTGTATATGTATTCTTTGGGTCTGAGTTAAGATGTGATGTGGTTAACTTTCATTCCTTTCCATCACAAGAATACTTATTGTTGACCTAACTTGAATTTTCACAGTTAAGGTGCATAACCAACCATGGAGAATGTTTTCAAGGTTGAAGAAGGTTGAAGAAGGTGGATAATGTTGGTGTAATTAATATTTAATTACACTTTAGCATAAGTTTACTTAAGCATATTTAATTCTTAAGTTATAGGTTTTATCCTTATCTTGTTGAGCTATCTTGTTGCTCAAGATAAGATTAGGGTTGTCTTTTCTTGCTTTATTGCATCATTTCCTTTTTGAAGGCTTTTGTAATAATTAAAAAAAATAAAAAAATCCCATTGGGTTTTCTCTCTCTTTGCATTTGTACATGAGTACCTAATCAGGACTTGTTGTCGGGACTCATATTTGCATAATAATCTACTTCTCCCTAAGTTGCACTTATGGGGGGGTGTTGGTGTAATTAATATTTAATTACACTTTAGCATAAGTTTACTTAGGCATATTTAATTCCTAAGTTATAGGTTTTATCCTTATCTTGTTGAGCTATCTTGTTGCTCAAGATAAGATTAGGTTTATGCATCTTTGCTTTTATAAAGCAAATTATCTCTTGTAATTATTTGTACTTTGAATATATCAATTTGTACATCTTTTGCAAATCTCTGCTTTTTCATTTTTCTCTTCTATGGAAGGTGATTTTTTTGGTTTGCAATTAGATCTTGGTTTCTAACATGGTATCAGAGCCTCGATTTGCATCCCCTTCTCAGCCTTTTTGGAGGAACACATTGTAGAGCTCATTTGAGGTCCCTCGAGGGTTTCATTCCTTGAGTATCTTTATGCAACATCTTGGATCAGATCAAGGTTTTCTATTAGATTCAGAGCACTAGAAAAAGTCAAAAATGGCTTTTATTTCATTCATTTTGGTCATCGTTTGCCAGATCTGTGAGGGTCTCAAGCTCAATGATTTTTCTAATAGATTTGGGGGTCACCTAATTTTTGGAGCACTTTGGGCCCAAACGGACCTCGCTGTTGCATTCGCAGCACCCAAAAACCCCTATTTTGATATAAAATTTGTCTGATTTGGGAAAAATCATTTGGAGAGGAAAAATTATTTTGCCCAAGGGCCATACGGCCCCCAAGCATAGTCTTCAAGGCAGATATTTCAAAAATATATATATATATTCTAAAAAATAAAAAATCAGATGGTTTTTTGCATTGGCCAGTTATTTTGGATTGTGCCACCCACACACCATTGGGTGGCCACTGCCCCGCCACCACCACCACCAGGCGCCAGCACCTCCACCGGCCTCCTCCGCCAATGCGCTACTTAGCCTACGCATCAACCCCCGAGGGCTTAAAGCTCCCCGCCCGTGGGTTCTTACGGCTCAGCCCCGGTCCTATTGGGGTCTAGACCCCCGCGTTCAACCCTCCACTGGTTTTTTTTTCTCTAGCCTCGGTCACATGGGTGACCAGGGGCCATGCCAAAACTCCTTGGCCTCCAACCCCCTGATCCACCCAGCGACCAGGGGCCTTATTTTTTTAGCCCCTAAGGGCATCTGGGGGCCAAATCGGACTTTTTTGGAGCACTTTCACAGAAACTGGCGTAACTTGGGCATACGACATCCTTTTTTTGCAAACAAGATATCGTCGGAAAGCTGTTTCAACGTTCTACACAATGCTACAAGTGTGATTTTTTGGTTTTTCATTTTTGATGTATTTTGTTGACTCAGAAGTCAGATGTTTCTTTTTTCACTCCGAGAGACATATCTTTTGACTCGTTTATCTATTTTTTGTGACTTTCACAGCATTGGAAAGCTGGTTTCAGCCTCTATGTAGATTTGAGGTCATTTGTAGAATATGTGTACCTTATTTTATGCATGCATTCATTTTTATTTCATGCACTAGGTTTGCATTTTCGCTTATATTTCTATAGTTTTGCATTCTCTCCTTCTGCAATCATTGGGTATTGTAATATAACGAGCTGATATAAAGTTCCATTATGGGGGGTTCTTGCATCCATTCTTTGTATTGGTGACAATTCGCATGAGTTTTTTTGGTTTCTTGTTGTTTCCTTTAGCTTCTTTCTTGCTTAGCTAGACACATCATTGGTTTGCTTCGATTCACACTTCACATTGGGAGTTTATGGTTCTTGATCCACATTAGTTTAGATCCTTCTCATTTGAGGGCCATGTTTTTTGGTTAATTTTCTAGAATCTTGATGGTACTTGTCTTATGGGCAGTTTTAGTTTTAGTTTGGCATTAGCTTTGAGAGACACAACTTCTAGATTTGTCATCATTATGGGTCCTTTCATCTACTGTTGCTTACAGATTCCAGGGTTGATCCAGTATGTAAGTTTCCGGTGTTCCTTGGCATCGGGGTTACTATTGCATTTGTGATTCTGATATGGTATTTTGCAAATAGAAGTATCTTTCCTTGCTTGCCAGATTTGGGGTTCCAGTGCTTCTTCGCAACAGTTCATCTCTCTGTGGGGGTTTTCCCACTGGGTTTTCTCTCTCTTTGCATTTGTACATGAGTACCTGATCATGCCTTGTTGTTGGGACTCATATTTGCATAATAATATGCTTCTCCCTAAGTTGTACTTATGGGGGGGTGTTGGTGTAATTAATATTTAATTACACTTTAGCATAAGTTTACTTAGGCATATTTAATTCCTAAGTTATAGGTTTTATCCTTATCTTGTTGAGCTATCTTGTTGCTCAAGATAAGATTAGGTTTATGCATCTTTGCTTTTATAAAGAAAATTATCTCTTGTAATTATTTGTACTTCAAATATATCAATTTGCACATCTTTTGCAAATCTCTGCTTTTTTGTTTTTCTCTTCTATGGAAGGTGATTTTTCTGGTTTGCAATCAGATCTCGGTTTCTAATAGATAAGTGTTGTGTTGATGAAAAAATAAGTGGAAAAGTGTGTGATGCGAATTGTAGAGTTGTGAAGTGAAATTTTGTGAAGTTCACTATGAGCTTAATGAGCTAGACCATTAGAAGTAGTGAGTAGAAGGTGTCTACAATATTTAGAAAGGTTGTGAATGTTTTGGTGATGTTGTGGTGGATCTTTTTTGTTGCATTGAGATGGATTTCTCAATGTAACATTCTTCTTTCTTCTTTTCTATAATGTGGCAATGAGCCCTTCTTTCTTTTGGGAAGTGAGCCCTTTATATTCGATTTTGCAATTACTTTATATTGTGAGCTAATCCTAATTGTGGTTTTTCCCTTCTTGGGCTTTCCACGTAAATTTGGTGTTCTATTATGTATTGTGTTGATGTGGATCAGTTTCTATTGTTTTCTTTCATCATTCTAATAGACTAAGGGTTAATTAAGTTGATGTGGATCTAAATATTTATGATGGTTTTGGATGTTTTAATTTGCAATTGATTCACTCCCCCCCTCTCAATTATCTTGTGTGCATTCAAAAATACTACTCATTTAAAAATAATAAGAACAATGCCCTTATCCATTCTATAGTGGTATTTTTAGATTATGTAGTAACATCAAGGGAGGGGTTGTAATTTTTATGTAGGAAGTTTCTACCTTATAGGATGAAGGTAGAAAAGATAAGGAGGTGTGATCTTGAAAGGTTCACCAATGATTAGAGAACTATTTCCAAACTAGCACCCTATTCACATGATTTTGACAATGTGGAGGGTCTAATTAGAACTACTCTAGAGAGGAGTTTGCAAAGAGGAGAACCTTATGGGAAAAATACAAATGGAAAAGAAAAAGAGGTAGGAAGATCCATCATTTGAAGGATCATTTTTGTATATTAAAGATCCTATAGTAAGAATGGTGACTATGTTCGATAATGCAAATGGACTACTACCAAATGTTCTTAGTATCCCATGAAGTAATTCTAATCCTTCTACTTCCTAGAGGGACGTGCCATAGATTTCTCAACATGTCACTCCATTGCAAAAAATATACCCCTCAATTGAACCTTAGTTGATTAACCTATTGGTCTAGATGATATTTTTGATGATGCAAGTATACTATAGGTAATGCATCTTCTACCCATTGTCACAATAGAGAGACTCACTGACGACAAATATCTTGTCATGGAATGCATACTAACTACATATTTGTTCAAGTAAAAGTTTAGTATTTCCTTGCACCTACAAATACATTACTTTTCTCTTAAGTTGTAATAGGATTCCATATACTAGAGCTTCATACTAAGCTACATTGTTTGTACAATGAAATTATAACCTAAAGGATGACAAGAAATTTTTTCCTTTTAGATTGATCAAATTTATTCCCACTCCACTCCCTTTCTTAGATTTGGATTTTTATAACCTTAAGATCCACATCTAGTTTATTTAAAATCAATGAATTTATCTTAAAAGTTTTTATTCAAATTTTAAGCATGCCTATCCTTTCTTAGGTCTAGGTTGCAAGTTCAAATGGCAATTTCTATTGTTTTTGAATTTGGGTCAAAGATGATTCTCATTGTTGGATTCCATATTTCTCCACCATACACAACAACCATTTAAAATTTACATAACACTCCTCAAGATACCTAGTTTCTCTAGAATGATTATGGTCTCATTCATATTGGCCTACTAGATCTCCTTTAGTGTATTCTAAAGAGTATTTTCCTAATGAATCAATTTATACCTTCCTTATATTTTCTAGTCTATATTTTAATAAATTTTAATATGATTGAGGTAAATTTCTATCTTGATTATGTGGATTCTCAAGAAAACTAATAATGATTGTAGTGATATCTTCATTTATAAACTCAATTTCCACTAAACTGGTATCATTTTATTTAGTCTAATTTATAGGAGTTTCCTCTAACTCAATTAAGACTTCTATAAATCTTCCTAATGATTCTAAAATTATTGAAATATACTAATATCTAAATCAAAATTATTTGCACTAATGTGTTATTTCTATAGAAGTATCTTCATTTGATTAAGGATTGATTTCAATATTTTTACTTACTTCCGTACCTAATCCTAATTCAACATCAAATGTTTTGGTTGTCATGGGAATGCTATTTATCAGGTAATAGTTTCCTTTTAAAACCTCCTCTTTCCTAAGAAATTTTTAGTTTTATATGGATTGAAAAGTGATTTTATTGTCTAATTCTAGGGCCTATTCATGAGAGAGTGAACAAGGAAACCTAAAAAATTAGAGTCAAGAACTTGTGATACTTTTGCATTAACCTTAGAGGATAGCGCAAAATGTTATTCATTGTGAATATAAAAGAATTAGGGAGTGACAAATCATGTTCCAAAATAGTATCTGTTTGCATGGTTTTATCATTTTTAAAAGTTTTTGAACGAGCTCATCTAGACGTTTGAGGAATGGTTACATTATTATCATTGTTAGAAATATGAAAATTAAGGATTTCATTGACCCTATATACCCCTAGTTTTATTTTTGTAAATGTAACTTTGGTGCACGAGCACCAAGGCCATCTTTGGAAAATAGAGGTCAAATATTAGATGCTTAGGTATTTTATGTCACTTTTGGTTTAAATAAGGTCCTTTGAGACCATTTAAATGTAATTAAGTTGGTTTGGTGTCTTTTTTGAGTCTTTTTGGCAAAAAGTGCAAATAGTGTAAAAATTGCAAAAATGCAACTTTGGGAAGATGAAATGTCATATATGTCCAAAAGTTGGTTTGAGTTAGTTTTGGTCATTGGGAGAAGATGTAAAATGTATATAAAGGCATTGTGAATGTTGTAAATGGGGTGTGGATGTAATATTTGAAAATTTGAATACCAAACAAACTAGTTTCCTGCATATTTGGCTATAATTTGTCTCTTTTAGACCCCTGTACGACCCGTATATGTCAATTTATTGTTTTGGATTGTATTTGAATATGTGCTAGGGTAAGTTAAATTTCATTTGCAATAGGTTCACCAACATTTGTGGATTTTAGAAGGTTTTTACTATGACTGCCTATGTACACACAATCATAGGGTTTTGAGGGTGTGAAAATGTAACTTTGAGCCATTCCACCCACTATTTTGGGTTGTAACTCAATGGGATGGCATATTTAGGTGTAGGAAGCTTGTGTATATGGCTGGTTTGAGCATGGAGCCTTTTTGGTGGGCTTTGGGATGATGCCCTAGGTGCATTTTTGGCAACTTGCAAGCAAATTAAGAGGTTTGGGTGTAGGTTTTGACCAAAGATTGTTGTGGCTGTCATTATGAAGGATTATTTAACTTGTGTAGAATGAATTGAGAGTGCCTAAAGTGTTGGTTTGGTCAGAGAAGTTGTAGACATGATTTTCAATAAACCCCCTTGAGACTAGGCAAAAATGAGGGTTTTATGGTTGGGTGAGTAAATGAAGGTTTGAGTGCCTCAAAGTTGTTGAATCCTCCTATTTAAATTCTTCCTAGAATAATTGAGTAGGTTTTGGGATCTGGTTGAGTGATTACAAGGTGGTTACTTTGTAAAAGTGGCCTAATTGGCCTATTAGGATAGTGTCGCAGTAGGGGTTTGAGGGTGATGGTCCAAAGTGACCTATGGAGCTTTTGATATAATTTTTACAAGAGGTTAAAGGAAATTTGAAATGATCATTGGTTTATGGGTTTCCATCAGTTTGAAGATTGAGGCCAAAATTCATCATGTGGAGTGCTACAATAGTGTAGTAGAGAATTGGTGAGTTGAATACCTAATTGAGGAATTGGTGATTGAAGATTGTTTGAACCTGATTTTTTTTATTATAATCAGTTTTCCTCCTTGTTTGCATCAATTGGTATTAGAGCATAGGGATTAGATCTCCATAAGTTGAAAGGTTGCAGATTGAAGATTAAAAGTTGCAAGGCAAGATTCCTTCAAAGGGGAATAATATGGCAAGAAAGATGCAAGAGATGGAAGATAAGACTAAGAGAGAGATTAGGAAGTTGAAGGAACTACAAGATAGGTTGGAGGAAAGAATGGAAAGTGTTGAAATAGGCCTGAAGAGAGGAATGGTTGTAGGTGATGAAAGTGACACTGAAGATGAAGATGAAGAGTATGAAGATGTAGATGAAGAGTTGGATCCAAAAGAACAAAAGATGGAAAGGCTACTGAAGGACATAACAAGGAACAAACACAAGGAAAAATTTGATTTTCCCATGTATGATGGTAATCTTGATGATGAAGCATTGTTAGATTGGATTGCGACATTAGATAACTTCTTTGAATATGAGGATGTTCCTGATGAAGAGAAGGTGAAGATAGAAAAAACCAAATTGAAGGGGCATGCACTTGTTTGGTGGGATTATGAACAAGTTGAAAGGAGAAGAAAAGGTAAGTCTAAGATTGTTTCATGGGATAAGATTGTAGCCAAATTAAAAGATAACTTTTTTACCAAGTGATTATGCAATTCAAATGTCTAAGAAGCTTTAAGATTTAAAACAAAGGGAAATGGATGTGAAAACTTACACTAATGAGTTTAATAAGTTGAGAATAAGAGCAGGACATATCATTGATGATGTACAAAAGGTGGCTAAGTATCTCAATGGAGTAAGGTTCAATATCCAAGATGAGTTGAGTTTGCACAATCCAAGGACAATTGAAGAATGCTACTAGATGGAAATAAGGGCCGAAGATAAACTCAAAAGACAGAAAGATAAACAAATAAGAGGTAGAGGCAGCACATCAAGAGGAAGGGGATCATATTCTACTTCAAGACAATCCAATGAAAGCCAAGGAGATGCAGATAAAGAACGAGGACAAATTGTTGAAGAACGTGGTTGATACAGAGGCTCTAGAGGTAGATTTGGAGGAGGTAGAGGTACAAACATATTTGATGGTAGGTTTTACAATTTTAGTGAGTTTGTACATCTAGCATACAAGTTATTTGAAAAGAAAGGCTCTAGATCAAGTGGTGGTGAGAGAAGAAGTGAAAGAAGGACTCAAATAGTGCATGAAGATTATTGTGAAAGTGTGAATTCTCCAAATGTAGTTGCTACTCTAGAAGTTGGGGACTCTTTGATGGTTAGAAGAGAACTCCTCAAGGAAAAAAAGGAGAAAGAACCAATGCAAAGAAGAGCTCTATTTATAACCACCTTTAAAACCAAGGGTAAGGTATGCAAAGTAGTTATAGATTTTGGTTCCACTGAAAAATATGGTCTCTAATGAAATGATAGAGAAGTTGAAGGTGTAGAAATTTCCTCATGAAAATCCTTATAATAAATCATGGTTGAATGACAACCAATCCATCTTGGTTAGTGAAAAAGCATTGATTGAATTTAGTATTGGTGGATACAAGGATAAAGTTGTTTGTGATGTTGTGCCAATGGATTGTTGTCATGCCTTGCTTGGGAGACCATGGCAATATGACAAACATACCATCTATAATTGTAGAAGCAATAGTTATATGATTGAGCATAATGGGAGTAGTTTTACACTCATTTGATTGCGAGGTGATGTGTATGATGAGTCCAAGATAGCAAGGGTGATCATGTTTGGAAAGAAGGAGTTTGTGAAGAAAAATGAAGAGGAGTCCAAGGAGGTTACAACCACTCCTATGCTAGAAGGAATTAATACAATGAGCTTGAAGAATGAAGTGAGTTTGGAAAGTAAAGAGGGTGGAATGAAGTTGGAAAGGAATGGTATTGAGGTAACAACCAAATATGATGATACATTGATAAGATTGCAAGGTTGGCATTAAAAGGTTTTGGTAGGGACAATGTTTTGTCATGTGATTCCACAAGAGGCTACTGGGTAGATTGGTTTTGTCAAAATAGAGGCTTATAAGTTTGATAAGACAAAGATTGTTGGGGCAAAGGATATGATCAAAAATTCTAGAGGCAAAGGTGTAGTGAATGAGAATGTTTGGCAAAGACAAATGGGTAAGGTTGAGTATGTTTCAGGGTTGGAAAAGATGATAGCCATGTCAAGTTAACAATGGTAAGTTTATAGACATGAGGGTCAGTCTAGCATCAGTGTCAAGATGAAAGGAAAGGAAAAGTTGGTAAGTGTGAGTATGTTACAAGGGTGAAGATGAAGATACTTCAATTTCAAATTGGAAGAGGTATGATAGCAGATAAAGGAGAAGGTTCCAGACCAATTCCACATAAGGAAAAGGATAGAAGATATGAGACATGCCAGGTTGTGAAGATGAGACAGTGTCAAAGTGAAGGAAAGATCAATAATGTAAAGAATGATGCAAGTTTTAAGTAATGGTTCAATGGATGGGATTCCCAGATGGAATAGCTTTCAGAAGACAAGGAGATGCTATGATCAAATTTATTCCAATACGATGTAATTCCCTAAGGGACTTGGAGTTGGTGAGAGTATGGTGCAGGGGCACCAAGACCATCTTTGGAAAATAGAGGTCATATATTAGATGCTTAGGTATTTTATGTCATTTTTGGTTTTAATAAGGTCCTTTGAGACCATTTAAATGTAATTAAGTTGGGTTGGTGTCATTTTTGAGTCTTTTTGGCAAAAAGTGCAAATAGTGTAAAAATTACAAAAATGTAACTTTAGGAAGATGAAAGGTCATATAAGTCCAAAAGTTGGTTTGAGTCAGTTTTGGTTGTTGGGAGAAGATGGAAAATGCATATAAAGGCATTGTGAACGTTGTAAATGGGGTGTGGATGTAAGATTTGAAATTTGAATACCAAACAAACTGGTTTCCTACATATTTGACTATAATTTGGCTTTTTTAGACCCCTATATGACCCGTACAGATCATTTTACTACTATGGATTGTATTTGAACATGTGCTAGGGTAAGTTAAATTTCATTTGCAATAGATTTGGCTTAATTTCACCAAAATTTGTGGATTTTAGAAGGTTTTTACTGTGGCTGCCTATGTACACACAGTCATAGGGTTTTGAGGGTGTGAAAATGTAACTTTGAGCCATTCCACCCACTGTTTTGGGTTGCAACTCAATGGGATGGCATATTTAGGTGTAGGAAGTTTGTGTATATGGCTAGTTTGAGTAGGGAGCCTTGTTGGTGGGATTTGGGATGATGCCCTAGGTGGGTTTTTGGCAACTTGCAAGTAAATTAAGAGGTTTGGGTGTAGGTTTTGACCAAAGATTGTTGTGGCTGGCCATATGAAGGATTATTTAACTTGTGCAAACTGAATTGAGAGTGCTTAAAGTGTTGGTTTGGTTAGAGAAGTTGTAGACATAGGATTTTCAATAAACCCCCTTGAGACTAGGCAAAAATGAGGTTTTTATGGTTGGGTGAGTAAATGAAGGTTTGAGTGCCTCAAAGTTGTTGAATCCTCCTATTTAAAGTCTTTCTAGAACAATTGAGTAGGTTTTGGGAGTTGGTTGAGTGATTGCAAGGTGGTTCCTTTGTACAAGTGGCCTATTAGGACAATGTTGTAGTAGGGGTTTGAGGGTGATGGTCCAAAGTGACCTATGGAGCTTTTGATATAAGTTTTACAAGAGGTTAAAGGGAATTTGAAATGATCATTGGTTTATGGGTTTCCATCATTGTTTGAATATTGAGGCCAAAATTCATCATGTGGAGTGCTATAAGAGTGCAATAGAGAATTGGTGGGTTGAATACTTAATTGAGGAATTGGTGATTGAAGATTGTTTGAACCTGAAAAAATTGTGATTATAATCGGTCTGCCTCCCTATTTGTATCAAACTTTATTGGGATGATTATACTAAATGATCATATGTTTGAGCCTTGGTTCACTATCAATTCTTATTTGATTCTAATTTCCTTTCCAAGGAAACTAACTTGGTGTGATAAATTAGTTACAAAATATTCATTCAAGATCTTTGATTGGTCTCTACTCAAGATAATTCTATATACTTTGAGGATATTAAATACATGAATGTCCATACATTGTTGTATTCACATATCTAATGTAAGTTGTAAATACACATCTTTTAACTCCCCAACTATCTTCACTATAGTTTTATCAAACTATATAAATTTCATTAATGTTATAATGGGTGTGAGTCCTATATTCTTAAACATTAAATATGGAATGGCATTCCCCAAATCTCTCAAATATACTATTAATTTATGTTGATTAGTTTTGAAGACTCTAAGGCTAAGGTGGAAAGATAGGGACTCCAATTTACCCTTATAAAAGATAGTAATTATGTCTAATATTGTAACTATTTTGTCTTTACTCTTTGATGTATCATTATTGTTATTTGATTTTCCTAACATGATTTAACCAAAGATTCTCTTTGAGAAGGAAATTTTTGAAAACATCAAATAATGCCATAGTTGATCTATTTTTCTTCAAATGTTTAACTAAATCATAGCTGTGCCATCTATCATAAATTGAGTCTCAATGTTTGTATATTTTTTAGTGGTAGATCCACTAGAGGGACCTGTAGGAGTTATGGGATTATTTTAGAATTATTAATAGGAAGAGAATTGTAGCATGGCTAGGGGGAATGAAGGTGGTTAGTGGGGACTTTTTTTTGTTTCTTAAAAAAATATTTGGTACTAACTTATTGTTGAACATTTTGAACATCATAACTCTCTTGAACATAATCATTCTCTTGTTTGTAGGGAAATTTAAATGTGTCTAAAACTATGTTTGACCTAATGTCACAACTATTATTTGATCCTAAGTTAATCGCCTATTTTCATTATCTTGGGTGATTCCCACCATATTTTTTTTATCTAAGATTAGTTCAATTCAAAATTAGTTGATGTATTATGTAATCTACACTAGTTTCTCATAAGGATCAAATAAACTAAATTGACAATATTAACATTTTCTATAGAATTCATTGCCCCTCCATTTTGGGGCTTGTATTCTACTATTGGTTGAATTGTCTCATGTTTGCAAACCCTTTTTTTTGGTTCTAAATCTTATAATTATTCAAGTTTTGATTCTAAGATAGGTTTAATTTTAGTTTGATTAATTTGTTACTAGCAAAGGAAAGGGTGTTCTTAAGAGCTTAATTTTTTTATATAAGGGAAGTTTTATCTAAAAATTAGTGAGAACTACTAGCTTGTTTGTGCTAAGAAGTAGTTTGAGCATTTACTTCTAGGAAAAAATTAGTATCTTTCTCATCAAAGTAGGAAGTCCTAGTGGGACTCACGAAAGAATTGGAAGTACAGACACTTGTCTAAAATAGGTTAATAAGGGGGTAGAAAAATATTGGCTCACTAGTTTGTGACATAATTCCATGGACTAGGTGTCTAGGTATTGTATTAGAAATGGTGTAATAGTTATCAAATACTAATTGATGGTAGGTAATTGATTGGGTATGTTTGGGTAACCTAATGTTGGTAAATACCGATTGGTTGCTCATGAAGAAAGATCAATCTCCCTTTGGAGTTCAATTACAATACTATAAGAATTAGATAGGTTATTGATATTTACTATATTTCTCTTCAATAAGTGCTAGTATAACGAGGAAGGATAAAAATATAGTTTGAATTGGTTGATAAAATAGTCCACCAACACTTGTCAATTAGTAATTGATTACACTAGAAAAATTTTAAATACTATTTTTATACAAAATATCCTAGTGAATAAGGAAATATACTATATGCAATGTCCTGATGTTGGATATTTGTTCCAATGCAAACATATTTAAATGTTTTGATATGCTCTTTTGCAATTTTTATTTCAAAATATATGAACTTATAGTATAATCTCTCAAGATTCCTAGGTAACTCAAGTAGACCACTAAATATTACACCAAGAGGGTATTGTTCTAGTGAAAAGACCATTGTTAGTACTAATGTTAATAAAATAGAAAGGGGATTTATTATAATTTGTTCCCTTAGTGGAGAAACAACAAAGTTGGAAGATTCAACTCTTTTGTTATCTTTACCCTTGTCATTTCATTATTTCCTATGTTCGGAGTTCTAATATATCTCATTCAACAAGGTAGATATAAGGATTCTTCTATACTTCTCAAGGGATAAATGAGCTTTATTTTCCATATTTTATCTTTAGGCCCTCCTTACATTAATTATGTTGATGGTCCATTTGCAGTAATCTTAGCTCTCTTTAAAATACGATAGTTATATGAATCATTATCTCCAAGGTCTTTATAGTTAGGTCTTAATAGTGTTAGATAACTTAGTTTTTAATGATGAAAAAATTATTCAAGAGGCCTTTGATGGTTATAGACTTCAAAACATGTTTCTTATTGAAATGATTATTCTCTCTATTTAAATATTTTCTATTATTTATATTATTATTATTTTTTTCTTTGTTTCTTTTTTTGTCTTATGATTATATTTTAATCTATTCTAACATATTCATAAAATAAAATGCAAAATAAACAAGATTGAAAAAACTAAAATAAAATGGATGGCTTGTTTAAGATTATATTTCTTTGCATGCAAGAAAAATCTAGAAATTTAATTTTCAAATTTATTTCTTTATAGATTGAATTATTTTTTATCTTGATGAGATAAATTTGAAAATTAGATTTCTGGATTTTCTTGCATGCAAAGAATTGGAATCTTAAATAAGCCGTCTATTTTATTTTTCTTTTTGTTAACCTTATTTAATTTGTATTTTATTTTATACATCTACTAGAATATATTAAAACATAATTAAAAGATAGAAAATTATTTTAAGGTCTATAAAAGAGAGAAGAAGCATTTTGAGAAGAAAATTATTGTAAGGTCTATAATCATCAAATACCCTTTGAATAAATTTCCCATCACTGAACATTGACTTACCCAAAACTATTTAGACCCAACTATAGAAACATTGTAGATAACAAATAATAGATGTTTCATCATTTTAGGAGAGGTAAGATATGTTATTTTACCTATCTTTCATTATGTCAATTGGACCATCAACACTACATAATCCTAAATAATTCTTGTAGCATAATTTGAGGTGGTCTATAAGTGATATGGTGCACCTACCTTGTGAAACTTCTTGATTCACATTGCTCAACCATTTTTATATCATTGGATAGTTCTTAAAAAAATGAAATACATGACTTACAAATATCATTCAATTAGAATAAATTGGTTATTCTTAAGTAATTCATATTTTATACTAAATATTGTTCAATTATGATGTGGGAGCATCCCTGGTTGTAAAGCAATCTTGTATCAACCAAAAACATTTATTTTCTTAATTTCAGTCTATAGTAGTTTTAGCATTTTATTTCACATTTCACTCCATTATTATTTCTCATCTCACAAAGAAAGATACAACATCTACATGAGGTCACCTACAACATATCCAAATTTTGCATTGTTTTCATTTGTTTTCTGAAAGTTATCACTCTCAAAATGTTATCATAATTCATAGTCAAAGCATTTGGGGCCGACTTGGTCTAGATTGCTTAGTGTGAACCTATTCTAGAACATGTAGAGCTTAATGGGACATCATATAATAATTTTGGGTCCAAGGGGATCTATCTTGGAGATTTACAATTATTTCCTTTCACAAAGGATTATCTTTCATGCTTTAAGGTCGACCTACACACTTGATGATTCATTAGGTCTATTAAACTATTGAGGTCAACGTAGACCTTTTTTGGAGTTGTATAATCATATATAAGGTCATTTTTAATCCATTGTAATCATTCATCAATTAGTTAGTTTATTAGTTCTTAGATTCAAGTTGACGATTTAGGATTTCCAATCTTCAGACTGTAATAAGGCCTTTGGCTAGCTGTGATGTTGAATTCCCTTGCAGCAGGTTTGTAATCCCTAGTTATTCACCCATGAGGCATATGATGCATGCAAGATTGCTAATTCAATAAAGATTCATATTTTTAGAATACTTTCTTATGTTATTTCCATTGTGTTGACTCTAAGCTACACATTTTGGACTATTCTTTCTTAACCCTCCATTTGTGACTAAAACAAGTGGTATTAGAGTGAGTTTGTGACTCTTAAAGGAATTCCTTGTGGTGAAAAAATCACCAACTGGAGGTAGACTACATGTTTTTTCAATCGATCACCAACTGTGAGGAGGTTGAAACCCTTGTAGCCATATCATTGTATAGAGGTAGTTGCATCAAATTTGAGGGGAGAGATGCCACCAAGGAGAGCACCCGCTATGGAAAATGTCCTTGGAAGAATGGATGAAATGTTGGAAATTATGTGTGAAATGTGAGTCTAATTAGATGTTTTTGAAGAAGACCAAATGTGATGCCTAAACCCTAGACATGAGGATGAATGTGATGATGAATAAAATCATGTTGTAAATCAAATTTAAGAAGTCATAGGCAAAGAAGAAGAAGAATCGAATTAGATGAAGATGTTGAAAGTGATCTCCAAAATTGGTAAGCGACCTAGAGTTGAAATTCAAAATTACATGGGAAATTAAAACCCTAAAGAGTTGGTTGAATGGATCAATGAAATGGGGGAGTACTTTGAATATGAAGAAATTGAATATCCAGAAGAGTCAAAGTTGCAAAAATAAAGTTGAAAGGTCATGCTGGTTTATGGCAGAAGGAATTTCAATTATATAGGAACAAAAGAGGAAAGGAGAAAATCATCAAATGGGATAGAATGGTGACAAAATTGAAGAATCAATTTATACCTATTGATTATGAACTTGAGATGCTGAAAAAGATTGTAGAACCTAAGGCAAAAGGAGAAATTTGTGAAAGAGTATATTGAAGAATTCTACAAGATGATCATTAGAACTAGACATAGCAAAGTAATAAAAGAAAAGGTTGTGAGGTACATAAATGGACTAAGAACAAACATTCAAGAAGAATTGAGCTTGGAAAAGATGACAATAGTTGAAGAAGCATATCAATTTGCACTAAAGGTGGAAGAGAAGTTGAAAAAGAAATTTGAACAAAGATAGAGAAGTGTAAGAGGAAGATTCTAGAAGAGTGAACCACAATCTAGAGAAAGATACCTTATGCAAATAAAAGAAAATATGGGAAACCCTATCACAATGAAGAGAAGGATAACAATTAATATTGTAAAGGAAGACAAGATAGAAATTACTACCACAATGACAGAGGAGGTCATAATTCTTACTGCAATGAGGGATAACAGAGGGATGAAGGAAGATCTAAGAAGAGACCATTTAGAGGAACTTGCTTCAAGTGTGGAGGTGAAGGACATAGAGAATTTGAATGTCATCAAGGAAGTAATAGAAAGAAAACTAAGCATACTAGAAGAGCAACTTATGTGGATGAAGAACCTATTGAATCCCCCAATTCCATTTGGAAACCTAAGAAAGGTGAATCATTGGTAATGAGGAGAGATTAGATGTATGAAGAAGTGACTAAGGAACCACTACAAAGGAAGAGTTTTTATAGAACAAGATGTAAGTTCAGAGGAAAGGTATGTAAAGTTATCATTGATAGTGATAGCACTAATAATCTAGTTTCAAAAGAGATGGTAACCAAGTTGAATTTGAAGAGATTGAAACATCCAAACCCCTATAAGATAACATGGATTCAAGATGAGAATAAGATATTGGTGAATGAACAATGTTTGGTGAAATTTCATATTAGATCATATAAGGATGAAGTGTTGTGTGATATTATACCTATGGATGCATGCAATTTACTATTAGGAAGAAGGACTACCTATATTGTGACTTCAAATGGAAAAAGATCAAGTTTATACCTTTAAAAGAAGAGGACAAGAGTGAAGTTTGTAGCACTACCATGCTATGTTTGGTAGATGGAAGAATTTTTTTGGATGGATTGAGACATGAGAATATGTTTTTTGCATTGATTCCAAAGAAGGGAGGAAGTCTAGAGATAACAAGGGATGAAGATCCACTGTAGATAGAGGTAGTAGAAATTTTAGCCAAGTATGAAGACATTTTATCATAGAATGTGATAGATGGACTTTTTCCAGTCCAAAGCATTAGTCATAATATAGATCTAATACTGGAAGCAAGTTTTTCAAACAAGGAAACACATAGAATGACACCTACAAAGAATGTGGAATTGAACAAACAAATACAAGGGCTATTGAAGAAAGGGTTGATTAGAGAAAGTTTGATCCCATGTGCAATACCTATTATACTTACACTAAAGAAACATGAAGAGTGGAGAATGTGCATAGATTCAAGAGAAATTAATATGATCATTGTCAAGTATAGATCCTTATTGCCAAGGATGGATGACATTATGGATTGCATGAGTGGAGAAAAGTATTTCATAAAGATTGATCTCAAGAGTGGATACCATCAGATCAAAATTAGAGAAGGAGATGAATGGAAGACTACATTTAAGACTAATGAAGGTTTGTATGAGTGATTAGTAATTCCTTTTGGATTGACCAATGCATCGAACACTTTCATGAGATTGATAAATGAGGTATTGAAGAAATTATTGGGTAAGTTTGTTATTGTTTGCCTGGAAGATATTCTAATTTTTAGTATGACTAGGGAAGAACATTTGTGGCATATTAGTAAAGTATTTTAGAGATTGAGAGAAGAGAAGTTGCTAATTAATGTCAAGAAGTGTATCTTTATGAAGAAAAAGTTGGTATATCTAGGTTTTGTTATTTTTGTTGAAGTATTAAAGATGGACCTTGAAAAGATTATAGCAATTGTTGATTGGACTACATCGGTTAACATTGGAGAGGTAAGATCATTTCATGGATTAGCTAGTTTCTACTAAAATTTTATTGAAAGCTTAAGTAGAATTTGTACACCTATGTAGAGACAATGAGAGGAGATATGAAATATTTTAAGTGGACATCTAGAGAAAAAATAAATTTTGGATTGTTGAAGAAAAAGGTAGCAAAGAAACTAGTGTTAGCACTACTAGATTTTGATAAGGTATTTCAAGTTGATTGTGATACAAGTGGGAATGAAATAGGAGCAGTGTTAATTCAAGAAGGGATACCTATAGCCTATTTCAGTGAGAAGTTGAATGATCCTAGAAGAAGATATTTAGTTTATGACTAGGAGTTTTATGCCATAATTCAAGCCTTGAAGAAGTGGAGACATTACTTGTTATCTAAGGATTTTGTATTGTACACTAATCATCAAAATTTGGAGTGTTTGAATATTCAAGGAAAATTAAACTAGAGACACATGAGATGGGTTGAGTTCTTATAGTATTATGCATTTGTATTGAAGTATGGGAGTGGCAAGTCAAAAAAAGTTACAAATGCATTGAGTAGGATAAGAAATTTGCTGACAGAGATGAGGGTAGAAGTATTGAGTTTTGAAGAACTGAACCACATGTATGAGAATGATCCATATTTTGATGAAACATGGAGAGCATGTAAGGAACCAATAGTGATAGACCAGAGTCAATGGTTGAACTATTTCATTCAAGAATATATACAGTTGTTCAAGGGAAATTAGTTGTGTATTCTAAGGAGTTCAATGAGGGAGAATTTGATTTAGGAGAAACATAGTGAAGGACTAGCAAGACATTTTGGAGTTGATAAGACAATAGATTTAGTGAGTAAGCATTAGTTTTGGCCACAACTATATAATGATGTCAAGAAGTATGTTTAGAGTTACATAATTTGTCAAGTAGCCAAAGCGAGTAGTCAGAGTACTAGATTGTATAAACCTTTGATAGTACTAGAGAGATCTTTAGAAGATATAATCATGTATTTCATATTGGGATTACCAAGAACATATATAGGACATGATTCTATAATGGTAATAGTAGAATTTTTTTCTAAAATGGCACATTTTATTCCTTGCAAGAAGACAAATGATGTTGTACATATTATTGACTTATTTTTCAAGGAGATTGTGAGACTGCATGGATTACCTAAGAGGATAATTTCAAATAGGGATCTATTAAATTCATTGGATAATTTTGGAGAACATTATGGAAGAAGATGAAGATAGAATTGGAGTTCAGTTCGACATATCACCCACAAACAAATGGACAAATAGAGGTAGTAAATAGATGTTTGATTGGTGAAAAGGAAAGAAATTGGGACATAGTCCTACTGCAAGTATAATTTGCATATAATAGTTTAGTAAATTAGAGTATAGGGAAGATAGCATTTGAGATTGTAATCGAAACACATCCTAGAGGATTTGCAGAGCTAAGAGACATTAATATGGATAAAAAGAGGAGTGTGAAAGTAGAAGAATTTGTAGGATTCATGGAGACATTGCATAATCAAGTCCGAAAGCATTTGGAAGACATGAACAATAATTATAAGGAAAAGGAAGATGCGCACCAAAGACATAAGGAGTTTGTTGCTAGAAAAGTGATGGTATATCTGAGGAAGGAGAGATTTCTAGTAGGTACATACAATAAGTTGAAGATGGGGAAGTTTAGAACTTGTAAGATCCTAAGGAAGTTTGATTCAAGAAATGCATATGAAGGGGAGTTACTGGAGGCACTTGGTATATCACCTATTTTCAATATTGTAGATATACATGAGTACCATGAAGGAAATTCAAGTAATAGTAACATAGAAGTAGATTTGAAGGAGTAGTTACCACACCAACCACCATAGGAGATTAAGTAGATTTTGGATATCGAAACTGGAAGGAGCACTAGGAGAAAGCAATACAAAGAATATCTGGTGAAGTGGAAAGGAAGACCAATGGAGGATTCATCATGGATTTCTCAGGCTAAGGTGGACTGCTTTGGTTTTCCTATAGCCCCTAGAAAGTGAGGAACTCACTTTTCTTCCAACCTCGGGTGTCTAATGCAAGAGCATCCCTAGTTTTGTAAAGCAATCTTGTATCAACTAAAAATAATTATTTTGCTGCATTTCAGTCTATAGAAAATTTAACATTTCATTATGTATTTCACTACATTATCATTTCTCAGCTCATGGAATAGGATATATCATCTACATGAGGTCATCTACAACATATCCAAATTTTAGATTATTTGCATTTATTTTATGAAAGTTATCACTCTCATAATTTAACTATAATTCATAATCAAAGCATTTAGGGCTGACCTGGTCCATATTTCTTAGTGTTGACCTATTCCAAAATGTGCAAAGCTTAATGGGACATTATATAAGAATTTTGGGTCCAAGGGGATCTATCTTGGAGATTCACAATTCATTAAATTTCATGAAGGATTATCTTTCATGTTTTAAGGCTGGCCTACATGCTTGACCATTCATCGGCTCTTGTAAACCCTTGTGGCTGAAGCAAACCTTTATTGAAGCTAGAGAATCCTATATAAAGTCATTTATAATCCATTGTAATCATTCATGAAGTATTTTGTTTAGTATTTGGGTATGTGCAAGATCATGATGGGCCAAAAAGTCGCAATATGATGGGTATTTGTAGGGTATGTAGCTGACAACTTTTTTTTACCCAAAATTGATGAAACAAAAAGGGTTTTTAAAGGAGATTCTTAGCTTTCCACCAATATAAATTATGCTTTACTTTGAATTTAATAAATAATTATTATTCATTTTCTATTTGAATTATGATTAAAGTCTTGATTGATAGGCTGATTGAAAAACATCTATAACTTTCAAACGGTATCCCATTTTTTTAATCCAAAACATGTGTCACATTCTATGCTTTGTATATTATAGGATTACAAAAAAATTAAATTCCATGAAGTTTTGACCAAGTTAAGGTAGTTAGACAGACAAATTTTTATATTTTTTAAAATTTGTAATTAAAAATTCATAATTAATTATTTACTTGGAAAAAAATTACAAAAAAATATCCATCACATCCAGACATGAGTCCTCTACTAATATCTAAAATATTATAAAAAAATATTATCATTTTATTGTGGTTAGGGTGGTTAGATAGACACCTACTTCTTATTTTTTCTCTAAAATTTAAGTACTATTGCATTGAAATTTCAAATTTTTTCCAAATAGTTTTTTTTTTAAATAAACCTAGTAGTTTAGAAACTACATTCAATTTGCTGCATATTCCATTCTTACATATTTTTGAAATAATATAGATAACTTATTCAAATTTTTACGTCAAGTTGCCTAACTTTGATTTTTCTAAATTTTTCGCCACTTAAGGGCCTATTTTTTCCATGATGATCCTGCACATACCCAGTTCTTAGATTCAAGTTTGCAATTTAGGATTTCTAGTCTCTGGACTATAATAAGGCCTTTGGCTAGTTGTGATGTTAAATTCCCTTGCGGTAGGCTTGTGAGCCTTGACTATTTTCTTGTGAGGCATATGATGGATGTAAGATTTCCAATTCATTAAATATTCATATTTGTAGAATACTTTCTTGTGTTAATTCCACTGTGTTGACTTTAAGCTACACAATTTGGACTGTTCTTTCTAAACCCTTCATCCATGACTGCACCAAATTTAAACCAACCAATTGTCTAGCATCTCAATATGTACGTCTCCTTTATAATGTAAAATGCATACTCATGCCTTTACTTTAAATAGAAGTATGATTGGAAGACATTAATCATAATGAGATAACTCTTTCTCATGTGTAAATTTTTTCGCTTATTAGCTCTACATTTATCTTAGGAATCTTCATGGAAGGCATCCCTAACCTTTCTAAAAGAACTTCTATGATTCTCTCTAGATACCTCATAGTGATGTATTTTTACCACATCTTTCTCAAATTTGATTAACTACCTCTCTATATAGAGGTGTATCAGTATCAAGTATTATCTCTTTCTCTATTTTACATTTTAATTTCTAAGTTCAATCTTTTCTTCAAAGGAATTGATTTCTTAATTATATTGGTTGATATAGTAATAGACATAAATATTGAAACACAAGAAAAATAAGAAATGATTTTTATTTTTTTACCATAAATCAAATATAATTATTTTCTCTTCAAATGACCACCTCTCTTTTTAAGAGTTTTCCCATGCTTTTCTAATAAAACTGTACCATCTTTTAGATTTGATGTCATATTCACATATAAAGGATCATATGGTGCAGTCTTCTTATCATGAAGTTTATTTACAATAAAAATTTGATGTAAGATAATATCATTGTTTATATTTAGTTCTACAATCTTTAAAATAATTATTAGGTTACAGAGAGTGGTGGCTATTTAAATTTTTTTAAGAATCATTGGAAGGCATACGAAAGTCTAAAAGGCAATGATGAATGCAACAATTGTTTTCCAATAATATTTTCAACATACACTATTAAAATCATGAAGTGATAATTAAATATTTCGAATTAAAAATTAACCCATAAAATATTTTAAAAACTATTTTTTGAATAAACTTGTGAAGTTGCTTCAATAAAACAATTGCGGCTCAATCTAGACCTACAATAATTACAATAATTGTAAGGCAACACAGAATGGGGACCATTTAAATTATTTTATAAACGGTTAGAAAGCAGAAAAAAGCCTAAAAACCAGCAATAAATGCCGCAATTACTTTTCAATGCACTAAGTACCCATGGAAGAAAGTAAAAGAACAGAGACGTAAACACACAGTGCTTATTCTTCTCACTCTACCAATTAATAGTATTGTTTGAAATGAGTATTTTTGAGCTTTCAGCAGTAGAATAATTTGTTTTATTGGCAGAGATTCCTCCTCTCATGTCAAGCAAAGTCAATCTTTCATTTCTCAAGCGACATCTCAACTCTTATGCGATGAAAAGCTACTCTTTGTTGGGTCACATTCTCATCAACATTGTAGAAATCCCGTGCATGGCATAAATGCGTACAGATGATACAACTAATACACAGTACATAAAATGTACACCCACAGCAATAATTTCTTGATTTGGCCACTTGCTGTACCTGTTTTTGCAGCTGTATACTGTGGCTTAATCCTTACAGCAAAATTGTAGGCATCATTTAATAATTTTTGGATTAGATTGTGTACGCGTTTTTTGCATCAACGTTTCAAATCACTCTGTGATCCATCATAAGGATGAACAAGAGAGCATAAGAAGTAAAAAATTCTGGTAATATAACATCTTTTTGACTGCTATCTTCTGTGTTGAGCCATCTAAGTAATTCTGTATATTTAAATATTAACAATAATTGTAATTTTTTATATGAAGTGATGTTTTTTCTATGTTTCTATTTTTTTTATTTATACACATTCTTAAATCTTATATACATGTTTTTAGCAACATCTATCTATATTCTTATTTACTTTTCATTTATACATTTATCTATGAACTTATTCTTAAACCTTTCATTTCCACATTGATTATACCATCTTTTTGTGTTGATGGCCGAAAGATGGATTTTTTCTCTAAACCATTAACTCATAATTGCATCTTTTGATATTTGTTGGAAGCATAATAGTGATCTCTGGACTAATTTTCTCTTAGAATTCAACAAGTCAATCCCCCATACATGAAATCAGCCTTGCACCTTGAAATACTACCTTAAACATTTTTTAAATCCAAATTAATTAGTTGGTTCTTACCCATTCCTTTCCTATCAAGAGCTAACACACGTTTGCAAAATTTATTGATATGTATGTGTTATTTATTTATTTATATTGAAAAAATGCAAAAAAAGATTACAAAAGGACAATCAAAAGACTATCAATGAAAATAGAAATAGAACATACCAGCATATAACCATCACAAACACCTAGTCTTAATTTCCATGAGCATGACAAATGTATGACGGCCATGTACATGTATTTAAAGGAATCCTATTAAATCCATTTAATCATCCAAGCATTTTACTTGAAATTAGATTTGGCACACTCAAATGAAATCAGATCTACACATTCATCATATATATTCTCTTCAATCATCTTACAAAATTTTCTAGGCTTTAACCTAAGAGAACATGTTTCCTAACAAAATTATTGGCAAGTATCTAAAGGTATTTCTATATAATGTAACTGTTTAGAGTAAAGAAAAATACAAATTAGGAAAACATAAACTAGGTGGCATGAGAGTAGAGGTGCACATTGAGTAGGACTAGGTCTATGCAACAAAGGGTTATTCCATAGATGTAGAAGTGAACATAATTACAAACTTGACTTTTCATAGTATAGTTTGATTATCTATATTTTGAGGCAAGGTATAGGTATAAATTTTCATTCTAGACATATATAAACTTTAGGACAAGCAACAAAATCATTCTTCATCTATGAAAATAGAGCTATTATATAGACATAGAGGTATGATTAACAATACTCCAGTGATAGTTAAATTTAAAATCAACATTAGAGATACACAACTTTATTCATCATACTAGAAGTATCCCCATCCTTTTTACTTTTACCTTCCTAATTTAGTATTAATTATAAAATTATCCATACCAACAACTCAATTAATTAATCTAGATTAATTTATACTTATATGTATACATTTTATTTGATTGGCCTAAATTTTCTTTAAAGTGAATATATCTATAGACATCTAAATTTGACCATTCCCATGTGGTCAAATTTACTCCCTATTTCATCTATTTCACATTCATACTTATGTTAATGAAATGATTTCATTATTTGGTTAATATTCACCTCATCCTTCAATGTCCCCTAAGCTATTTTATTATTTAATTAAATACTTTACCTCCTTTCGTCTCAAGATTAAATAAATATTCCAATTTATTTAACCGTGACATTTATCCAATGTGAATTAAAATAAATTTTAAATCCATGCCCTTTCTCTCTCCTCTTGTCACATCCTCCATAATCCCTCCATGATCCTGATTAATCTAATTAATCTATGATTAGGATGTGCACATTCCTTAATTAGGTTTAGTGTCACATCCACCATAACTTGCCACTTTCCCTTCATATTCTCATTAACCTAATTAATCATTTGCACAATCTTAATTCTTGATTAATTATCCCTTAACCCCACCTAATGCCAATTATGGCATGTACTTTCGTCAACCCCTTCCTTAAAGCTTTCTCCATTTGGAGAAGTCATTTCCTCTTTCTTAGGAATTTTTAATTCCTATTTAATATCCCCATGTGCTCATTTGGAATTTTAAATTCCAATATATTGCCCCTAGGTTTCTAGAAGGATTAAAAGAAATTTTTAATTCCTTGTCTCATAGAAAGAAGGATTATTGATGAATTTTTAATTTCTCACTTGTCACATCCTCCCATCATTTGGGGGAATGAGACAAGCCACCTCTTTTATCCCTTTCCCAAGGTACTTGAAAGTACCTCCACTTGGCTTCCACCTCATCTTCATGTTATCATTCCCCATCTCCCTAGGATGACACATGTCATCCTTTGAAACCCTTGGATGCAATCCCTAGATTGAATCTTATCCCTTCATTTGGTTTCCCCTCTAATGACTAAGGAGAAACACTTAGTCATTTTCTCATTATGCACAATCAAACTCAAGAACTCTCAAGCCATCTTTGGAACCACATTGCCATAGCTAAGATCTTGCATCAAACCACCCATTTGCATCCATTCTATGGCCAAAATCATGCATTTTCAAGGTGTTATCTTGTCGAATTCGATCTAGGAGCACACATTCAAGCTTCATCAAGGGACAACAAAGCCATCAACTCAAGTAGGTGTAAATTATTGTTATTTTTCTTTCTTGTTTGAGTTCATCTTCAACCCAATATTGAGAGTTTGTTTATGTTTCTAATCTTTGCATGATTTTGAGTTTCTTACATTTTAGTAGATTAAATTTACCTGCACACATTTCTAGCACACTCGGTGGGACCCACATCATGGTTCCTTTGACATTTTCTATTGTTTGAATTTTGTAAGTTTAGACTTTTTCTAGGTACAAAGGTGAATCCGCCCAATAGGTGAACCCGTGGAGACACAGAGGCATATCTGCCTCCCAAATGGATGAATGTGTTTCACCCCCAGTCCCTTGGTTACACAAGGGTGAACTTGTAGACATACATGTGAACCTGCTTCAAGTTATAGAGGAGATCCTGAGAAGCTTTCAATCAAGACTTTAGAGAGGCAATCCTGCCTCTCAATAGGTGAAATTGGGACTTACAGAGGTGATTTCGTGCCTCCTTACTAGACCACTTTTTAGAGGCAAGCCTGAGACCTCCATAGGCAATCCCACATCATATAAAGGCGAACTTGCTTTGAGTTACAGAGGCAATCCTGAGGCATCAACGGGCATACTCGCGAGACTTATAGAGGTGAATGTGCTCTTAGTATAGGTGAATCTAAGGTATAACCAAAGTATAAATTTCCTTCCAAAATATTTCCTTTCTTTGAGTTTTGTGCTAATCTGCTTACTTGTCTATTTGTGCTTGTGATAGCCTTTTATTCTCTTAGCTTTACATTAGATGAAGACAAGTTATTGAAATCACTAACATTTTTTGTAGGATGATTAGTCAAAGACAAGAGTAAGTATTTTTCATACTAGCTAGGTACATTTGGTTTTCCTAAAGGGTTAATTTATTATTTGTTGTGTTAGGAGATGGTTGTTGACATATTCTCTCCCCTTGCACCGTACGGTGAGCCTAGGGGTTAGAAATCACAACTAACTCAAGTCCAGTTGTATCTACCTAGGAAATGCTATTTTTTAGCATATGCTCTCCCCTTGTGTTATGTGCAAGCCTTGGGATTAGAAATTCCTAGCATTTACTTCCCTTTAGGAGGCCTACTTGGGAGTTCATAGCCCAAGGGATGACCTCAACCACGTGAACTAGCAGGGATATAAAGGGGGGAGAACAAAATTTGTACCCCAATCTAGTCACACCGCGTCTAGCGAAGCATCGATACTTGGGTGATTCCAAGTTAGGCGTGCAGGGTTAGTCTGAGATTTCTTGCTAAAAGTTCCCAAACCATGTTTGTGATGGGTAGGTGTTCATGGACATGCCTCACACACCCTCCTATTGTTTAGAGGACTCCCTAGATAGCTTGTGCAGCCTATTTTAAGACCCATGTTTTAGCCACGACTTGTTGTAGTGCAAGGGATGTGTATCATTCTTCGAAGCTACTGACCATGTACTCCCTAAGGTTGAGATAGATATATTTGGGTGAAATTATACAATTCCTAAGGAAAGAGAGAAGGTATGCCCATATTGTCCATTGACGACCTTGTGTCACTAGATCTCTACCTATCTGCCTTTGTAAGAAAGGGTGCTCCACCCAAGTATGACAGAGTATTAACCCCTTGGGGTGGTGGGCCTACATCAAGTTTGTAAACCCTCTTGACTAATTCTAGGATTGTGTTGTCTTCTTGTGCAAGAATAGTGCTTGTCATGTCTTGAGTTTTCCTTTGGCCCTATCCATTGATTTTTCTCCTTGTCCTTTTTTATTGACTCTCCCTGTCCTTCAGAGGTGTATCTGCTTCCTACATAGGTATATACGCTCTATTTATGGGAGAACCCACTCTCTTAGAGGTTGTAGCATTCCCTTTCCTAGTTCGATTATCTTTGTTAATCATCCCCAATAGGTCTATTTTCTCACTATAGGGGCGATCCTGCTTAGTTGATGAGCGATTGCATCATAATCCTAGTTGAGTCATCCTCTGGATAAGTGATCTTTCCCTATTTTTGGGTGAACCCACCTTTCCCATCCATACAATCATCCCTCAGATAAGCGATCTTTCTCTGTTATTGCGTGAATCCACCTTTCCTATATGTATCATCTTCTCTTGGATAGGCGATCCTACTCTATTCTTGGGTGAATCCACCTTTCCCATCTATACAATTTTCCCCTAGATAGACAATCTCACTTTGTTCTTGGGTGAATCCACTTTTCCTATCCATGCAACCATCCTCTAATAGGTGAATGTGCTTTGTTCTTAGGTGAACCTTCCTTCCCTAGTCCATACGGTTATCCCCTAATAGGAAAATAGGTTTTTTGCTTGGGTAATTTTTCTTTTGGTCTGTACACCCATTCATCCTAGATAGGTGAGCTTGCTCTGGTATTAGGTGCTTCCACTATCCACATACATACATTGTTTAGGTCATTCTCACATTGGAAAATTTTCTACCCCAATAGGTGATTACACTACCTATAGGGGTGAATCTGTACATAGGTGATCCTACAACCTAGAAAGGAAAATTCCCTCTTTTATTGGGAAAATCTACTCCCCATAGAAAAACTAGAGAGTGAACCCACTTAATTACTAGAATCCTTTATTGTTCCAAGCCTATTCTTGCAATCAAAACATTTCTGGGTGATCCCACAATAGTGGTTTACAATTTTTGGCCAAACTAGACACTGAAATTATTATTTTTAACTAAATCTTCACATTCGGGCACCTATAGTGGCTAAACCGTGAGGAATTTGAAGATGGTGCAAACTAGAGTCTCATCACATTTTTTTGGTAGATTCTAAAAATATTTTTTTCAAAATTTTTGGAATCAGATTGTACTTCTTTTTCCATCTCCCATGAAGATTGGCTTTTTTCAGAAAACAACATTTTTAAAAAGTTACACACCGTATAACACAACTTTTTTTCCATGAAGGATAAAATTATAATTCTTTCAAATTTAGATTTGTAACTCCGATATCTAGTTCTTCCACTTGGTTAGATAGTTTTTTATTGAGGAATTTTTCCTTAATCAAGTTTCAAAGTCAAACCAATTACAATTTAGACATAACACGACTGTATAAAGCGTAACTTTCTTTGTATATATCGAAATTCAATTTTTCTTTTGTTGGATCAAGGACTTCAATATCTAGTGCACTCATATTTTTCATTTTTTTTTTATAATCTACTATTTTTCCACATGTTTAGAGCAGATACCTTCATTTTTGATGAAAAACCTATGTTTAATAAAACCGAAAAAGTAAATACATAATAAAACCAAAACATATTAAAATTATATTTGTTGGATAGCTCATTCCAAGGAATACCTAATTCCAGTTGGGTTTGTGAAGATTTATCAATTTTCATCTTCAACCCGAGCTCCGAAGTGCCAAAATTTAGGTTTTTTTTGTGTCTCAGGGGGGAGATGAGGGATAAGGGGGGTTCATACGAACCCCTAGGGTTTCACTCAAACCAGGGTTCATTCGAATCCCTTTAAAGGGGTTCACTCAAACTAGGGTTCATTTGAACCCCTTTAAATGGGTTCAGTTGAACCCCTTTGCTATGCATTTTTTTTGGTTTTTTGGCAGTCAAAATTCAAAGGGGTTCGATCGAACCCTTGTTCGAGTGAACCTCTAATGGGTTCGATTGAACCAATAGGTTCGTACGAACCCCAAAAATCACTTTTTTTTTCTTTGGGTTCATTTTTTGTGAGTTTTCCTTCCTCACTTGAATTGTAAACCACTATTGTGGCTTCACCTTTTTGTCATCATCCAATCTCCTGTAATTGCCACTTTCATGCATCAAAATTTTTCAAAAAGTCATTGAGTCAAAGGTTTAGTCACATGGGGACATCTTAGGACATCTCTAATCATCATATATATCATCAAACATAAAATATTATCCCCCTTGATATCAATTTGAGAACATTTAAATCTTATTTGATCAATCAATCAATCCTTGTCATCACCATTCACACTTTTAGGAATGTCGTCTATCCTAAGTTAGTCATTGTAAACAACCACATCAATTTGCTTCAATTGAGAGGCAAGTTTGCATTGTAATCATCCTCTGTTCTTGAGAACATTTCCTATCTCAAGTACAATCACATCCTAATCTTATCATCATTCTAACCATCCATTTCACTTGAGAACCTGAGGCTACCTCAAGTGACAATAAATTCAATCGTCATCCAACTAAGTTCTCCAGTCCAATTAGGGGCATCATATCAATCAATCATCCATCCAATCCAATCACACGTCCTATAAAACATCCAATTATCAATCAAATTCAATCAATCAACTAATATATCATCTAAATCAATCCATCAACCATTTGATTAATCAATCAATCAATCATCTAATCATCATCACTTAGTCTAGTTATTAGGTCCTACATCATCTTCGTCATTTGATCATCCTCACTTTCATGCTCATTGTCATGTGGTTGTAGGGTAAGAGACAAATGGAACAACAAAAACAACAACCACATCCTCCCACTAATGGAGGGTCCCAATAGCCCAATTTAGACAAGTTTCGATAATTTAATCATTCTCCAACTTCTCTTGAGGAGGGGATGGTCAATCAACCTGAGTTCTCTATTGAGGAGTATCTTAGCAATTTGATCAATGCATGGATAACTAATCATATCATTGTTGAACGATTGGATAAAATCATTGCTTCATTACTCATGTAAGGTATCAAACCACCACCTGGGTTTGATATGTCACAATACATTAATATGACTAGACCTTCAACACCTCAAGATCCTCATTCTTTTTAGGCCTCATATCTCCCTCCAATATCTCAAGCTCCCTAGGATCCTCCCTAGGACTCATGGTACTGACCTAGACTAGAAAATGATATGTGTGTTTGGATTTTTCCTTCTCTTATCCAAATTCCATCCATCAAGACTGGATTGGATTCTGTCAATACTCAAGGAACTACTTTTATACCACAATCTCAAAATTTGGTCCCACAATATTCCAAACCACAACCACCTCAAGCATCTACTCATCCACCACATTTAGGAAATATTGGGAGCAATGCATCTAATGTCTTAGCTTCAACACCCCCACATGTTCCTCTCATTCAAACATAACTAGTTTATAACACTTCCAATACATTGGTCCCATCTTCATCTTAGGTTCCATTTCCTACAAATCAAACACCCCAATTCAATCCTATCAATTCTCCTCCTCCTCCACCTAATCCAACATTCCTATCCTATCAACAACCACCATACTATGAACACCAACAACCCCTATCCTCATTACAAAATCCACTACAACAACCGCTATATCAAAAACCACAATAACAACCTCAAGTTCCATCCCAACCTCAACAAAAAACTCCATCACAACCCTAAGGGAACCCATCATCTCAATATGAACCACAACCACTGCATGTATTTTCCAATCTTACACCTCACTATTTTTTACCTCATTATCATCAACATCCCCAATCTTCATCTTTAATGGAGCTTTCCATACATGATTAATATTATTAGCCACCTCCACCTCCTACTACTCCATGTTAACAATACCATCCACAACAACAACCTCAACATCAAACGTGCATCAATCCACAACAACCCCCATGGGTACCTTTCAACAATAGTCCAATCCACAACCACCACCATAGAATCCCCAACAAAAAACATACAACTACCAAACTAATCCATCCTACTACCAAATCCCTCCATCACAACCTCCTCCATCTTATGGAGGTATTACACAAGCCCCACCATAATATCAACCACCACCATCATCATATTATCAACCCCCACCATCACAACAATCGTATTTGAATCAATATCAACAATCGTTGTCTTATCTTCAACCCCCGTCCACATACATTCATCCACCTCTTGATCAATCTATTCCACCACCACCACCATATAATTAATATGTTCCTCAAGATCAATCCAATCTGATGGTTCTTCCACCATCAACACCTATGAAAAAATAATGGGAGGAAATTAAAGTTCTATTGAAGTACTTAGAAGCAGGAAACTCATCCAAAAAGTCCTTTAAGTTTGATGACATGTTTCCATATCCATATGATGCATCAATTTCCACTACACCCTTCCCTAAACATTTTGAAATTATGAATTTTGACAAGTATAAGGGAAGGGGAGACCCACAAGATCATCTAATGGAATTCTATATGAACTATCAAGAGGTTTTATATAATGATATCTATCTCCTACATTTGTTTCCTCGTAGCTTAGGGGGACAAGTGTTAGAGTGGTTTTTGTACCTTCCTTGTGGGTCTATTTCTACCTTTTCTAATTTATCAAAAAAAATTGTGATGCATTTCTCCTATAACTTAGATAAGGATGTTGATACCATGGACCTAATGAAAAAAAAAAGCAAAATGCCAGTGAGACATTTTCCAGTTATCTGCAAAGGTGGTGAGCCCAAGCCAGTCATCTTAAATGTATCCTTCCTAAAAGGAATTGGTCAATATCTTTGTTGAGAATTTACATTTTGAGATGTTTTATCACTTGCATATTCATTGTGTTTCCACCTTCATATAGCTCATAGAGAAGGGAGTTACTATCAAAAAATCCCTTATTGCCAAGGGTCTTGTCAAAATCTATAAGGACGGTAAAGATAAATAGTCTAATGATAAATCCTACTATTGGAACAAAAATAAGAATATAGTCAATGATGGTGTCATTGATACCAAGCATGTCCAAGTAGCTAACACCTCCTAATAGCATCAAAACACTCCTAGTAAACTAATATCCAATGACATATCTATGCCTCCAAGGGCACCACATCCTCCCACTCAATCCAATCAACCAAGTCAAGGGAATGACAAACATACCTTTACTCCTTTAGGAGAATCCTTAGACACAATCTTTAGAAGGTTGGTTCAAGTGAACAAATTTGTATATCTAGTTACCCAACCCTTTGATGAGTCTAAACTGAAGCTAAATTGGTACAAGGATGATGAGTATTGTGATTACTATAAGATTAATTGTCATTATACAAACAAGTGTATCAAGCTCAAGAATTATATCCAAGATCTTATTGATCTGGGAGATATTATTATTTAGGTAAGAAAATCTACCTCACATAATTCTTAGTTGAAAATATTTCAAAATAATTTCCCTAAGCACAATCAAGGCCCTAACTCATCCAATACAAATAGTGGACCCAATGGCCAAAGTAGCAACACTAAGAATATAATCTATAATAAGGTTCCTTTTAATTATAATAATATGGTTGGTTGCATCACACAAGTAGATCC
This sequence comes from Sequoia sempervirens, assembly GCA_007258455.2. Classification (NCBI taxonomy): domain Eukaryota; kingdom Viridiplantae; phylum Streptophyta; class Pinopsida; order Cupressales; family Cupressaceae; genus Sequoia; species Sequoia sempervirens. Next base: position 546,616,077 of record VDFB02270651.1, read on the forward strand.
ATGTGTTTCCATGATTTGTGTTAAAGGAAAAGACCCTTAATGTTGTTGTTAGCACACATAGAACTCATATATTGATTTCAGGCCCATCCACATCATCCCAACCACCTCCTATAAACAAACAATACAATATTCTTGTTCATCTAGGAGAGACTCCATACAAATCTATCCTTGATTTGTTAAATTCTTCCCCTATGCATCAAGAAATTCTAACCAAGGCTTAACATGACACCCATGTGCCCAATGATATAGATCCTACTAAATTTCAAGATATTGTAGGACACATATCATCTACTTATCAATTGGGATTTATCCAAAACAATATGCCTCCTATTGACCCAGCTCATAACCGTGCTCTCCATATAGAGGTCCTCATTGCTAGGTATAGGGTTAAATGATTCTTGGTAGATAATGGGTCAAAATTAAACTTATGTACATTAAAGTTCATTAAATAGCTGGGGTACACTCATATTGATTTAGATAATCAAGTGATTACCATTAACACCTATGACAGTGCAGAGAGAGATTCAAAAGGCACTATTTTCCTTCCTATTCAAGTTGGACCAACAATACAATGTACAACTTGTAATTTTATTGATCTTGACCTACCATACAATCTCCTCCTAGGCTGTCCATGGTTACATGCCATGCAGGTTGTTCCATCCACATACTGTCAATGCCTTAAGTTCCCACATAATGACATTGAGGTCACCATTCAAGTCGATCCACATTCTTCTGAGTACTAAAATGCTCTTGAGGCTTCATCGCTCTTTACCAAAATTGTATTGGAGTTGAAGTTGGACATTCCAATACTACTTCATTTTCATCCTTTCTCAATCCCAACAACCTTTTTTTAATCTTCCACTCCCTCTTCCACACTTGAATCCTCTATTGCTAAGGTCAAGATCATTAACTAGGGATGTGGAGAATATGAAATGTGTATTGAAATCAATGTGGGCACAATGCCACCTTCTCCATGCACTTATGGATGACCATCAAGACCAACACAACACCAAGAACCGAAAACCAAGACTATAAGATCTAAGAATGTGGGTTCTACTACCTTTCAATCCATAGGAACCTTAGCACAAGAGAAACTTGATGATGACATTAGTCAATGGGTATAAAAAGAAGAACGTAATCCTTCACCTCCTATCCTAGAATATTTCCAAGAGGTTTATCCACAATCGCACAAATTGGCACAAAAATTTAATTATTAGAGAGGATGATTTGGGGTGAATGAACAAGGAAATCACAAATTGATTGATCCAATAGTATGCCCAAAACACCAAGGCCTTATTTATGATTGAAAGGAATTTTTTTTGCATCATTAGCTAGTACATCGAATAATATTAATGCATAAACCACTATCATTGAAGACATCCTAGAAGAAGAATCCATCATACTCTCCTACAATGACTTGTATGTCTCATCACTATTTGAATCAACCTCCATCTTCACTATAAGCCTTTCCCTTGGCCACCTCAAGCTAATAGATTGGGACCAATGAGGTACAACACCCATCAATGCTCCCCCTTTTGAAGAAGACTATGTACATGTTATGGGATTAGAAGAATATTATGATATCTACTTTAGGGAAGATGAGCACCATAACCGAAAAAAATAGAAAACAAAAAAATGACAAAGGATATTCTAGTGAAAACCTTTTTGAGGCACTTTTGGATCCATCAAAAGTATAAATAAAGGGTGTATCCTCTAGTGAGAACCTCCTTGAGGTGTTAGAGGATGAGGATGTTCATCTTCCCCTTATGGATACTCAATGGTCTGACATATCTTCTATTTTAATTGAGGAAACAAGAGGGATAAATCTAGGTATCAAGGCTGAACCAAAAATCACATATGTATCCAAATCTTTGAATGAAGATGAATACTAAGTGTTTTCCAAGTTGTTCCAAGAAGGATTCATCAATTTTTCTTGGGATAATTCTAATATTCCTAGAGTGGAACCTACACTTGTCATGTACTACCTAGATGTGCATCTAGATGTGAAACATATGAAAAAAGATATGCAATATGCATCGACAAGTGTCCTTACTTGTCAAAGTTAAGTTGGAGAAACTATTGGTAGTTGCATTTATCAAGCCTATTGACTATTCTGATTGGATCTCCAACATTGTTTCTACAACAAAGCCCACTGGGTGCATTCATATATGCATTGATTTCAGAGATCTTAACAAAGCCTATCCCAAAGATGACTTCTCGTTGCCTAACATTGACATAATTTTTTATCTTATAGCGGGTCATGCCATGCTATCCCTCATGGATGACTTTTATAGCTATAATCAAATTAAGATTGCAACTAAATATCAACATAAAATAGCTTTGACCACTTCTTGGGGAACCTTCTACTATAATGCCACACCCTTTGGTTTGAAAAATGCATGAGCTACTTATCAGCGTGCCATGGAAATTATTTTTCATGACCTTGTTCATATCATAATGGAGAATTATGTAGATGACATATTAGGCAAGTCAAAGACTAGAGAAGAGCATCCCAAGACCCTGACACAAATATTTAACAAAGTAGAACAATATTAGTTGAGATTAAATCCTAAGAAATATGTCTTTGGTGTCACTTTAGGTAAACTGTTGGGCTTTATTGTATCTAGATGTGATATGGAATTTGATCTAGAAAAAGTCAAAGCTATTATGGAAATTCCCCCACCAAAGAATCTAAAATAGTTGAGAAGTCTACAATGAAAGTTATAGTAAATTTGGTGTTTATAGCTCAACTTGCAGACAAGTGTCAACCATTCACTCATCTCCTTCATAAGGAAATGACCTTCAAATGGAATTTAGAATTCCAATAGGGCTTTGATAAGATTAAAGAAGACCTTGCCCACCCACCCATTATAATTTCCCCTATTGTAGGAAAACCATTGTTGTTGTATAGTTCAACTTCACTTGTTACACTGGGGGCACTTTTGGCTCAACATGAGGAGAATGGGAAAGAAAGGGCCATCTACTATATCAGTCGCACACACATTGGGTATGAACTCAACTCTACTCCCATGGAAAAATCTTATCTCACAGTTATCTTTAGCTCCCGAAAGCTTTGTCATCATATGCTTAGCCACTAAATCAAGTTAATATCCAAAGTGGATCCACTTAAGTATTTGTTGTATAGAACATCATTGACAAGTAGAATGGCTAAGTGGGTTATGTTATTGAGTGGGTTTGACATAGAATATGTGGATATAAAGGTAATCAAGGGACATATTATTGTTGATCAGTTAGTTGATGCTCCTCTAGTTGATGCATATCCTTTGGTAGCTAAATTTCCTAATGAGTAAATGTTTACCATTTCAAAAGAAGACACATGGAAGCTCTACTTTGATGGGTCTTATACACAAAATGGAGTTGGTGCAAGAGTACTCTTTGTCACCCCTCGAGGTGACTTCATCCCTAAGCCATTCATATTGGCATTCCCATGCACAAAAAATATTATCGAATATGAATCTTTAATTATTGTTTTAAGAATTATGGTCAAGTGGAACATCACTTGTTTACATGTTTATGGGGATTCACAACTCATAATTAAATGGGTTAATATAAATTTTAGACAAAAGACATCAAGCTTCTCCCATATAAATGCATGATTGATGATTTCAAGAAATACTTTGGCAATATATAGTTTGAGAAAGTACCTAGGTTGTAGAATAAGGTTGTTGATGTCATGGCTACAATTGGGTCTCTCATAGGCACGCCTCATGATCGCACTAACTATGAGTTTTTAGTTGAGAAATTATTGGTCCCAACATATGAAATTCCTGAAACTAAGATGGTGTGTGAGATTTTTGGTCCCTAATATCCTTAGCATCATTAAATTTACACATACCTTCATGATAATACCCTCACATCTAATTTAACCTACAGTCAACATAAATCCTTTATCCAATGCACTGTTCAATATACTATCCTAAGAGACAACCTTTATCATAGAGGGTATGATGGTACTCTTCTTCAGTGTCTAAATGATTCAGAATCAAAGTTCACATTAAAAGAGGTGCATAGTGGTGTTTGTGAAGCACATACTAATGGAATGGCCTTGGTGAAAAATCTTATTAGAACTAGATATTATTGATTGAAAATGGAACATGATTCTTGAGAGTTTATCAAGAAGTGTGTGCCATATTAGCAACATGCAAATTTAATCCATTATCTTGTGCAATATTTACAACTGATCTCCTCATTGAGGCATTTTTTGCATTGGGGTTTGGATATAATTGGGAAGATATACCCCCTCATCTAATGGCCATACCTTCATTATTAATGTCACCAAGTATTTTACCAAATGGGTGGAAGTAATTCCACTCTCCCTCATCACTGAAACCAAGATATCCAAATTAATCTTATACCATATTATTTGTAAGTATGGTATTCCATCCACCATCATATCCAACAACAAAAATTCATTTAAAAACTAGTATGTGAGACACTTGTGCAAAAAATTACACATCCAACATCACTGGTCTATGCATTATTACCCTCAAGGTAGTGTCCAAGCTGAAGCAACAAATAAAACATTGATCAAAATGTTGAAAAAGGTTGTCAATAATACTGGTTGAGATTGGTACCTTCATCTCAATCCTACCCTTTGGGCCTACCACATCTCCATTTGTACCCCAATCGGTGCTACTCCATATTCACCGATATATGGTGTTGATGTTATCTTATTGATTGAGGTTGAACTCCTGTCACTTTGTATCTCTTTGAAGTGTTTGGATTAAGGTGTCTCAACCTTAGAGTCCTAATATTGATTTAATTGATGTAATTAATGTATTTATTTTTATTATTTAATTGCCTATGGTGTCATGTCATTAATTGAGACCCACTAGCTGGGTGACATCCTCGTTGGAGGTGACTAGATGACACATCATCATCCCAAGTGGACATAGGTGTCCCACTTTGGAATCTATGAAATATGAAAGATTCTATGATGTTTCATAAGGCATATCTGAATGCATGGGTGAAAGTTGGCACCCAAGTTGGGTTATGACAAGATGTAAGAGAATCAACTATTTTTAGTTAATTATGACAGATTCTCTTATAGCTGTAAGTGTTGTCAACTATGAAAAATTCTATGATAGTTGTAAGATTTGTAAGGCATCTGTCATAGCCTATTTTTAGCATATTCTAGGCACTAAATCTTGGAAGAAGACTATTTTCATGTTTGACAAGTGTAAGGGGTGTAAGAGAATGTTGTACATGTGTCCAAGTGCATGTTTAAGGCATTGAATATTTTTCCTTTTGGATTTGGATGCCCCTCACCTTCTAGATTCTTCTTGAAGCTTGTATGACTCTATTTATTGAGTGCCTTGTGTTGTAGAATGCATAGTTTTTTTGTAGGTAATGAAGTGCTACTAATATCACTCCAAACCAGGTGTTTGTGTTGAAGCACTTGTTGAAGAAGCTAGTACTTGGTGATATCTTGTAACCATTATTTGAAGTAATAGAGAAAGTATTGTGCTTTTGGAGGGTGTATTTTTTACCTAAAAGGGTTTTCCCCATGTATATTTGGTGTCACTATTTTATACATTCTTGTTGTTCTATTTCCATTATTCTATGTATGTGCTTCTCTTATTGTAACAATAAAAGGTGTTAAAGGAATTTTTGTGACTCTCCTCTGATTAGATTAGTGTAGGAAGCTATCTCTACTCACCTAGCTTCCTTTTAGTTGGTATCAAAGCATTGGCTAGCCTTGGTTCCTTTGTTGGGTAGAAGGTTTTTTTGAGCTAATCTCTGTTTCAATGAAAGTTTTGTAGAAATGTCTATTTCGTAACCTTGTTGTAGGAAAGAGATGGTAGGCACATCTGGGAGGATTGAGATGGAAAAATTTAATGATGGTAATTTTGAGTTATGGAAGTTCAAATTGGAAGACATGTTAGTAAACTGAGACTTATGGCTTACAATTTCTAGAACCAAACCTTCATGCATGAAACAAGAGGATTGGGATCTCATGGATAAGAAATCCATGGGTCTTATTAGACTCTGTTTGGATAATTCCATTCTCCTAAATGTCCATGAAGAGAAAACTTATGCTTCTCTGTGGAAGAAGCTTGGTGATGTATATTAGGATAAATCCCTAGTAAACAAGCTTTTCCTAAGAAATAAGATGTATTCTCTAAAAATGGAAGATGAAGGATCCACTACAAATCACCCGAACTCTTTTAGCATGTTGGTTGAACAACTAGGTTTTGTTGGAGATAAAATAGATGAACAAGACCATTACATACTCTTTTTGTGTTTATTTTCAGACTCTTGGTATCACTTGGTAATGGCTATTGGAAGCACTACTTCCACCTTCAAGATGGATGAGGTTGTTGCCTCATTACTATTTAAGGAGATGCGAAGGAAGTCTTCTGAGGTGGCCAAGGAGGCCTTTGCAGTCTTTGGTAGACGAAAAGAGAGAAGCAAAAAGAAAGACAAGAAATCTAAGTCAAAGTATCTAGGGAGATCAAAGTCTCCTGGTAAGAAGTCTAAGGCAAAATGTTGGAATTGTGGTGAAATTGGCCACATTTGGAAAGATTGAAAGGAGGAGAAGAAGAAAAACAAGTCTTTCTCCAATTTTGAATCTAAGAATTCATCCCAAGATGATGGAGAAGCATTTATTGCAGCCTTAGCAGCCCATGCATTAGATGATGTGTGGTTGATAGATTTGGGTGCATCCTTTCACATGTCTTCTCATAGGGATTGGTTCTCGAAGTATGAGGAGTTTGATGGTGGAGAGGTGTACCTAGGTGATGAATCTCACTTGAAGATTGTTGTCTGTGGAAGAGTCAAAATCAGATTTCCTGATGGAAGAGTGAAGGGGATTGATGGTGTCTTTCATATCCCAAGTTTGGCATGAAACCTACTTTTTTAAAGTAAACTAAATGATTCAGGAGTGCAAGTTGTTTTCTCTAGTGGAGGATGCAAGATGATAAGAGGAGTTATGTTGTTGGCTAAGGGTTTTCATATTGGCACTTTGTTTTAGCTTGATACATGCATTGTACAATGTAATAGTTCTTCTAATGTACTGAAGGAGAGATCTTTGGATTCTTCATCCTCACCATTAGATTGTGCAAAGAAGAAGTGTGTTGCAGCTACATTCGATGGTCATGCATTTTGGGTACCTAAGGGTGCTCATTCCATGGAAATGAAGCTTCTTGCAGAGAAGCCAATGTTATGGCACCAATGACTTGGTCACATTGGTGAGAAGGGTCTTAGAACCCTAAAAAATAAGAGCCTTGCTAAATACCTTGATGGTTGTAATCTCAAGTTCAACTTTTGTGAACATTGTGTATATGAAAAAAAATACCGTGTTTCTTTCTACTCTAGTTCTCATAAGTTTTCTGGGGTTTTGGACTAGTACATTTAGATGTTTCTAGTCCTATGAATGTTTCTTCATTATCAAAATATATATATTTTGTTTCTTTCATAGATGATTATAGTAGAAGAACATTCATTTGTTTTCTCAGAAGTAAAGTTAAATTCTTTAGTCACTTTAAGGAGTTTAAGGCCTTGGTAGAAAATCGGACTATCAAAAAGATTAAGTGTTTGAGAATTGATAATGGTGGTGAGTTTTGTTCTATAGAGTTTGAAAAGTTCTATAAGGAGCACAAGATTGAGATACATAAAACAACTCCCTAAACTCCATAGCAAAATGGAGTTGTAGAGAGGATGAACATAACATTGATGGAGAGGGCTGGGAGTATGGTGAGTGGTGCTTGCCTTGAGAAAAATTTTTGGGCTAAAGTAGTAGCCATTGCATGTTATTTGATCAATAGATCTCCTACATCAGTGCTTGTTGGTAAGACACCCGTGGAGGCATGGTCTAGTAAAAATCCTTTGATGAGACATCTTAGAGTATTTGGTTGTGAAGCTTACACTTATGTTTCGATTGAGAAGAGATAAAAGTTGGAGAATAAGGCTGGTAAGTGTGTCTTTATCGACTATGGTGTCGATGTAAAAGGGTACAAGCTTTAACATCTAGAAGCTCAGAAGGTTCTCTACAGAAGAAGTGTGATATTCAGAGAGATGAAGCCTTCTTCTATCAAGCTACAAACAGAGAAAGAGGAGAAACAAAAGGAGGTAGTGTAGATTCCACCTACTCTGAAGAAAGAAGAACCAAGTACTCCTGTTGGAACTAATGATGAGGAGATATCAAGTAGCTTTAAAATTTCTGAAGAAGGAGAACCTCAACCTCAACCTTTGAGGAGTTCTACATGAGTTAGGCAGCAACCAAAAAGGTTTGTATATTCTTTATTGGATTCTAGTTGCATATTTGCCTCGATTACTAATACTGATGAGCCTAGGATGGTTAAAGATGCATTAGGTATGAATGATTCAAATTCCTAGATATGAGTCATGGATGAAGAGATGGCTTCTTTAAACAAAAATAAGACTTGGGATCTAGTACATTTTCCCATTGGACATAAACGTATTGGTTGTAAATGGGTTTTCAAGAAAAAGTGTGGTCCTGATTGCATTGTTGAGAAGTATAAGGCATGGTTGGTCACTAAGGGGTTTTCCTAGGTGGAGGGAATTGATTATAAGGAGATATTCTCTCCTATAGTGAAGCTGACATCTATCTAGCTTCTATTGTCACTTACAACTGCATATGAATTAGAAGTGGAATAGATGGATGTGAAGAAAACATTCCTTCATGGTGATTTGGAGGAAGAGATATACATGTCACATCCAGAGGATTTCATTGAAAAGGTAAAGAAAATTTGGTTTGCAAACAAAAGAAGTCTCTTTATGGTTTGAAATAGTATCCTAGAATGTGGTATCAAAATTTTGATACCTATGTGTTGTCATTGGGCTTTCAGAGATCTAAATTTTACCATTGTGTATACTTTAAAACTGATAATGGTCACATTCTCATTATTTTCCTATATGTAGATGATATGTTGTTTATTGGGAATGGTAAGAGTATGATTTTAGATTTGAAGTTTCAATTGTCATCATAGTTTGAGATGAAAGACCTAGGTGTAGCTAGGTACATTATGGGAATGGAAATAATGAGATATAGAGCTAATAGAAAGCTCTGGTTAATCTAGAGCAAGTATGTGAACTTAGTGTTAGAGAGATTCAACATGGTGGTAGTTAGTTGTTCATGTGATGCAAGGGACAAAGCTTTTTGTGAATGACTATCCAAATTCTCCTAGTGAGATGGAGGACATACCAAAGTACCATATGTGAGTGTAGTTGCTAGTCTGATGTATGTAATGGTGTGTAGAGACTAGAAATTTCCCAAGCAGTGGGAGCCTTTAGCTGTCTTATGGCTAATCTTGGAAAAGTGCATTGGGATGCGATTAAGAGAGTGTTCAAATATTTATGAGGTACTTCTGAGTATGCCTTGTTTTTTCATGGTTATCCTACTAGACCTCAACATTCTGTGAACATTTGAGGATATGTGGATTTATATTGGGTAGGTGACATTGACAACAAAA
>VDFB02270651.1:546625631-546928342 GCA_007258455.2 Sequoia sempervirens
GAAAAATGAATAAAGTCTTGCCTCCATGTGTCAATAACAAGAAAAAAAATAGAATATCACATAAATTATGATAACATAAGAATGTGTATATGTAAAACAATTGTAACCATTAGGTGATGAATAAGTAGTGTACACACATGATAAATTTTAAAAATGATGAATATGGAGCTCAATCCAAAGGAAAATTAATTTCATCATTGTTTCCCCCATTTAGAATATCATGATTGTGTGTAGTGTATGAAAAATGAATAATAGTCTTGCCTCCATGTGTCAATAACAAGAAAAAAAATAGAATATCACATAAATTATGATAACATGAGAATGTGTATATGTAAAATGATTGTAACCATTAGGTGATGAATATGTAGTGTACACACATGATAAATTTTAAAAATGATGAATATGGAGCTCAATCCAAAGGAAAATTAATTTCATCATTGTTTCCCCCATTTAGAATATCATGATTGTGTGTAGTGTATGAAAAATGAATAGAAGTCTTGCCTCCATGTGTCAATAACAAGAAAAAAAATAGAATATCACATAAATTATGATAACATGGAAATGTGTATGTAAAACAATTGTAACCATTAGGTGATGAATACGTAGTGTACACACATGATAAATTTTAAAAATGATGAATATGGAGCTCAATCCAAAGGAAAATTAATTTCATCATTGTTTCCCCCATTTAGAATATCATGATTGTGTGTAGTGTATGAAAAATGAATAGAAGTCTTGCTTCCATGTGTCAATAACAAGAAAAAAAATAGAATATCACATAAATTATGTACATAAGAAATAGAAATATGACCCACAAAATTTCCTCTGTGAATTAAAGTTAGGGTTATAGGATAAAACTTTGGGTAAAGGTTAGGATTAGGACACAACTAGAGTTAGGGTTAGGTTTCAATTAGGGTCAGATACAACAAGGCTTAGGGATAGGACTAATTTTAGGATAGGGTAAGGGTTCAATAAGGGTTGGGTTCTAATAACGGTTAGGGTTAGGGTTCAATTAGTATTACAGTTAGAATTAGGGTTCAATTCTAACTCTAATTAGGGTTAATTAAGGGGACGTCTAAAGGGGTCATAATAGAACGTCTAAAGGGGATGTCTAAAGGGGTTTTAAGGGGATGTCTAAAGGGGTCATAATAGAATGTGTTAATTAAGGGGATGTCTTAAAGGGTCTTAAGGGGATGTCTAAAGGGGTCATAATAGAACATGTTATTTAAGGGGACATCTAAAGGGGTCATAATAGAACGTCTTAAGGGGATGTCTTAAGGGGTTAGAATATGTCTTAAGGGGATGTCTAAAGGGGTCATAATAGAACATGTTAATTAAAGGGGATGTCTTAAGGGTTATAATATGTCTTAGAAGGGATGTCTAAAAGGGGTTATAATAGAACGTGTTAATTAAGGGGATGTCTTAAGGGGTCTTAAGGGGATGTCTAAAGAGGTCATAATAGAACATGTTAATTAAGGGGATGTCTAAAAGGGTCATAATAGAACGTCTTAAGGGGATGTCTTAAGGGGTCATAATAGAATTTCTTAATGGGATGTATTAAGGGTTCATAATACGTCTTAAGGGGATGTCTAAAGGGGTCATAATACGTCTTAAGGGGATGTCTAAAGGGGTCATAATACAACATCTAAAGGGGATTTCTTAAGCGGTCATAATAGAATTTCTTAAGGGGATGTATTAAGGGGTCATAATACAGTGTCTTAAGGATATAATTGATTTAACAATAATGTATGCATGATATTTAGTGATTATACAATTAGACATAAAGTTTCAAAGTAGGAAAACATGCACATTTAACAAAAAAAATATATAGAATATATATTTGATACATAGAAGTACATAGAGTATGTTTAATTATGTAAGTGATGATGCTCCCTCTGATAAAATCAACAAAAAATCAAATTGACCACCTGTAAATACAATAACTTATGAAAAATAATTGATTTTTAGTGCTCTCGGCCATACATGTGAAGTTGCAAAGTTGCAAACTTGACAGTAATTGTGCACAGTGTTTTTAAATAATATAAACAGGATCCCGTCTATAAAACGGGATCCCGCTTATAATTAAAAGGGATCCTGATTACGAAACGGGATCCTGTTTACTAATAAACAGGATCCCGCTTATAATTAAACGGGATCCTGATTATGAAACGGGATCCCGTTTACTAATAAACGGGATCTCGGTCTATAATCGGGATCATGTTCACTAAAATCGAATGTGGGAGCCGTTGTAAAGGCAACGGGATCCCGTCTTATAAACGGGATCCCGTTACCTTTACAATGGTCAAAATGGAAATGGGATCCCGATTATAGCACGGGATCCCGCTTATTACTAAACGGGATCCCATGTTATAATCGGGATCCTATTTTTTTAAATTTGAATTTTGTTTTGCATCGTGGGCGGGTTTTTTCCAAGGTTTTCGGTTCGGGAAAAGCTTTGGAAGTCTAAACCTAAGCCTTCAACCTGGTTTGACCTGCAAATTGAAGGCCCTAACAATGTCAAAGAAAAATATCGACTTTGGACATATGGCTGACGACCTTTTTTCAAAAATTTTCTGAAAAATAAAACCCATTTTAGATCAAACAATGTAGATTCTAAATATGTAATTTGTTTTGCAATTGAATTATTTTTTCTATTTTTCAATTAATTTCTAATAAAATTGGTCCATAAACTTTAAATATCGAGTTTTTACTATTTTAATAACTTTTATCAACATAACATTTTGAAACGGATTCTTGAGAGCAAACTTCAGACAATTCTTTTCAATTTGAAAAATAAAAAATAAAAATGATAAGTTTAGGTCATCTTATGCATGTAAATGTAGCGATTTTTCAAAAGCGACAAATCTGCCTAATAAAAAATTAACAAAAAAAAAAATTCAATAAAAAATTACAAAAAAATATCAAGAGCAAGGTTCAGTGAGTCATAAAAATTTTCCCAAAAGGATTTAGAAAAATATGATAATTTAAGTCAAAATATGGATGTCGTACACGTGCATGGTATGGTAAAAAAAAATGACTTTTAAACAGTGGATTATTGAAATTCCTATTGAAACTAAATTTGTACAATCTGGGTATTGAAATAAATTACATATTTGGAAACTAGACTCCGAGCACTACATTTTATGATTATTGACGTTTTTAAAGATTTCATCTCTAAGTGCTTCAAATTTTAAGGTCAAATGTGTCAAATACTGAAAATCAGGGAAAACACTTCCACTTTTTGGCCAAAAAGTGGACTCAACTTCTTGCACACACCCCTTTATTTAATCCTAAAGTTCTTCATTCAATTGAATAAATCAAATTTATTTAATTAAATTACTAATCTCCCAACTATCCTCTCATTTGATTTAAATAAATTTAAATATCTAAATCAAATGTCAAATCAACTAATTCCATCTAAGTTAATTAATCACAAATTAACTAACTCCTAAATCCTTCATTCCTCTAGCTTTTGCAAGTTGCACATATAAATCAATTTATTTGATTTATTAATTCCTCCTATTTCCATTCAAATATGGCATATTCTTGGAATATTCCACTTATTTGAATTCTCCCTTTTAAAGGACTTTTGTCCTCCAACTTGGCATTAAAGGCTCTTACATGTCCTCTCCTTGAGCCAACTTGGCATTAACTCCTCTTATAACTCTTCTTGCACAAGCCATCTTTTGAATTCAAATTTCACCTACATTCATTTAACATGCACATTGTTCAAAATGTGCTCCACTCTCCTTCATTAGCATGTTGACAAGTGGCACAATGGCATTGGTTCAAATGTTAATCCCACATTCATCCTATTCCTAATTCTTCAATCCTTCTCCATTATAAATAGAGGCCTTCTCTATTTGAGTTGGCATCCACAATCCATGTAAGATCATTATGCTCATTTGAATCCACAATCATTCACAAGTTGTATGCAAAGTTATTATAGTCATTTTGAATTCAAAGCATCCATTTTCATCCACATTTCATTCATGTTAGCATAAGAGTTCATCATTTATAACAACCTATTATCAACATTTTGAATCAAGGAGCACACAATCATCATCAAGCTTATCCAAGAATTGGGAAAGGGCTTCTTTCCACACCAAAGAAGCACCAATTCCCCCATGGGATGTTGGTTTGATCATTTTGAATAAGATTTCATTAGCTTTCATTTGATATTTTATCTTGTTTTCTTGTTCTTGTGTTTGAATGAATTTCATGGGGAATGTTTGGTTTAAACTTGTTTGAGGACTAATGTTTGCTTGTTTGTCCATGTTTGAGCAGGTTTAGGCAAAGCATTTTACATTTAGCACTAGAAGGAGGGCACTTATCTCAAAATTAACATGTTTTTTTGGTCAATTTCATTGTTTTTTCCTTTTTGTTCTTCCTTAGGACACAACAATGCTAAAAAGCACAAACAACAACGCTACTAGTCTAGCATCACTATATAGTGACACTGCCTTTGCAACCAAAGGGTGACGTTGCATTAATTTACCAAAGGACTGGACGAGTCAAATTTCAAAGAGTGACGTTGGTTGAAATAGCAGCGCAATCGTGGTCTTTGTTTTTCCATCTAGAGCAACACTAAAAGCTTTAAATAGCGACACCTTCATGGATTCCAATGCTAGGTTGGGGTAAAGGGTCAATTTTAAAATTCATTTTAACATGTGCTATTTTTTTTACCTCCTTTGACTTTTAACTTGTTTTGTGACTCTATTTCCTGTAGGCTAATCAACTTTTGTAGGTTTGGTGATCAAAAAGGAAAGAAAGAAACAAAGAAGAAGGTTTCTCTTATGTCACTATTTCATGATTGTAACAAGTGTTTTTAAACACTTTGGGAACATTTATAATCCTATCATTGGATATTGTTATCTTTCAGTTTAAGACTCAAATACATTTCATTTGGGTTTTATAAAGAACAATACAAAAGTTTTTTTTTCTCAAAGTTGGTTAAAAAGAACCTTAGAAACTCACTAGATTTGATTTTGGGTTTTAAAAATTGAACAAAGCAACTTCAAACACTTGGTTTTGGTGCTATAAAAAGAACTCACTATTGTCTTCAAGGATTTAAAATGAACATGTGCTCATCTTGTTTTGTAATATTTTTTACAAACTAATACCATCAAAATGCATATGCAATTCTCTCACGCTTCATAACGATCTTGAGAATCAAAAGCATTTTGGTGATATTAGGTTGTCTAAAAGATTGCCTCCACATTTCAAATTTGGGCTCTTAAAAATTGAACAAATCTTGCTAGTGTGAGACAAGTATATTGTGTGTGTTCTCTCTTTGTTCATGCAAATAAAGATTGATTGAACTACAGATGTACTTACTCGCTTTTGTTTACCTTTAGAGGGCCTACCTTGGTGGGAAAAAGTACTCACCCTAAGGGAATGAACCAATCGGAAATGAGCATAAACCAAGCTCTTCCAAACCGCTATATAAATTTATGATTTTGATGAAAATTGTAAACAATGGGAAGCGGTGCATGATAACTCTCCTCCAGTGTCTTTATGATGCATAAAGTCCTTGTTCTAAGGGTTGGGAGATCTCTCACAAGGATTTTATCATTTCACCCCCTAAATTGGATGCCCTTAATACAAACCTTTGATTAGAATCCAAAATCCCAATATTTGTTGGCGTCAAGAGGTCGGACCTCTTGAGCCATCCCACATACTTGGGATTCTTTGTAGTGATGAAAAGTTTGTCATGGGAGATTCATGAGAACTGAAGCTTGGCTAATCCATAGAAGTGAGTGTTGTGGAGGGGAGCCAGTGTGGTCAAGCTTCTATTCATCCACTTTGAATAAGCACAAATGGATTTATCCAAGTGGGAATTCAACAAATATTTTATTTTCCATCCTAGGATTGTGCAATCTTTGAGTCAGTTAAACACATTGCTTGGATCCAAAATATTGAAAATAGACATTCAACAAGGACATCAAAATTTCAAACCTTTAGAAGAAGAAAATACCTTTGAAAAATCCAAGTGCTATTGCTTGTCCCTAGGGATTTCATCCTTAGAGGCTTCTAAGTATTTGGGTTTATATCTTAATTTTCTCTCTAAAGTCAACAATAGTGAACTATTGCCTTGATTCCCTTGATTTCCACATAATAGACTTTGTGGGATGAAAATAAATTGAGACATTAGACATTTAGTTCAAAAGCTAACCAAGAAAGAGTTTTTGGTAAAAAGGAATCATTAAGCAAAAATAAAAGACAAATTGAACCTCACATGTGCTTTCTCAAATGATTTCCCACAAGATCAAAGTTCCAAAACCAAATTCCATCAATCGAAAAAAATGTCTTAGTCCAAGGAATCTCAAGAAATGTCAGTCTATGCTTTACAAAGTTAGGGAAATATTGGCTTATCTTTTACAAATGTGCTTCAAAGGAAAATCCCAATTTGTATTCATTCTATTATTGTCAAAATCCAAGTCTTCTTCAACATTTTGAGAATCTCACTTTGTAGGGTTAACAAGTAATTGGAAGTATATCATGTTCTTCAATACCTAGGTCTTGTAAACAAAATTATCTCTAAGTTCACTTAGGATCAAAATCAACACTCTCATCCATCCTCAAACATCAATCAAAACCCATCTCACAAACAACTCTTAGAATCTTGGAAAAATCCTTCATGCTAGGCTTCTGGAAAATCCTTCCAAATCAAAATCAAAACCATCTTGTTTGATTGAGTGCACGTGGTTGCATCCTTCTTCATACACTTAGCTAAATTATCATCTTGTGGACAAGTTTACTATAAGACAATATCCAACTTCTTGGAGTTTACAAGTTCATTGTCAAATCCAAATAAAATCAAAATCAAAATCCAAATCAAATATCAAAAATCCAAAAGTCCTAAAGTCTAGTATCTCCTTCAAGGTTTCTTAAGAGTTTAATCATTCATATCATCCATCTTTCATTATCCCGTCAGCATCCTTTGATCCTTAACATCTTATATTTTCTTCTTTTGTACCTAAAGTTTAGATCAACCTAAGGAGTTGGAGGTTGACCTCCTATATTCCTAAAAATTGATCCTTATTTTATGGTCCAAACTAGATCTCAACACAAGAAGAACATGGAAACAAACAAAGAAACATCCACTTGAAGTGACTTAAGTCAAACTACAACCGAAATCAACCCCATTGGATCTAGCAATCCCCCACTCAATCTTTCTCTAATACCCCAAGATCTTCAAGAGGGAGGTTTCCAAGTGGAGGATATCACCGACAATGTCCTAGGAATGACTCAAGATGAAATCATAGAGATGGTCCAAAACCCCAAAAATCACAAAATTGTCAACACAATGATGAGGCTTAATCCTTCATAATACATGTTGCAAAGGAAGGGGCTAAAATCCCTTCTGATTTTGATGTAAGTAGTATTGTGGAGAAACCTCTTGGGATTATGCTGCCAGTCTCATTCACACCTTCCTTCCAAAGCATCATTCAAACCATCCCACAACCAACATCATCTCATGCTCCAAGTCAACCCATAGTTACCAAGGGGAGTTCCTTGCTTCATGCTCTTCAAACACATCCCCTTGTGAATAACCAAGACTTGGATGCAAACACCATCTTGGGTCAACCAAATACCATTCCTAAAAATCTAAAACACCCATACATTCCGCTCATCTTTCATGACCTCAACAACCCATCTTCTCTTTATGCATCACTGACACACCCTCTTAACACACAAGTCTCTCTCCCCATGACTTCACAAAGAGAAGGTGGACTATTTGGACAAGGGGGAATGTTTGATCCCTCATCATCATCATTTTCTCAAGGAAACACACCACCCATCTTCCCACCATTTCCCCCTCTACCACTAACATCCACACCAATCCTTGGTTTAGGGCAACCCCCTTTACCAATCCTCAATCAACAAAATCAAAAGAATCCTCTAATCATGAATCAAACCAACATACCAAATCCTTTGATCATGCCACCGATATCACAACACCAGGTGGCACCAATATAAACATGAACACAATCAATCACTACACCATCTACAACACCTCAAATATCTCAAAACATGGTCTCCCAATGACCTAGCATATCAATTGCACCATCTACCATGCAACCTCCTATTATCAATCCAACAACACCTCAAAAAACTCTCATCACAACATCTCACACCATTTTGAATCCTCCTCCACCACCACCAAGACCAAACATGGCAAACCAATACAACACCACATTGCAAGCAACTCAACAAGCCTATCAAAAAGCATTTCAACAGCTTTAAGCTCAACAAGCCACACAAGTTGCATAACAATTTGATCAAAAAACATAGGCAGAAAGGCCACACAACAAGCACAACAAGCTTCCCAAGCACAAGCTCAAGCTTTATTGCAACAACAACAAGTCACCCAAACTACCAAAGCTACGCAAGAAACTCAAGCCGCACAAGCTACATAAGCTGCCCAGGCCGCCCAACAAGCTCAAGCTCAGGGACAAGCCCAACAAGCACAAGCATAAGAAAAATACCAAACAACTCAGCAACAAGCATATCAACAAGCTTTGCAACAATACCAAATGCAACAAGAAGCAGCTCAACAACTAGCCCAACAAGAAGCATTGTTGGCACAACAACAATTGCTAGCATACCAACAAGCATTCATTGCACAAAAAATCTTGCAACACCCTCCCAAAAACATGCAAAACACCCCACCTACCACTCAAGTGATCAAAGCACCCCAAAACACATTCATCCCATCACCCAATTAGCAAAATTATATGTCTACACAAATCAAATTGCTTTCACAACAAGTGTTAGACCTTCAATCTGGAAAAACAATAAAGACACGAAGCAATTTGTGCCCCTATCCATTTGACAGAAGCATTGTCATGGTACCATTCCTAAAAGGGTTGGAAATCCCTAAATTTGACAAATATCATGGGACGAGTAATCCTAAAGGTCACAACAGGGAATTCTAGGTACATTGTATGGAAGTTGCATATGACAACACTTATCTAATGCGACTATTCCCTCAAAGTTTGGTTAGACCAGCAATGGAATGGTTCTCTCGCCTTTCTCATGGAATCAAAATGTTCAAAGAAATTGTGGATGCATTCATACAAAACTATGCATTCAATATAGGAATGGATGTGAGTCTAGAGGAACTATTTGCTCTCAAACAAGCTAAGGGGGAAACATTCACAACCTTCTTACAACAATGGCAATCTAAGGCCAACAGGAGCAAGTGGACAATACTAGAAGAACAACAAATTTGTACTATCATCACCAATCTCTAAAAAATCTTGTCCTTCCATCTAAAAATGCAATGCATCACCACATATGACTAGTTGATCCCCAAGGTGCTCAACATCGAAAGAGCCCTTATTGCACAAGGGGGGTTACTCACACATCAAGAATATCAAGACAACCACCCATCAACTAGTTACAATGAAAAGCCTCACACATGGGAAAAGAACAAGAATATCACTAATGATGGTGTGGTTGATGCCAAAGTTATAATTAGTGCCCCAAAGACACACAATCATACCAACAACTGCAAGTCAACAATCAAAACAACACATAAGCCAACACAATATAACAACAACCCAACATTCAAGCAGTCAATAATCTGAATAATCAAGGGGGACCACGCCCATGCAACAAGTATCCCCCCAAATGAAAATAAACACCCCTTAGGGAATCAATCAAATATGTCATGAAAAAATTGGTACAAGAGAAGCTCATTAAAATTCCCGTTTATGAGAATTATCAAGAGCCCCAAGTGAAACCACCAGGGTATAATGAAAATCACCTTCAAGCAATTTTCATAAAATTAAGAGACACATGACGGCTAGTTGCATGAGGCTGAAAAACTTGATCCAAGACCTCATCGATGATAGAACCATAAATGTTGAGCAACCTGCAGGAAATCAAGACCTTAAGATATACACAAATCCCATGCTAGATCACAATAAAAGGAACAACAATGGAAAGACAAAGTATGACAATGTAAACCATGTTTATGATCATGTTGTTATGCCCTTAGATGAAATGGTCACTATTATCAATGTCAAGGTAGCTAGAGCTAACTATGGGGTCACCACACATGGTGGAAAAGTTACCATTTCTTGACCATCACATCAATCCAAGGCACCAACCTCTAATCTGAAATTTGTTCCCAATTGTTATAATGTCTTGGACCAGCTGAAAAGAACCCCTACTAGATCTCCATCATGGAGTTACTAAAGATCTCACCTACACATAGGAAAATCCTAGAAGAAGAAGCATTGGCTTCATCCACTATCCCCACAGATCTTGATGCAAACTAGTTCCAAGCTATGGTCGGACACATCACCACACCACATCTCCTAACATTTTCTGATCAAGACTTCCCAACACAACCATCTCATAACTGCACACTCCATCTTGAAGTCCTAGTCTATAAGAACAAAGTCAAAAGAGTCTTGGTGGATGGGGGTGTAGGTCTGAATATTTGTACTCTCAATCTGATAAAGAATCTGGGATTCTCTGAGGACATCATTGAAAAAGGTACAGGTACTACAATCAAGGCATATGATGATTAGGAAAGACTATCTCAAGGCACTATTCAACTCCCTATTCAAGTAGGGACAACCATCATGGAAACTATATGCCAAGTCCTTGATCTAGAATTACCTTATAATATCTTCTTGGGGCGCCCATGAATCCATGGAATGTAATATGTCACATCTACTTTCCATCAATGTGTCAAGTTTCCCTATCAAAATCAAGAGGTCACAATCCATGGAGATCTTGAACCATTTTATTATTGCAAGAATTTGGAAGCCAAGTACTACAAGATCCCTCAAGTCCCAAAGAATGATGAAGGCCCCACAACTCTGTATGTAGACCCATCCACCCTAGCCTCCACTTTTGAGACAAAGACACCAGCCATTCCAAAAATCTCTAATATCAAAGTCATTATCCAAGAAAATGGGTGTGGGGATTATTAAATGAAAAAGAGTTCCTTTGTAGTAGGGGAGTTACCTTAATCTCCTAGGTCTCGCGGGAAGCCCCAACCGATTGAAACATCAACCCAAATATTTAAAGCAAACCCCTCTAGTTTTAGATGCTGGGGAGACCTAAGCCAGGAAGTGGTAGACAAAAAAGGACATATCAAGTTTAATATACCAAGATGAAAGGCCCATGCTTGATCTTCCCATGGATGATAACAACAAAGAACTCTAGATGATGCTTGGCATGGGCTATAACAAAAACAAGAAACTTGCATAGAATGACAATGGTCTTCTAGTACCTATCATTCCTGAGAAGCATATAAGAAATCTTGGCCTTGGATCTACTCCTTCAAAAATAACCATACTTGGAAAAGGTGCCCCGGTTAGAAAAGTTAAAGCTCCCCCTCAGTTACTAGTATCCACAGGTTTTCCCTTAGACAACTATACCTTTGATATAAACGATGTGTGTGATGAGGACCCTATCATTGACTTACCCATGCTATTCGAGGATTCCTCCCTTCTCATGATTAGTACCCTATCTTTTGAACCAAGTAATCAAACCAATGAGCTAAAACTTGTATATCCCCAACTCATCGACTATGACCAATGAGGACTACCGATTTTGGACACATTCAAAAATGATGAGGCTCTCTTGAAATTCATGGGATTGCAGGATACTATACCATGTGGAGATCACAAAGTTGGGTTTGAAATTGAGCTAGAAACACATGCCTATTATGGGGAAATTATTGAATCCATCAATCGCAAAAGTGAAAATTTAAGAATAATATCTAAGTCTTTGAGTGAAAACCACACCATGGCACTCTCTGACTCAAAAAGAGTAAAAAAAAGGATGCATCCAATGGTGAA
Organism: Sequoia sempervirens; assembly: GCA_007258455.2. Taxonomy (NCBI): domain Eukaryota; kingdom Viridiplantae; phylum Streptophyta; class Pinopsida; order Cupressales; family Cupressaceae; genus Sequoia; species Sequoia sempervirens. Next base: position 546,637,460 of record VDFB02270651.1, read on the forward strand.
AACCTCTCTAAGGTGCCAGAGGATGAGGCACCCAATCTTCCCCTTAGTGCTATTCATCAGGAGAAGTCAATAGTTTTGGTAGAGAAGTGCAATCCGGTCAACCTGGGAACAGAAGAAATGCCACATATCACCTTCTATTCAGAATCACTTTTGATAGAAGAACAAGAACTTCTAGCTACATTCCTAAGGGAAAGAAAGGTAAAATTTGCATGGACCTACACCGACATGCCTAGTCTTGATCTAGAAGTTGTAGTTCACCATCTAGCTATCTATCTAGAGGCGAAGCCAATAAGACAAAAGATGAGAAAAATGCATCCACAAATAGCATTACTAGTCAAAATTGAGTTACAAAACCTCCTTGATGTTGGCTTCATATGACCAATTGATTATCCAAAATGAATTTCAAATCCCACTGGGGGCATCCGCATCTGCACTAACTTCAAAGATTTAAACAAAGCATGTCCCAAGGATGATTTCCCTCTCCCAAACATAGGCATGATTATGGATATGACAATAGGGCACGAAATGCTATCACTAATGGATGGGTTCTCAAGGTACAATCAGATCATGATAGCTAAGGATGACCAACACAAGACAACTTTCACTTGTCCACATGGGACATACTATTGGAACATGATTCCATTTGGGTTGAAAAATGTAGGAGCTACCTATCAAAGAGATATGATGCTAATCTTTCATGACATGATTCAAAAAATTGTGGAAGACTATGTGGATGATATATTGGCCAAATCAAAGAAGCATCAAGATCACATAGCAACATTAAGCTCCATCTTCAATAGGCTAGAAGGATACAAGGTTAGGCTCAATCCAAAAAAGTGTGTCTTCGGGGTACAATCATAAAAGTTACTAGGGTACATTATATCTATGAGAGGAATCAAGATAAACCTCACCAAAGTCAAAGCAATTCTTGAGATGGAAGCACCAAGAACCTTGAAGCAGTTGAGGGGTTTGCAGGGAAGACTCTGAATCCATTTGTCAGTTTATAACACAGTTAGCAGATAAGGCTATCCCATACTCTCATTTACTCCACAAGGGGGTAGCATACAAATGGGATGAGAAATGTGATTAGGCTTTCAGTAAGATCAAGGAGTACTTGCTCACACCACTAGTTCTCATGCTACCAATTATAGGAAATCCCTTGACCTTGTATATATCAGCAACATAGTAGCCCTTGGTGCTCTCTTAGCTCAACATGATGAAAATGGGAGGGAGAGAGCTATTTTCTACATCAGTAGAACCATGGTGGGACATGAGCTGAATTACACATCCATTGAGAAGGCTTGCTTAACAGTCATATTCACTACAAAGAAATTCAGACACTATATGCTAGCACATTAGATAAAACTCATTGCCAAGATAGATCCTCTCAAGTATCTGCTTTCTAAAGAAACACTCATAGGGAAAATAGCTAAATGGGTTATGATCCTAACTAAAAATGACATTGAGTATGTATAATGGAAGGCCATTAAAGGACAAGTAATTGCAGATCAGCTGGTAGAGGCACCGATATATTAAGATAATCCACTTGTATCAGAGTTCCCCGATGATTCCATCTTTAACGTAAGTGTAATAGATCATTGGAAAGTATATTTTGATGGATCCTACACATAGCATGGGTCAGGAGCTAGAATCTTCTTCATTATACCACAAGGAGATTGCATACCTAAATCATATAAGTTATCTTTTCCTTGCACAAACAACATTGCATAGTACGAGGCTCTCATCATAGGACTCATAATTGGAGTATAGTGGTAGATCATGGCACTTAAAGTCTATGGAGATTTGTAGCTAATCATCAACCAGGTCAATGATGAATACCAAACAAAGGATGAAAAATTCACCCCATACAAGAAACTGGTGGAAAGCCTCAAAGAATTCTTCATTGACATCACATTTGAGAAAATACCAAGGGCAAACAATAGAGCAACATATGCTATGGAAAAATTTGGATTGCTAATGGTTATCCCACACAACGTCCCTAAGCAATAATTCCTTGTAGAGTAGCTTCTCGTACAAGCATTCGAGGTACCAGATTTTGAATTCATGTGTAAAATTGTTGGTCCTGGTGATCCATGGTATTACGACATATATACCTACTTGAGAATATGAGTCCTCCCCGCCGATATCACCCTGAACCTTAAAAGAACATTTGTCAAGAAGTCATCCCGTTTTGTGGTGCAAGAGCACCAATCTTTCCATTGGTTTCTTCATTAGTAGTTTCATGAATAAGGTGTGTTAGGGTGTTTTAGTTAAGGTCTTGAGTCCAAATAAGGTCCAATGTGAACATTCTTATGTAATTGATCAACTTTGAGGACTTTTGTGTTCACTTTGTAAAAATTGCAAATCATGTGGAAAAATTGTCAAAGTTGACAAAAGGTGTCAAGGTAGGTAGAATGTTTATTTTCTTGAGTTGAGTCATTTTTCTTAGTTGAATAAGGTCTCATTAGACCACTTGTAATTATTTAGGTGATTAGAGGGGTCAAGAAGTGCAAACATTTCAATATATGTAAAGGTGTTGTTATCAAAAGGTGTAAAAGGTGTCATTTTGGCCTCCAACGATCACAAGAAGTTTGAAAGTCTGTTAGAAATTAGTTGGCCAGTTGTTTTGTGTGGAAAATCCTTTAATAAGGCATGAAACCTCATTGTAAGGGTTGGCTAGAGGAATTGAAGCACTGTCAATAACAATATCAATGTTTCTTCTTTTATTTTCAAAGTTTTCTTAACTTATGCAGGTCTGTACAAGCCCGTACAGTCTAATTGTGCTATGTAACTATATGCACTTTGTGGTGGCATGTATTAAAAACTTTTTGAATCAAGTTTGAGGAAAATCTATAAATATTTGTGGTAGATATCTTTGTTTTCTTGAAACAGGCTGTGAGTACCCTATTTAAGGGCTTTGCAAGTAAAATCATGATTTAAGGGACCCATACACCAAATGTAACTACTGTGACAAGTGTAATGGGTCCCAAGGTGTTAGAATAGATGGTAGGATGCTTGATTTGAGTTGTGGAGGAAGATTAAGGGAGATAGTGTTGCTTCCCTTGTTGGTTTTTGTGGAGAAAATGTATGAAATTAGTGGTTTTGACCTAGGGTTTTAAGAAAACCTTGTGTGTAGTCAATTCTTATGAGTTTTTGAGAATGTGCAGGGCTAAATCTAAGTGTTTGAAGTGGCTTGAGGGTCTGAGAAGGTGTGGCACACTGATTTTCAATAAACCCCAAGGTTTCTTGTGAAAAGTGAGGGTTTTGGTATTTAGGGTGTTGCAGGGCCTGTCAGGGCTTATGAGTTGAGGAATTTGTGTTTTCTCAGGTAGGGAAGTGTAACCCAATTGAAACCTGAGTGAAAGGTAAAGTTTAAAGTATATCCCCTTCGTAAATCTAGCCTAATTCATGGCCTAGGACAGTGTTGAGGGCCTAGTTTCAAGAGATTGTTCCATAGGAGTTATATGTAAGTTTGACATATTGTTGAAGGGGGTTTCTAGTGTTCTCTTGGGTAGTCATTTGGGAGGTTTTTGAGAAAAGTGGAGAATTGTGGGTTTGCTACCCTAATAGGTTAACTAGGTGAGAAGTGAGAAAGTAAGCCAAGTTTGAGTTTGAGAATAAAGGGTGATTTGGAAACCTTTAGGTTGGAGGAGTGAGAGGTTTGGAAACCTTGGTTGCATAAGATTGGTATTAGAGCAAGGGATTAGGTCTCTTGTGAAAGAAGGTTAAGAGTTTGTGTGTAAGGAGAAGGTATAATTGGAGGAATCAAAATGCCTCCTAAGGGAAGTGTTGTTGCAAAAAAGATGGATAACCAAGCTAAGATAATAGAAGTCTTGGAAAAGTAAATTACTATGTTGAAGGCTAAGGGTAGGGCTCTCTTGGAGGAGAGTGAAACAGAGGAATAATCCATTAGTGATGAAGAGGATATGGACCCAGATGATGTAAGGACGCTGAAGCTTTTGTAGGCTGTGAAGAAGGATGGACATGACAAAATGGATGTGCCTATGTATGGGGGTAAATTAGATGGAGAAGAGCTCTTGGATTGGATAGGGGCTTTGGAGAATTATTTTGAAAGTGAGGAGGTAGGTGAAGAACACAAGGTGAATAAGGAAAAAACTAAGTTGAAGGGACATGCCTTGTTGTGGTGGAATTTTGTGCAAGATGAGAGGGAGAAACAAGGAAAGAGAAATATCACTTCTTGGGAGAGAATGAAGAAAAAAATCAAGGGTAAGTTCCTTCCTAAAGATTATAATGTTCAATTGCTTAAAAGACTTCAAAATCTTAGGCAAAAGGATCTAGATGTGCAAAAATATACTAAAGAGTTTTATAGGTTAAGTATATGAGCAAAACATGAAGAAGATGAAGAAGAACATGTGGCTAGGTATCTCAATGGTTTGAGATACAATATTCAAGATGAGATCAATGTGTTGGCACCAAAAACATTGGAGGAATGTTTCCAAATGGTTGTTAAGATTGCAGAAAAACTCAAGAGGAGACAAAAGAAGGAAACAAGAGGAAGAGGCAATACTTCTAGGGGTAGAGGTACCTTTTCTACATCAAAACAGTCCAAGGAAGGTCAAGAAGATGTTGGAAAAGGAAAAGAACAAGTGGCTAAGTCTAGAGGTGGATGGAGAGGTGGAAGAAAAAACTTTAGAGGAAGAGATTCAAATGAGTTTGAAGGAAGATGTTACCAGTGTGGGGAGTTTGGCCACCCATTCTTCAAATGTCCTACTAAGTTTGGGGTTGTTACAAGTGGAAGTGAGAAAAAGTGAAAAGAGGGTCCAACTTGTACAAGAGGATGAAGAGGAAAGTGTTAATTTGTCAAATCTTGTTGCAAAACCTGAAAGTGGAGAAGATTTGATGCTACAAAGACAACTTCTGAAGGCCTCCAAGGGGAAAGAACCATTGCAAAGGAGGAGTCTCTTCAAGACCACTTGCAAAAGCAAGGGAAAGGTATGCAAGTTAGTCATTGATTCAGGCTCCACAAATAACATAGTTTCAAAAGAAATGGTAGATAAGTTGAATCTAGTCAAAGTCCCTCATCAAACTCCCTATAAGGTGTCATGGTTAAATGATAATCAGTCCCTCTTATTTAATGAGTAGGCCTTATTTGAGTTCCAAATTGGGAGTTACATGGATAAAGTACTTTGTGATGTTTTTCCAATGCAATGTTGCCATTTGTTGCTTGGGCGACCTTGGCAATTTGACAAACATGCTATGTATGATGGATGGGAAAATACCTATAGGATTGAGCATGAAGGGAAAACATTCACCTTGTTACCATTGCAAGAAGATTAGGAGCAGACAAGGGAAACTAAGGTCATCGTGATGGGAAAGAAGGAGTATGTGCAGATTGGAGAATTCAACAATGATCAGTTGGAAGACTTGACCAAGGTTGCAGACCCTATGATAAAGGTATTGACTGTTGAGGAAGGGACAAACAAAGGTGAACCCCTTGAGAAGGTGGGAAAAGAGTCTAAGAAGGTTGATGTATAGTTGGAGGAAAGGAATGATGAGAAGAACATGAAGAAGACTTACCTAGGAAAGGTCCAAGGTGAGTTGTTGATGGTAAAGCAAGAGGAGTTTAGTAAATTTGGTGAAATTATGATTAGGACAGTAATATGTCCCATAACAGTACCTAAAGTGGAAGGGCCCAGTCTAGTATAAGTAGAAAAGAGGCTTTAGAATCTGAAAATATAGTGGTGTATATGACTGAGCAAGCGAGGGTCTTGAGGATAGTGGGTTTGATGCCTACATTCAAAGTCAAGAGTGGAGTAGAACAATGGAAAAAGCAGGGAAAGAGACATGAAGGAATGCATGATGCTTGGACAAGGTAGGGGACAGTTGGAATAGGTACTACATCAGTCATGGAAGGAAGAGGGATCAGAGGTATGCACCAACAAGACATAGTAACAAAAGAAAAATCAGTCCAAAGAAGCATTGGTAAGGGTTGGTTTAGAGGCATGAAGGTAAGGACATTAACTTGTTTGGGTCTCAGGGCAGATGGAAAACCACCCATAGATCTGATTCCAGAGTAGGAGGCAAGATCACATGCAAACAGAGGTCAGAGGGCAGTGTTTGTTGTAATTTTTCACTGTCCAAATTAGGCAAGAGGTTGTGTAGATCAGAGAAGCCATGTGAAGAGCAGGTTGGGGCAAGACAGGTCCTTACTCATGTGACATGAGTCTTTTCATGGTGGTGTGTATGGTGTAGGAGCACCAATCTTTCCATTGGTTTCTTCATTATTAGTTTCACGAATAAGGTGTGTTAGGGTGTTTGAGTTAAGGTCTTGAGTCCAAATAAGGTCCAATGTGACCATTCTTATGTAATTGATCAACTTTGAGGACTTTTGTGTTCACTTTTTAAAAATTGCAAATCATGTGGAAAATTTATCAAAGTTGACAAAAGGTGTCAAGGTAGGTATAATTTTTATTTTCTTGAGTTGATTCATGTTTCTTAGTTGAATAAGGTCTCATTAGACCACTTGTAATGATTTAGGGGATTAGAGGGGTCAAGAAGTGTAGACATTTCAATATATGTAAAGGTGTTATCAAAAGGTGTAAAAGGTGTCATTTTGGCCTCCAATAGTCATAAGAAGTTTGAAAGTCTGTTAGAAATTAGTTGGTTAGTTGTTTTGTGTGGAGAAGCCTTTAAGAAGGCATGAAACCTTGTTGTAAGGGTTGGCTAGAGGAATTGAAGCACTGCCAATAAGAATATCACTATTTCTTCTTTAATTTTCATAGTTTTCTTAACTTCTATAGGTCTGTGTGAGCCCGTACAATTTGATTGTGCTATGTAACTATTTTTATTTTGTGGTGACATGTATTAAAAACCTTGTGGATCAATTTTGAGGAAAATATATAAATATTTGTGGTAGATATCTTTGTTTTCCTGAAACAAGTCGTGAGTACCCTGTTTAAGGGCTTTGCAAGCAAAATCATGATTTAAGGGACCCATACACCGACTGTAACTACTGTGACAACTGTAATGGGTCCCAAGGTGTTAGAATAGAAGGTAGGATGCTTGATTTGAGTTGTGGAGGAAGAGTAAGGGATATAGTGTTGCTACCCCAGTTGGTTTTTGTGGAGAAAATGCATGAAATTAGTGGTTTTGACATAGAATTTTAAGAAAACCTTATGGATAGTTAGTTCTTATGATTTTTTGAGCATGTTCAGGGTTAAATATAAGTGTTTGAAAAGGCTTGAGGGTCTGAGAAGGTGTGGAACACTGACTTTCAATAAACCCTAGGGTTTCTTGTGAAAAGTGAGGGTTTTGGTATTTAGGGTGTTGCAGGGCCTATCAGGGCTTATAAGTTGAGGAATTTGTGTGTTCTCAGGTAGGGAAGTGTAATCCAATTTAAATCTAAGTGAAAGGTAAAGTTTAAAGTATATCTGCTTTGTAAATCTGGCCTAATTCATGGCCTAGGACAATGTTGAGGGCCTAGTTTCAAGAGATTGTTCCATAGGAGTTATATGTAAGTTTGAAATATTATGTAAGGGGGTTTCCAGGGGTCTCTAAATCAATCATTTTCTTGGGTAGTAATTTGGGAGGTTTGTGAGAAAAGTGGAGAATTGTGGGTCTGCTGCCCTAATAGGTTAACTAGGTGAGAAGTGAGAAAGTAAGCCAAGTTTGAGTTTGAGAATAAAAGGGTGGTTTGGAAACCTTTAGGTTGGAGTGAGAGGTTTGGAAACCTTGGTTACATCATTTTTTCATCTTAGGAGATGCCCTCTACTACAGGAGTATTGAAGGAACCCTTGTACAATGCCTAAACACCAAGGAAGCTTTGACTACTTTAACCAAGGTACACAATGGCATTTGTGGGTCACATTCGAGTGGTATGACCTTGGCTAAGAAACTGTTGAGGACTAGGTACTACTAGAATACAATGGAGAAGGAAGCTATGTCTGAAGGTGCTTGTAGTTTCAACAACATGGGGATCTCATCCATGTACCATCTCAAGAACTCCACCCAATCATTACACCTTGGCCCTTTTTACAATGGGGCCTCAATCTCATTGGTAAAATCACTCCCACCTCATCTAGTGGACATAAGTTCATCATCATTTCCATGGAGTACTTCACGAAGTGGGTAGAGGCCATTCCCATGACCTATATTACATGAAAGAAGATTTCCAAGTTCATCCTAAACTACCTAATTTGCTGCTATGGTGTCCCTCACCCCATTATCTTAGATAACGGGACACCTTTCAAAAACTAGGATGTTTGAGACCTATGCTAAAAGTTCAAAATCCAACATCGCTTTTCCACTCCATACTACCCTTAGGGTAACAACCAAGCTGAGGCTACCAATAAAACCATCTTAAAAATCCTCAAGAAGACAATCAATGAAGTTGGTTGTGACTAGCACTTACAGTTGAACCCCACCCTTTGGGCTTACTGAACAAGCATTTGCACACCTATAGTTGCAACCCCATTCTCCCTGGTCTACAAAATAGAAGCCATCCTTCCCATTGCGATTGAGGTCCCATCCTTGAGAATATCATTGCAGAATCTTATCACTAATAAAGAATATCAGGTATCACGATTGAACAAGCTGGAATTACTAGATGAGTGGTGCATGGATGCTCTAAACCATCTATAGGTGTACCAAAACTATCTCAAGCGAAGCTACAACAAGAAGATCAGGAGTCAGACCTTTCAAGTCAGGGAGCTTGTATTAAAGGAGAATGAGAAAAATGTGCCAAATTTAGAAAACAAGGGAAAGTTTGAACCCAATTGGTTGGGACCCTTTATCATCACAACAAGCTACAAATCAAGAGCATATCAGTTATCTACACCCGAGGGAGAGCCTCTGCATGAGCCCATGAATAGCTCCCATCTCAAAAAGTTTTATTCCTAAAAAACTTGCAAGGTATAAATCCAAAAATACAAAAAAATCAAAAGATATAAAAATCCAAAAAAATTAGAAAAAGGATTGAAAATAGTAAAGAAAAAAATCACCCTCTAGTGAAAACCACTTCGGTGGCACTTTGGGAAAGTACCTTGGTGAAAACCTGGTAAACAGGTTCCTCGTGTAAATAAGCACTTTCCATCCACCATGATCTCTATGGCTTGTTCTACATCATTCATCCATTACACTTCCATATCTCCATCCATCACCCATCTACATCCGCATCATAGCTTGATCCTATGTTTGTATCATGATCCCTCCTAGTACTACTCGACCCATTCCTAAGGTCAGTTTGTCCTGCCTATATTAGAGTAGTATATTGCACCACGTTGGGGGCATGTTCTTATACCTACATTGGATTAGATTCGTGTATATTCTTGAAATCTTCCTTAAAATTAGAAAATCCAAAACATTCAGAAAATCAGAAAACCCAAAAAAACATTCAAAACGTATGAAAATCCAAAAACTAGGTCAAAAAGAAAAAAAAATAAAAAAAACAGGGTTGTCTTGTCAAACTACTAGTCTTTGAGCTCTGAACGTAGGAAAGGTTGATCTTTGATCATCCCCCAAGACACTTAGGTCAATCCTTTAGGAGTCTGTCATAATAAACTGGCAATCCATTTGTTCATATCTCATCAATAAACAAGTTTGTGTCAATCGAACTATATGGTCTCTATGTGTATAATATAGGCAAGGCTAATCTTTGATTAGCTCCCAAGGCCCCTAGGATAGGTCTTTCAGTTAGGTTCTTGGTCAAAATCTTAGAAAAACATAAAAACATTAGAAATATTGAAAATCAAAACATTTGTAAAACATCTTGAAAATACCAAAAAATAGCCTCAAAACATTTCAAAACACCAAAAAAATCCAAATATTTGAAAAAATCCATCCATCTCATCTCACTTTCACCCACAATAAACATATGTTCATAATAAATGATCGTCACCCCCAACCTTTGGTACAACAATCAAAAACAAGTCTAGAAGGTTACAAGTGAAAACTCAAGCGTCAAGGTCTCAAGTCTAGGTCAGTAAGTAAACAAGTTGGTCAACTCTCGGTACTAATAGCCTATCATCCATTTTATCTCATCATCATCTAATAACATCATGTCCTAGGATACATCCTTCCTACAATGGACATCAACATCAGGCTTCACCGTAGTTTAGTCTTGGCTAGAGGTATAAAGAACATTAGCTTGTTTGTTTACTTGATCTTCGTCTTTTGACTTATGTTATTGCACTCATTCCAATGACCTCTTGATGATGTCCAAACAAAGAGATTTAGAAAAAAAAAGAATGGGGCAACAATCATTATCTTTTGTTTGTTGTGCTTGTTGGATATTCTTGTAATATAACTTTGGTCATGCATGTCTTGTTTGGTTTGTAGGGAGGGTGTTTTAGGTGTCTTGTTGACCACATAGGAAGGCTTGCTTTTCTATGTTTTGGTCTAATGCTTGAAATATCTAAACTGCATTTTAAATAAGTTTTCATACACCGGGTGTGAACAAGGATACTCCTATCTGATTGTCAAGTCAAAGTCCAACACACTAGACACAATGCCATCCTGGTTCTTTATACCTTGATGCATTGTGCCTATGTGTGTTATCAAATATAAGGTAAGTAAGCCCTTTTAAAATCCCAATTCCTAATAAGCAATACATCATCATCATTCATCATCATATCTAATAAAGTCTCGGTAGATCATGGACTTCTTGGATCCTCTTTTCATCATCTCATTTATTCTTTCTTCTCTTCACACTAGCATGGTATCATGACGGTCAACCAAAAGTCACCAATGCATCCATCCTGCATCCACAAACCATTAGCGTACATACATCTCATAATCATAGCATATCACATCATCCATCTCACATGCATTGCATCATCATTTAAGATGTTTAGGATAATATAGATTTGTTAAGCTAAGCATCTTAGTTCATCTCATTTGCACCATCATCATAATATAGATTTGTTAGTCTAAGAATCTCATTACATAACCATCCATACATCCATCTTGAACCTCTTTGTCATGAGATCAACCCTCAAATCAAAATTTTTTGCTCGATCTTTCGAGGGGGCAGTGTACCAGTATACTTCTTTCCACTAGGGCATCTAAAAAATTAATTTTTTTTTGAATTTTGATCTCAGCAATCTTATTCTTTGAACCAACACAAGTACATTGCTTCAAAGAGGGGAAAAATGTAGACATGTAAATTATCTTGATTGATATCATACATTCGATTCTAATTCACTAACTTTGATTCTTCCTCAATCAATTCTTTACTAATCATTTAATTGAATAATCTTTATTTAATTAAATTCATTAAATTTCCTCCTTAATCAGATAATACGCTTTATCAGATTAATTCATCATAATTCCCCTTTGATTAAATAAATCAACTTTATTTAATTAAAATCTAATGTTTCCTCTTTGATTAAATAAATCAATTTTATTTAATCAAATCCTAATGTTCTCTTTGTCATTAAATAAATCAACTTTATTTAATCCTAAAGTTCTTCATTTAATTGAATAAATCAAATTTATTTAATTAAATTACTAATCTCCCAACTATCCTCTCATTTGATTTAAATAAATCTAAATATCTAAATCAAATGTCAAATCAACTAATTCCATCTAAGTTAATTAATCACAAATTAATTAACTCCTAAATCTTCCATTCCTCTAGCTTTTGCAAGTTTCACATATAAATCAATTTATTTGATTTATTAATTCCTCCTATTTCCATTCAAATATGGCATATTCTTGGAATATTCCACTTATTTGAATTCTCCCTCCTAAAGGACTTTTGTCCTCCAACTTGGCATTAAAGGCTCTTACATGTCCTCTCCTTGATCCAACTCAACATTAACTCCTCTTACAACTCTTCTTGCACAAGCCATCTTTTGAATTCAAATTTCACCTACATGCATTTAACATGCACTTTGTTCAAAATATGCTCCACTCTCCTTCATTAGCATTTTGACAAGTGGTACAATGGCATTGGTTCAAATGTTAATCCCACATTCATCCTATTCCTCATTCTTCAAACCTTCTCCATTATAAATAGAGGCCTTCTCTATTTGAGTTAGCATCCACAATCTATGTAAGATCATTATGCTCATTTGAATCCACAATCATTCACAAGTTTATGCTCATTTGTATGCAAGGTTATTATAGTCATTTTGAATTCAAAGCATCATTTTCATCCATATTTCATCCATGTTAGCATAAGAGTTTATCATTTTTAGCAAGGTTATCAACATTTTGAATCAAGGAGCACACAATCATCATCAAGCTTATCTAGGAATTGGGAAAGGACTTCTTTCCACACCATAGAAGCACCAATTCCCCCATGGGATGTTGGTTTGAGCATTTTGAATAAGATTTCATTAGCTTTCATTTGATATTTTATCTTGTTTTCTTGTTCTTGTGTTTGAATGAATTTCATGGGGAATGTTTGGTTTAAACTTGTTTGAGCACTAATGTTTGCTTGTTTGTCCATGTTTGAGCAGGTTTAGGGAAAGCATTCTATAGTGCCATTCAATGTATGAAAATATTGGTAGTGATGTAGTGCAAGTGGTGATATATTAGGGGAGTGTTGGTTATACTAACTTTATATTTTGGCTACATGTTTTAATGTTATGATCTCTTAACAATCAATATGGCTTGTATGTTTGTGGTATCAGATGTGTTTTGAATATTCAATGACATGTAAGACTACAAATAACAATTTGTGTTTGAGACAAATATAAATTGATTATAATACAATTTTGGTGGTACAGTGATTCGAGTACACTTGTTGACTTTGTGGGTGAAAACTGTTTTACATTTGCATATTAAGGGGGTCCTATACACCCTATCTTTAGAGGTCCAAATGTTTCTACATGATATTGTTTATAATTGCTTACATGAATTATTTTTCTTACCAAGAATATAGAATGGCTAGAATTGATGAGGAAATATATATATATATATATATACATATATATATACATACACACACACACACACACACATATATATATATATGTTCAAAGTTGATCCACCGTACTTCTATTCGTTTGTTCCTCATTGCACAATCAATCATTGTATAGATACATATATGTGTATGTGCATAAATTACTGCATGTACAGACATAGTGGATGCCCATATGTATGTATATGCATTAATCTATGAACACTCATACCTACGTTCATATATATGTATGTGCTCAAACATGGACAAATTTTGGCTAACCATGAGAGGAAAGAAACATAAGAAATTATACCCATTAAAGACAAAGTGATGCTAGAAATAAGCATTATTTTCTTTCAAAAATAAATTGTGTTTAAGAACAAATTTTTTTTAAGTGCTCATAAACACCCTAGACGCCATACACTTCATCAAGCACATTCTGCATGCACCAAGAAAGCCATAAAATTCCTTCAATTTAAGAAACACCAAAAATATATGATCAAAATCAGTGAGACGACAAAAAACCATTTACTAACAGGAGAAAGTGGTAGAGCCTTAGTAAGGTTAGAAACCTCACCTATATAGTATGGATTTGCCCGATGTTCTGTCTTGTTGCACTCACCTTTATCCTGCTTATTGCAAAAACAAATGAAAGGAGGGATCAATCAATACATAAAGAATATTACACAAATGTAGGTAGTGCTTAGATTTATACACAAAGAATATTACAAAACTGTATACCTTTCAATTGCAACTCACCATCAGTGAAGCTTGGAAGGAACAATGGGCTGGGATGAACATGCATTTCTTTGCACGCCGATGAGGCAGAGTTAACAAGACACAAATTGACAAGGTGTCAGTCGAATATACCATAATCTCTATGATATATAGACATACATATATACATACATATATACATACCTACATATATACATACCTACATATATACATACAGACATATATATATGTATATATGTATGTATTTATATATGTATATTTATGTATGTATGTATATGTATATGTATATGTATATATGTATGTATATATATATGTATCCATACATATATACATATATAAATGCATACATATATATATGCATACATACATATATATATACATATATATATATATCTATATATATATATATATTCTTCCTCATCAATTCTAGCAATTCTATATTCTTGGTAAGCAAAATAATTCATGTAAGCAATTGTAAACAGTATCATGTAGAAACATGTGGACCTCCAAACATAGGGTGTATAGGACCCCTTAATATGCAATTGTAAAACAATTTTCACCCACAAAGTCAACAAGGGTACTTGAATCACTGTACCACCAAAATTGTATTATAATCAATTTATATTTGTCCCAAACACAAATAGTTATTTACAGTCTTACAAGTCATAGAATATTCAAAGTGCATCTGATACCACAAAAATACAAGTCATATTGATTGTTAATGACCCGTAGCATTAAAACATGCAACCAAAATATAAAATTAGTATAACCCACACTCCCCTTAAATATGTGTTGCTTCTTATGCTCTTACACACTCCATCTAAAATAACAACTTAACTTTTTATACACATATTGCTTGTTAATGGCATGTAGCATTAAAACATGCAACCAAAATATAAGATTTGTATAACCCACACTCCCCTATAATATCACCACTTGCATTACATCGCCACTAATATTTTCATACATCCAATGGCACGAGAACAACAAAGAGCCAAGACTATCCCACCACCAAATCCAATTGAACCCACCCCCTATCCCACTTTGCATAACATACAATAGATTGATAAAAAAAGTGAAGTTGTTTTTCTATGATGGAAAGTGTAAGAGAGTTATTGCTTATGGTCTTGCGACCACCTTGCATTAAAAGTAGTCTGAGCATATCCCTTCTCTATGCATCATTCATTCCATTCGTTCGACTCTCCATCTAAAAGAAAAAATTCACTCTTTTATTTGGGGAGTTCAATGTATGCAGTTCCATGTAGATATGAATATGGAAGTGAGGCTCCGGTAAATGGAAATTGGAAAAGATTGAGAAATCCATTTTTGAATTTGTAAATCTCTAATGGTGGTTTGTTATGGAGTCTTTAATTTGTGTCCTCCTTTTTCAAATTTGAAAAATTGTTTGGATGCCTTCAATTGTAGAGATTGTATGTATTCATGGTGTTCAATCCTTGTTTGCTTCTCGAGTGATTATAGTGGGATTAACATATTGTTTTTTGGTGGTAGCATGTGGAAAAAGAGAAGGAAAATATATTTGTGTATTGTAATCTGACTAGTGGAACACATGTGAATGATTGATTTTCCATGAGTGTTGTGTTGGTGGGAAAATGAGAATAAAGAACTAATAAAAAATTGAATTTGTTATTTTCGATGGAGAGTGTAATTCATTGTTCATTACATTTGTTAGACTCTCCATACAAAAGAACAACTTCACTTTTTTATTTGGGGAGTTGAATGTCTGCAGTTCCATGTAGATATGAATATGGAAGTGAGTCGTGGTAAATGGAAATTGGAAAATATGGAGATATGAATTTTTTAATTTGTAAATCTCTTGATATGTTCAATGTTGGTTTGGTATGGAGTCTTTAATTGCATGGAAGAATATATTCGAATAAAAACTAGATGTATACACCTAAAAATGGTCACATCACAATAGTCTGGTAATTAATTAAATATTTTTAATATTTATTTAAATCTCTGAATTCAATCTGCATATAAATAAATCTAAATAATTTATTTATATTATTCATTCTTTCATTTCAATTAAATAAATAAGTTTGTTTAATCACTTTTTTTATCCATTTCTTAATTAATTAAATAAACATTATGATTTATTTATATTAATTATCATATAATCTTGGCTTGAATATTTTATTCAAATAAAGATTAAATATTCTTCTCTTCTAAAATTCTTCTAAATTCCATTCACAATTAAATATTCCAAATATTTAATTAATTCTTCTAAAGTCTATTCGCAATTAAATATTCCAAATATTTAATTAAATATTCTAATGTCCATTCACATCAAATATTTCAAAAAAAATTTAAATCCTTAAACTCACACAAAATTAAATAAATTTATTTATTTAATTTGGATTATCTACAACAACTGTGAAATAACTTCAGAACAGAAAATCAAACAAATTTCTCTGTTTCTGAGCAAAGTTGTTCCTGTGGGTTGAAGACAAACCTCCATTCTTCTCTCCAACTTCCCAACATCTTCCATCTTCCTCTCAACCTCTCAATATTTCACTATTCAAAATTACCAGACAATCTCACAGCCATTGATCTTTGCCAGCCAGGTTCTTGCCTGTAAAAAATCTATAAAAAGGATTGCCGGGTCTCTAAAAAAGGAGAAGCTTGCATACATGAAAACTATAGTCAATCAGCCTTCCAACATCCATAGCCTCTAGAATCATAGCATAGCATAGCTTAGGATATTATCAATCCATATCATGGCCTATCATCCTCATATCATAGCTTCAAAAGCATTCATAATCCACAGCCCCTGTGCATATCCACAAACCAACATTTCACTCCACCAACATATAGGATAGAGAAGTATTCTCTCTCTTTGCATACTCCTTCTGTAGGTTGCCATTCTGAGAAGCTTTGCTTACACAATATGAGAGCAGCAGCTTCAAGCAAATCACTGGAGATAGAGGACAATGGAACGATTCTGAAGAAGCTCTGTTTGATTTCTTTGATTTCATTTTATTTAGCTTTCTTTAGTTTAATGTTGCATTGGTGTTTTTTTGTTATCTTATTTTGATACTAACATTTCCCACACACATTTTTGGTGCCCATCGTGGGGCTCTTGCCCCAATTTTAACATCTTTTCATAGATTTTTCTGATAGGTTACGGCTGGAAGAGCGTATTAGCGCATCAAACACGCTTCAGCGTAGTTCACACCCAGTTTAGCACTCTTTAACTCTGTTACAGCTCCCTTTAAAGATTCTTCAGCTCCCTTTAAGGATTATACAGTGCCCTTTAAAGATTCCATAGCACCCTTTAAGGATTCTGTAGCACCCTTTAAGGATTCTGTAGCGCCCTTTAAGGATTCCATAGCGCCCTTTACTGATTCTATAGCGCTCTTTACTGTTTTCATAGAGAATTTTTGTTTTAGCGCTCTTGATGTCTGTTTTAGTGCATTTTTCTATTTTAGCATAGAATTTGTAAGTCTGCAATTGTAATGTGTAACTTAAGTAGGATTTGACTGGATCCGACGCGACCACGGCCAGTAAGAGCTTTAAAAAAAAAAACCAATCCTAGGATAGTCACTTAATTGGAATGAATCAATCCTAGGATAGTTACTTAATTCAAAATCAAGCAATCCTAGGATAGTCACCTCATTTTCTATGTTGTACTAAAAAGAACTCCATGTCTTTGTGAAGCATTATCTTCACCTAGCATAGAAAACTATTTATTTGGGCTTAAAATTGAACTCTTGCTTGCTATGATTAAACAGTGATAGGCCTATGCTCTCCCCTTAACTGGGTGATCAAAATTCTAGACTCATCTATTCTATTTCATGCAATTTTAAGCTTTGTTAAAACCTTTTAGAAGGCCTGCCATAGTGGGAAAAAGTACTCACCCTATGGGAACGACCTAAGTGGGAACAACAAAAGACAAGTTTTCCTGCCCACTTTAATCAAATGCAGATGGTTGATGAAAATCCCATTCGATGGTAGTTTGCAAGATAACCATCCCCAAAGCCTTTGTTCTAAAGGTTGGGAGGTCTCCTGAGGGAGTTTATTATTGCCACATTGAACGCAAAACCCTTACAACAAACTTAGTGTAGTATCCAGCTGAAGTCAGTTTCTGAACATCATAATAATCATAGTGCAGGGGAGGGAAGAATCTACCCCCAAGATACTCACCATATAACTACCAAGGACCATTTGCTCAGGGGATCCAGTATCCACTTCTGTCACTCTGAGTACGCGCCTAGAAAAGACAAAAACACAGGCAACCCTTTGGGGGTGACACGGCTATGTGAGTCAATGCAGTTCTAAGATGTGGGCTGTTGATTATTATGGTGACCTACCTGAGTACTAAGAGTGAGTCTGTTTACTTTATTTTATCATTGTTTCTTGAAACAACTATTCTACAACTTGCTTGATGTTTCTTCAAAACATTAATTCAGTAAAGATCATCCAAAACTCACAATTACATTGATTACTCTCATGTTAAGAGATTGGAAATCCACAACCTTTGTTAAGAAATCCATTCTCAAATGAATCAAAAAACCAAAGAAACCACTTAGCTACAAGAAACTATTGAAGAATAGACGATTCTTGTACCAAAGTCAAAAGGTTTTACTTAAACATAGAACCTTTATCCATCGATATCATGATTGTGTTAGAGGTTTCACTGATGATTATGCTGTAGAACCATTATACTCACGAGCTTTCTTTCAAAGAAAATCCCTTTCTCAAAGGCACAACCATAGTCAGCATATTCGTTCTTCTTATATTCCCCAACCTGCAATTGAATATTCTACTCGTCTGAATCAATTTCTACAATAGAGAACTCAATCACATTAGGCATTTATCACAAATCCATCTTTTTACGAAGCTACGATCAAACTTCATAAAGTGCAAAATCATTTCTTTTCTTGATCTTTTGCTTAAAATTCCCGCCAACAGGATTTTCATCCTTTCAATTAGGGAAAAACACGAGCTAAAGAATAGAAATCTTTTAAGTCATAGAATCTTCATTCTATCCTGACTTTCATAACCATCAAAAATTGCACTATTTCATTCTTTTGATAAAAAGTTAGTAGAATTTGGGGCAAAGCTTATGCCTATTTTCACGAGATCTTGAAAGCACATAGAAAAAGACATAAGAGAAAGTACCACAAGCAAAATGGGTGATAATAGTGAGAAAGAAGAGAATCCATTTCATACTGAAGAGTTAACAGAAGAAAAGCTTCAAGAAGCAGAGCATGATCCCCAATTCCATACTCTTATGGAAAGAATTTTAGAATGAAACAAAGAAAGATATTTTCTTTCATTAGCTAATCAAGGAGCTAAGTTACCTTCTAATTTTGATATAGAAGGGATTAAAGAGAATCCTGAAACTCCTCCTAATGATTTTAGTGCCCTTACTCAATAGATAAAAGAATTACAAGGGAAAATAAAGGAAATGCAAGGGGGTGCAACAAAGAAGTATATTTTGGATGACATATCTCCTTATCCATTTGATAGGAGTCTTCAAATGATACCTTTTCCAAAACATTGCGAAATCCCTAAATTTGATAGGTACAATGGGAAAACTGACCCCATTGAACATGTGAGGGATTTCTGAAATATGAGTCTAGAATTCGCTTATGAAGATACCTACTTAATGCAATTGTTTCCACGAAGTTTGGGTGGAAAATCCATGGAGTGGCTTTCCAAGATCACTCCCCCCATCAAAACCTTTGAGGAGTTAATAAATCAGTTTATATCACAATACGCCTACAACATCCAACACTAGATAACCATGCTTGATCTTTGTAAAGTGAAACAAAAAGTAGGGGAATCTTTCACTACGTTTTTGCAAAGATGGAGAAGATTGTTTGCACGATATTCCAGCCCTATTCCTAAAAAGGAAAAGATGGATATCTTCATCAATAGCCTAGATCAAGAATTAAGCTACACACTTAATCTTCATTGTCCTCCTAACTTTGAAAAATTGATTGAAAACACAATTACCATTGAAGGGGCCTTGGTCAAAAGAGGAGTGATAAAACTTGATAATCCAAGTTCATCCAACCATAACAACAATGATAAAACAAGGTTTTGGAACAAAAATAAAAATGTTGTCAATGATGGTATAGTGGATGCAAACAATCTACGAACAAGACCATCTATCTTCAACCTATCAAGTGCTCCACGAAACAACCAACAAGGAAATACCAACCAACAAGGAAACAACAATCAACAAGGACAAAACTCCAAT
Source organism: Sequoia sempervirens (assembly GCA_007258455.2). Lineage (NCBI taxonomy): Eukaryota > Viridiplantae > Streptophyta > Pinopsida > Cupressales > Cupressaceae > Sequoia > Sequoia sempervirens. The sequence continues at coordinate 546,657,292 of VDFB02270651.1, forward strand.
CAAGAAAGCATGACCAATCAAAACAACAAGGATAATCATGGTAATTTCAATAACAATCTTGGCAATACCCAAACATCAAATCTACCAAGACCTCCATTCTTTTCAAATCGATAGAATTTTACCACTTTGGGTCAATCTCTTGAGTCTGCTCTCAAGGAGCTTCTCGATAGTAAGGTTATCACCTTACCACCACAAAGAGATTATGAGCCACGAGTCAAACCACCATCATGGAATGACTCGTATTATTGCAATTATCATCAATGTAAAGGTCATAGAACAAATAACTGTCAAGCCTTGCAAAATATAGTACAAGATTTAATTGACAATGGCACCATCACAATTGAAGGACATCATACCAATGATGATCATCAAGCATTCAAAGATCCTTTACCAAACTATCAAAAGGGGGAAACATTAGATACCAAAGTGAAAAGAATAAATAATGTTGAAGACAACATAATCCGCCACATCTATGCAGATGATCAACGGGTTAATGTTATTAAAATCAAGGAAAAACAAGAATATCAACAGGTTAATGTGACTACAAGAGGACAAGAAAAAGTTGTCCTAAAAGGTAGTTCATCTAAGGCAACTATTCCTCCTCCAAGTCATTATAATCTAGTTGATCAATTGAGAAAAACATCAGCTGAAATCTCCATCCTTGAACTTCTCAAAATATCTCCCGTGCACAAGAATATTTTAGAAGAAGCTCTTGTAAACACAACCATAGACACTGATATGGATGTAAACAAATTTCATGCCATGGTGGGACATTTGTCTTCCCCAACTTGTCTTTCATTCTCCAAAAAAGATGATGCCTCCATGACACATCCACATAATTCATCGCTTTATCTTGAAGTCATGATCCATAAACACCAAATTAGATGTGTCTTGATAGATGGAGGAGCCAGTTTAAACATTTGTACCTTAAAGCTAATACATGCCTTAGGAATATCAGAAAATTCCATTGATCCATGAAGAAAAATAACTATCAAGGCATATGATGATGAAGAAAGAGCTTCTAAAGGACTAATAATGCTACCTATCAGGGTGGGACCTATTGAGAAAAATACATTTTGTCAGGTTCTAGATTGTGATCTTTCCTATAACATACTTTTGGGTTGCCCATGGATTCATGATATGCAGGTAGCACCATCAATGTACCATCAATGCCTCAAGTTTCCGTATAATGGACAAGAAATAACTATACAAGCTGACTACAATAGCACCCAAACTTGTTCAAATCTCCAAGCAACTCAAGACGCCTTTGTGCTGCACAATAGGGAGGCTCTTACTGCCTCTTCTTCTAATCTACAAGGCCAATTACAAGAATTGACAAAGAATCTTGACACCAAGCTACATTTAGAAGACAAAGGAGTAGGTGAATATTCGCTATCCCTTTCTAGCTTACCTCCTTCTCCGAGGTCACATGGTCAGCCGACCCTATCAAATCAAAAAATCGCAATAGCCTCTACATCCCAAGCTTTTGTGCCAATCACGAAGTTTGATGGATAATTCATTAAAGCTAACACCACCGAGGAAGAAGTCAAAGATAGGGACATCCTAAGCTGGCTATACAAAGATGAAGATGAATCTGTCTTGCACATCAAGGTACCTACCGACCAATATGGAAAAGAGTATACTATCATGCAAAGAATGGGCTATGAAGGAAATGGTCCTATAGGAAAAAGAAAAGAAGAAATCATTGAGCCAATTCAACCTATTTCAATACATCCAAAAGATAAAACAAGACTTGGATATGGTAAGGATACAGAAGAGTCAACTTCATAGCAAGCACAACAAACTTATGAAGGAGAATCAATTTTAGATAAATCCCAATAAGATGTCACTCTACAAAAATTTTATGGATCAGTTTTCCAATTGTAGAACAGTTCAGACACTGATTCCAATGAATATGAATGGGATGATGTCTCTGATGATACATTCTTAACAGAGAAAAGGGTGGATGCCATACAAAAATTCACACCCATGTTCTTACAAGGGGAGGGCTCAAGGCCTCCACTTGATTATGTTTTACAAAGAAATCATGACTCAAGTGAGGACGATTCAGATTTTAACGAGATTGATAATCGACAGGAGAATACCATCATAGACCTTGTCCATCATGAAAATGACAACTATGTCATGACTTTGACCGCTCAAGACCTGACCCAACCTAATGATCCCATACCTTTAGTCTATCCAGAACTTATTGATTGGGACAATGATGCACCTATCGATATCCTTACATTTCATGATGATGAGGATATTGTAAATTTCCTTTGTTCATCTAATCAAGAAAACAAGTGTTCCATCGAAGAATCTCATACTCAAGATTTTGATAGGGAGGGTGTCAAGTATCTTAGCTACAAAATAAATGAAATAAAAGATGGATCTATTGGTGAAAATTGAAAAATGACAGTGGTAGATCACAACAAGAGAAAAATAAAGAGAGAATCTGACGGTGAAAACCTTTTGAGGTACTGAAGGATGAGAAACTTGACACTCTTCCAAAACATTATCAAGAAAGATCTTCTGTTTTGATTGAGCCAACATAATCAATCAAAATAAGTACAGTAGAGAAGCCAAAATTCTTGCAACTTGCAGCATCATTAATAGTGGAAGAAGTACTGAAATTCATAGAGTTCTTGAAGGAGAATCAAATCAATTTCACTTGGTCATATGTCGATATGCCAGGGTTAGATCCTAATCTGATAATGCATCATTTATCTATAAACATAGGGGAAAAACCTGTGAAGAAAAAACTTAGAAAAATGCATCCACATGTTACATTATTGGTTAAAGAAGAGTTAAATAAGCTTTTAGATGTTGGATTCATTCGGTCTATTGACTATGTAGAATGGATCTCCAATATTGTACCTGTTTCAAAGCTGGATGGAAGGATTAGAATTTGTACATATTTTAGAGATTTGAACAAAGCATGTCCCAAAGATGACTTCCCTTTACCAAACATAGATATGATTGTTGATTTAACTACTGGCCATGCAATGTATTCATTAATGGATGGATTTTTAGGATACAACAAGATAAAGATTGCACCAGAGGATCAAGATAAAAAAATGTTCATGTGCCCTTGGGGTACCTATTGTTGGAATGTCATGCCATTTGGACTTAAGAATGCAGGAGCGACTTATCAAAGAGCAATGACCACCATTTTCCATGACATGATGCACACCTTCATGGAAGACTATATGGATCACTTATTGGCCAAATCCAACAAAAGAGAAGGACATCTCGAGATCTTGTCAAATATTTTTATCAAAATGGAAAAGTTCAATGTTTGACTCAATCCAAAGAAATGTGTCTTCGGCATTAAATCTGGAAAACTCCTGAGATATATTGTTTCAGAAAAGGGCATAGAGGTTGATCCAGGAAAAGTACAAGCTCTAATGGACATGCCGCCACCACGAAATATCAGTCAACTCCGATCACTGCAAGGATGACTACAATCCATCAAGAGGTTTATAGCTCAACTAGCAGACAATAGCTTACTATTTACACATCTATTGCATAAAAATGTACCATTCAAATGGGAGGAAAAGTGTGAAGTAGCATTTAATCAGATCAAGCAATATCTCATGAATACACCAGTCCTAATTCCACCAGTTCCAAGAAATCCGCTCATACTTTATATTTCAGCAACAAAAGTATCTTTGGGAGCGTTACTAGCATAGGAGGATTCTACAAGAAAAGAAAGAGCCATATACTATATCAACGGAACTTTAACAAGTCATGAACTAAAATACACTTTCATTGAAAAAGCTTTCCTAGCAGTAGTGTTTGCTTCTCAAAATGTGTGCCACTATATGTTGGCTCATACAGTTAAGCTGATAACCAAAATTGATCCACTAAAATAACTCTTAAGCAAAGCTACCTTAACAGGAAGACTTGCAAAATGGGTAATGATCTTAAGTGAGTTTGGAATTCACTATGTAGATCAAAGAGCTATAAAAGGATAGGTCATAGCAGATCAGTTGGCTAAAGCACCTTTACAAGAAGAAAACCCAATGCACATTGAATTTCCTGATGCTGACGTCTTCACAGCAACAATTAAGAAATCATGGACATTGTACTTTGATGGATCTTACACGCAACATGGCTCAGGGGCAAGAATTCTTTTTATCACACCTGAAGGACATACCATTCCAAAATCATATTGATTGATGTTTCCCTACACAAATAACATAGCTTAATATGAAGCATTGCTCACAAGAATGAAGATAGCATTGGACTGGTGGATTACAGAGTTGCAAGTCTACGGTGATTCACAACTTGTCATTAATCAAATCAATGATGATTATCAGACTAAAGATGATAAGATGCTACCTTACAAGAACATGGTGGATGATTTTAAAAAGTATTTTGTGGCAATCAAGTTTTCACAAATCCCAAGGATTGATAATAAAGCTACAGATGCAATGGCTACAATTGCTTCCTTGTTACAATTATCAAAAAATAAAAAATGGTACGAATTCTTGGTAGAACAATTATTTTCTCCTGCCTATGATAATCTAGAGACCCAAGTCATATGCCATTTAACCAGTTCTGATTCACCTTTATATGGCAAGATTTATACCTATCTGAAAAATAACATCTTATCTCCAAACTTTATCTTGAAACCAAAAAAGGAATTTCATATGCCAATCATCTCGTTATACCTTGATCGCCGATATCCTTTACCGATGTGGTCTTGATGGTACGCTTCTTCGATGTCTTGAACGTGATGAATCTGAACAAGCCTTACAAGAGGTTCATGGTGGTATTTGTGGAACTCGTTCAAGCGGTTTAACCTTAGCCAAGAAACTTGTTAGAATGAGATATTATTGGCCTACCATGGAGAGAGAATATTTTACTTTTGTCAAGAAGTGTTCTAAATGCCAGATCCATGGGAATCTTATTCATGCACCTGCACAAGAACTGCAGCCTTTTACTCCAACATGGCCTTTTTCTCAGTGGGGACTAGATCTTGTTGGAAAAATTCATCCTTCATCATCAAATGGGCATAAATTCATCATCACGACTATAGAGTATTTTACAAAATGGATCAAAGTTGTTCCTTTGACGACTGTGACCGGTAAACAAGTCTCTTCATTTATCTTGAATTACATCATCTGCTGATATGGAATTCCTAATTCCATCATTACTGATAATGGGAGGCCTTTCAAGAATTAGGATGTTGATGAACTTTGTGAAAGATTTCACATCCAACATAGGTTCTCTACACCTTACTATCCATAAGGAAATGGTCAAGCAGAAGCTTCAAACAACACAATCTTAAAGATCTTGAAGAAGACGATAAATGATGTCGGTCGTGATTGGCATGTCCAGTTAAATCCAGCTTTGTGGGCATACAGAACCAGCATTCGCACACCAACAGGGGCTACCCCATATGCCTTGGTATATGGAGCAGAAGCAATCTTACCATTAGAGGTTGAAATACCTTCACTTAGGGTCTCATTGAAAGGATTGATAAATGATGAAGACTACCGAGTATCTCATCTGCAAGAGATAGAATTGTTAGATGAAAGATGTCAACATGCAGCTGATCATTTGAAGGGTTATCAACAAGTTATGTCCCGTAGCTACAATCACATAGTTAAACCACAAAAATTTCAAGTAGGTGATTTAGTCTTGAAAAAAAATCCATGCAATCAACAAGATAGAGAAAAGAAAGGAAAATTTGAACCAAATTGGCTTGGTCCATTTGTCATCATTGCAGCATACGGTTCTGGAGCATATTAGTTATCTACATCAGAAGGGGACCTGTTTGAAGAGCCGATCAACAAAATTCATTTGAAGAAGTTCTATGTCTGAATCATCAAAACATAAAAGGTCCTAAAAAAATACATAAAAATTAGAAAAAGTCCTTAAAAAATACATAAAAATCAGAAAAAGTCCTGAAAAAATACATAAAAATTAGAAAAAGTCTTGAAAAAAATACATAAAAATCAGAAAAAGTCCTAAAAAAATACATAAACATCAGAAAAAGTCCTGAAAAAAATACATAAAAATAAAAAAAGCAGAAAAAAAAACAAAAAAATTCACATGATCTAAAAAAGTGCAATAAAAACAAGTGGTGAAAACCTGGCAAACAGCGCTACTTGTGATCAAAATGGGCTCCTCTATCTATTAGCTTATGTCTTCCATTCGCTTTACGACATTATCTATCCATATCTATCATCTGTACATATCTATCATATCCATATCATGCAATGGGAATCCTTGTGTTTCATCATGGCTTGATGAAATTTGTACATATCCATAATATTCAGGTTGTGTTTACACTGGGGGCAAAAACATAGACTAAACAAGAAAGGGGCAATGAGTTGTTAGAATATCACAAACAGACAAATGATGGTTTGACAAAGCACAACATACATTGACGCATCAAATCGACCACAACACCAAAACAATCACTCAATGCCAATGAAATCAAAACAACATTAATCAAAACAAGAACATCAATGTTGATAACCAAGTTGGATGATCTTAATCTGAATAATGTTTGAAATACTTTAGGCAAAATTTGAATTGTTGGTTGATTTTCTATCATATCTCTGGAGCAATTCGATGATGTACTGAACTAGAAAAGCAAGGAAGGAGTATGAATTTTCTTTGTCTGCTATTTGTGAGGGAATCATTAGTACTATGCAAATTGGTCACGAGACATGCTCTACTAAGTATCATTGATGACATTTCAGAATTTGCATGGGAAATGGGTTAACTCTTGTTTGTTTATGCAAGCGATACTCAGGTCATCTCAGTTCAATTATACCTAGATGCTTGTATTATCTTGCTATATCAAAACTCATGAAAGAAATACTCTGGTCATCACTGGTGCTAACATACACGTTGATGCTTGTATTAACTTTCAACATTTTAATGCTCTATAATGACACAAAAAGCACAAATAAGCTCTCAAAATGGAAATATTGTATAGATACCTTGCATGGTTAGTATAGATTACATTCATTTTAGAATCTGCATTTTTCACTTATAAGAAAGCTGGCAAAGTATCAAAGTTTCATATCTTTCCAATAAATGACCGAGTACATTTTGACATTCATAAACAAAAAAACAAAGCATATATCATAATCAAAACATTCATGGGCATTCATTAATTGTACCATCCATCATTTCACATTCATATTCATTCATCAATAGATTGCAATCATAATATCATAACATTGCACTTGCATTTTCATATCTAAAAATCATGCATACATATACATCATGAGCATAACATTGTGAAACCATCACATAAAACATCATGCATATAGAAAATAGACGCATTCATCACATAAGGAATCATCGTTGCATATCATATATCTCAAAAATGAATGTCAAAATATACAAATATGTCAACTATGCATGACATTACATCATCCAAAATGGGACTATATTAGTATGTATACAAATGTCTCAACAGACTATCAATAAGACATATAAGACATCATGCAAAAAGAACTACAAAGTGCTATCCTCTGATGCTGTCGATCTCGGCTCTGTCTCACTTGCACCTAATAAACCTACTCCACCTGCACCTGATGGACCTGCTCCACCTGTCCCTAATGACCCTCAGGCATGTCAAGTAACGAGGTCAGTCTGCATGCCTCGATCACATCTCTATCCGCCTATCCAAGTTGCGAAATCAACCTCCATGTCTTTGGGAATCGCTCTCGTAACTGCAAGACACTCAATCTCTCCTACTGAATAGGAAGAATCATCAAGTCAAAGCAACATCAATATCAAATCATCAAGACAAATCAATCAAATCTGAAAACAAATTTATCAAAATCCTATTCGCTTTTAACAACTTTAGAAGCAAACTTATCAACAAACTATTTTTTTTTCATTATCATGAAAAGCAAATTTATCAAAATCTTGTTTGTTTTTAACAACCTTAGAAACAAACTTATCAAATAACTATTTGTTTTTCATTAACTTGAAAGCAAATTTATCAGCTACTATTTGTTTTCCAACAACCTTGGGAACAAATTTATCAGACAAACATCATCAAATCAGGGCATCACAATACGCAAAATTGGGGCATTTTATCACATTCTATCATTTTTTTTTAATTTTTTATTTTTAGACTGCAGGAATCGGGTAGCATGACCCCCTATAAACTGCAGTGCGCTTGGTAAAAATTTTAACGTGACCGGCCGTGCTAGCGCGACACGCCCTCCGGTACCATGGGGGAGGGGGAGACTAGACCTCGTGACCAACCTCCTGCAACACAAAAGATTTAGCCAACCGAGCTAGGGCCCCAACCCATCACATTCTATCATTACAGGGGCAATTTAAGTCATCAATTTTTCAACTCACATCTTTCCACGTCAATTTTTTCATATCATAATTTTTGAACGATGAATCAACATCTTAAAAATCATAAAAATTGAAAAATTCCAACAAATTTAAAAATTCAAAAACAAAAAATTTACAAAAATCAAAATCTTATCGATTCATCGTCTGAGGGGGCATATACCTAGCAACATTCAGCAATCAGCATCTAGGGAAAATTTTAAAATTCTTTGAAGCAATGCATAAAATGCATCACTTCAAAGAGGGGCAAAATGTATACACCTAAAATGGTCACATCATAATAGTCTGGTAATTAATTAAATATTTTTAATATTTAATTAAATCTCTGAATTCAACCTACGTATAAATAAATCTAAATAATTTATTTATATTATTCATTCTTTCATTTCGATTAAATAAATAAGTTTGTTTAATCACTTTTTTTATCCATTTCTTAATTAATTAAATAAACATTATGATTTATTTATATTAATTATCATATAATCTTGGCTTGAATATTTTATTCAAATAAAGATTAAATATTCTTCTCTTCTTAAATTCTTCTAAATTCCATTCACAATTAAATATTCCAAATATTTAATTAATTCTTCTAAAGTCTATTAATTAAATATTCCAAATATTTAATTAAATCTTCTAATGTCCATTCACATCAAATATTTCAAAATAAATCCTTAAACTCACACAAAATTAAATAAATTTATTTATTTAATTTGGATAATCTACAACAACTGTGAAATAACTTCAAAACAAAAAATCAAACAAATTTCTCTGTTTCTGAGCAAAGTTGTTCCCGTGGGTTGAAGACAAACCTCCATTCTTCTCTCCAACCTCCCAACATCTTCCATCTTCCTCTCAACCTCTCAATCTTTCACCATTCAAAATTACCAGACAATCTCACAGCCATTGATCTTTGCCAGCCAGGCTCTTGCCTATAAAAAATCTATAAAAAGGATTGTCGGGTCTCTAAAAAAGGAGAAGCTTGCATATAGGAAAACTATAGTCAATCAGCCTTCCAACATCCATAGCCTCTAGAATCATAGCATAGCATAGCTTAGCATATTAGCAATCCATATCATGGCCTATCATCCTCATATCATAGCTTCAAAAGCATTCATAATCCACAGCCCCTCTGCATATCCACAAACCAACATTTCACTCCACCAGCATATAGGATAGAGAAGTATTCTCTCTCTTTGCATACTTGTTCTGCAGGTTGCCATTCTGAGAAGCTTTGCTTACATAATCTGAGAGCAGCAGCTTCAAGCAAATCACTGGAGATAGAGGACAATGGAACAATTCTGAAGAAGCTCTGTTTGATTTCTTTGATTTCATTTTATTTAGTTTTCTTTAGTTTAATGTTGCATTGGTGGGTTTTTGTTATCTTATTTTAATACTAGCATTTCCCACACAGACTAGATAACTCATTTTCATATTTGGGAATACAAAAAAATAGCAAAGGAAAATTGCAGAGTGAAAGTTTGTACATTGTCGAACAAACAAATACAAGTGCATGGTAGATAACCCTCTAATTGTGAACCAATCAGACCCTTTCCATGTTTGGTAGTATGAATGAAATGAAAAAAAGCATCTCGTAGACAAAATAATTGTGCATGGAAGAATGTAATAATACAATTGCATCACAAAATATCTTTGAAATGAAAACGACTGATACCATACTCATATTTTGTAGTAACAATTACATATAAATACATGTAATTATATATATATATGTATATGCATATACATATAATTACATATATATATATATAAATATATAATATACATATACATATACATATATATATAATTACATATATTTATATATAAATATATAATTACATATATATATATAATAACATTTCTAAGAATATATATATATATATACATAAACAAGCAAACCAATTTTCATATTTGGGAATAACAAAAAAATATGAAAGACAATTTGCAGAGTTAAAGTTCGTGCAATGTTGAACATAGGAATAGAAGTGCATGCCAGAAAACCTTGTAATTGTGAACCAGTCAAACACTTTCCATGTTTGGTATTAACAATGAAATTAAGAAAAGCATGGTAGAATATGTTCGAAATTACAACCACTGCTACCATTTCCATATTTTGGATTGTCATGAGATTATTTTAAACAAACTGCAGAGTAAAAGTGTGGAATGACGAACACACGAGTAGAATACCAGTCAAGCCATTTCCATATTATGCAATGAGGAACACACGAATGCAAGTGCATGGCAGAAACACTTGAAATGATAAACATTACAACCCTATAAATAATAAAAAATAGTGTAACCATTTCTGTATTTAGGAATAACAAAGAAATGTAAAAAAGGAAATTGTAGAGTTATAGTTTGTGGAATATCAAACACACAAATACAAAACCAGTCAAGCCCTTTGCATATTTCGTTGAAGAAGTGTAATAGAAATGAAAAACCATTTCAAGCAGTCAAACCCACTTCATATTTCGTATAAGGAAGCAAAAATGAAAAGCACAATGTAGAGTAAACATCGTGCAAATAAAAAAAAATTGGAAAAATATGTTCAAAATTAAAACCAGTGCTACCATTTTCATATTTCTGAATGACATGAGATTATTTAAATCAAATTGCAGACTTAAAGTCTATGCAATGAGGAACACATGAATGCAAGTGCATGGCAGAAACCCTCAAAATGATAAACATTATAACCCTATGAATAATAAAAACAGTGTAACCATTTCCGTATTTTGAAATAACAAAGAAATGTAGTAAAATAAATTGTACAGTTAAAGTTTGTGGAATGACGAACACACTTATACAAAACCAATCAAGCCCTTTCCATATTTTGTCAAAGAAGTCAAATAGTAATGAAAAGTCATTTAAACCAATACAACCCATTTCATATTTCGTATAAGGAAGCAAATATGAAAAGAACAATGCAAAGTAAAAATTGTGCAATGAAGAACATAATAGTAGGATTTCATGGACAAGTATAGAGGAAAAGAAAACCAACGAAACCCTCCCCACATTTCATTTTATGCATCGAATTGAAATTTTTTTTTTCACAATTTCTTTTTCTTTAAAACTAAGTACATGGTAGAATACCGTTCTATTCATTGAGACTAGTAGAGGATGAGTGAGGTTATAAACCTTACCTAAAAGAGAAAGAGATTTGTCTAGAGTGCATAGCCGAATGAAGAAGCGCAAAGGGCTGAATAATGAAGTGTGGGGAGATGAACAAGTTTCGGTGCAAAATGAAACGAATAGTCAAGAATGTTTGTAAACAAAAGGAATGAGAGTTAGTGGGATATGCAATAATGTGAAGCATTGAATGAACCTTGATCTCCGAATAACATGCCCGAAAAATAGAGTAAATGTGAAGCAACGTGTAAGGCAAGTTGGTCAGTGGAGGAAATGAAGGAGGCGATGAGTGTTTAATGCTCTAAACTATTAGTTCAGGGTGGCGAGGTTGTCATGTACACACAACCGTCTGATCTAGTCTACATAGATGTGCTCGTCGATTAAGGAGGCCAGTGGGCTCCACTTTCAGGTAGAGGAAAAATCAACATGTTTTGGACACATCAGCACAAATGGTGCTTTACAGGTGGTGGGGTGATCCATTTTTAAAGAAAAATTATGGCCCAATGCACAAGTGGCAGGTTGATGTGTTAGGAAAAATTTAATTTTTTTTGGTCCACGTGGACTGCCACATGGACCTCCAAAGTTGACCCACCCTACTATGGGCCCCTCTCTCCTATATAGTGTTATCTCAACATGTGAATGTTTTTTTATTTAAAAGGTATTTACATGTATACGTGTGTCTATTTATATGCACACATGCACATATATATGTAATATAAATGTACCATTCTTCTTTCTATTACAATAATGATAAAGGTTGGTCTCTCTCTAATGAGTGTTGTCAATAGAATAACCATTCAACTTGTTGCAACTGAGATGCTCATTCTTAGGAATCACTTTGTCTCATGCAAGAAGAGATTGTGCTCAATAAGGATGGTTGCAACCTCTTAATAGCGATTCAACTTCTCCACCACCTTTTAGTAGTGGGGTTGTTGGCTAACTAGACTCTAGCACGTCCCCTCAACTAGCTCTTGCTATTTCCCATGTTCAGGTTGATACTAAAGATAAACAAGATGATAATGATACGAAGAGAAATAATAGATGGGACCCTTTCATGACACTTCAAACCTCATTGGGAAAATCAGATGATTGGACCCTGCCTCCTCCTCCTATTGCTCTTGTTCTCACTACTTAGCAATTGTTTATAAGTGATTTTGTGTTTTTTTCTAAGCTTCACCCATTTGAACTCTTAGAATGTGACATTTCCACCCACCTTTTTATTTTATAAATATGTGTAACTATTTTATAAATAATAACTTAGACACTATTCATAGGTAAAATATATTACTTCTTAAATTTATCAATATAAAAATGACTACAAAGACATCTCCCTAAAAATTAACCTAATATAACTTTATATATTATATAATTTAATTACAAGACACTGAATTAGATATAAAATGGACTTGGATGCATTCAATTATTAGGACTATATACCTCATAAGTTAATTAAAAAGTAGACCTCAATTCATAAATTTATAAAGCAAAGAGTGCTTTCATAAATATATATTCAAAATGTGTTTTTTAGACTATTTATAAATCTACTCGCTCAATAAATAAATATATAATAATTTTTTTCTAAAAAAATATCTTTATAAATCAAATCAGAAAGAAAATTAACTTGAATATTTTTTATTTAATTTTATCAATCTAATTTTAAAACTTAATTCTATAATACTCATAATTTTTGAAATCTAATTATGTACTTTTATCTTAATTTAAATAAATCCTTTTCAATAAAAAATCATAGCTATGAATCCAAATGGAGTAAGATGTTGAATTTTTAAATTATCATAATGATTTAAATAAATGAATTTTATTAAATTGATCAAATAAATCTAATTAATAAAATATCATTTGCAAAGAAAGGTAAGAATTAGGAGGTATTGAGATAGAAGGTTGAATTTTTTGACTAAGGATCATGTCATTTTTACTTTTTTATTTATTTTATGGTAAGAATTAGGAGGTATTGAGATAGAAGGTTGAATTTTTTGACTAAGGATCATGCCATTTTTACTTTTTTATTTATTTTATGGTGATAGGTTTGATTTTGTAGGTCTTGAATGATCTTAGTCTCATTTGAAGATTTGAGCTTCCTCTATTCAAGATGATGAGAAATACTTTGAAATAGAAATGAGAAAGAATGTTGATTTTTTTACCAAGGATCATGCCAGTGTTATTTCTTTTATGGATATAGGTTTGACTTTGCAAATATTCACCTATCTTAGCCTCCTTTGAAGATTTGAGCTTCCTTTATGTCAAGATAATGAAAGTGCCTTTGAAATTGATTAAAAACTCCTTTTTAAAAATAATTGTCTAAGGTCAACACAAAGGTCTAATTGATTTGAAAATAAATTAAGGTTAGATTGGATGAATGATATTTAAATTGTGGTGTTCATTGGCAATCGATCACATAATGACCATGCAACTTAAAATATGTCTAGAATATCTATAATTTCTATGATTTTGGGAATAATAACCAATACCCACATTGAAAATATTAAAGGTTTACAAGTACTATTTAGAGAACCCTCTTATTTGATGACTAATAAGAATACATGAAATTTAATCATTATGAGACTATATTTAGGATTTTTAATGAAATAATTGATCGCAAGTGAAAATTTTGGGAGATTATCCAATTTTCAAAAATTTATAATATACACATATTTAGTCATCCTTTCAACTACCACCCATTTTAGTAGAATAAGAGTTATTGTGAAGAAATAAATCACAACTCTTCAAACATACATTGTGTAATTTTATTCTTCGCTATGATTAAGATCTAATATGAATAACAAATAATATTAATAATTACATCTAAATTAATAAAAGATAATAATCTATTAGAGAAAGAATATAGGAGCTTAGGATTTTACATGTAATGTTAATTTTTTCTTTGAATTTAACATGATAATATGCTATGTTAGAAAAATTAGAGTCTTAGTATGATGATGAAATAGTTGAAAGATTTATAACTGATCATGTAGAAAATTGATTCTAATGAAGGAAATATTTTTTTCTTGAGAACCAAAATTCTATACTAATATTAGGATGAAATAGATGATTTGAAATATAATTCGATCAATCCTTTTATAAAGATTGTGATTGGAAAATGAAATTAATTATTATAATTTTAATGCAAGTATCTAGTTATACAAGACTGGTGAAAATATTTATCTTTTTGTGAATAGTTACAACTTTATAACAACAAAAATAGAAGAATATAGATTATAACAATTCTTATTTGACCTTTTTAGAGCCTTGTCCATAGAAACCAATGTGTAGCATTAACTCCCTCATGACACATTGTTGTCCTATATAGATGAAAAATCAAAAGTTCATAATACTTTGGAATTTGTGCCTACACAAACAAAAGTGATATCACGAGACCACTATATACAAAATATGTAAAAATGATAGAAATAGAGGGAAATGTATTGAAAAGGATAAAACTATGACAATCAAATGAACTTATATAAAAGGAATAAAAATCACCTAGATTCCATATTTCTCCAATCTTGAATAACCTACACACAAGAAAGGGGGGGTTTGGGTTGGTTATTTAGGGGCTTTCCTTAATCAAATCCCTATTTTGGTGCTTCCACCTCCGTAGACAACTATGAATGATTTTGATAATATTGATAAAAAGATAGAAGATATTGAAGATGATTGATTAAAAGAAAAATATAATACTAATAACACAAAGCATAGATCAGATATATTGTGCTAACACTAGAAACATTTGACTTCTAACACAAAAAAGCTATATGTAATGATCCTTAAAGGAGACAAAAAAATGAAATATGATCACCTAGAAGCTACAAAAGACCTCTAAGATAGATTTCCAGGCTACAATAATACTATCTTACCCAATCTCACCATGAAAAAGTGACATGCAAAGTACCGAGAGAGTTGTTTTCTTCAAAGTATGAAAATTTCTTCAATAAAGTTGGAAAGAGCCAAAAAAAGAGCACATGGGTGAATCTAAGAGAGAGGTATATATTTTTCCTTTATTTTTACCAAATAGCAAGTCACAAATTTTCTTTCAAACATGACTGTCACTCAAGGATGTTGCATTTGAAAGATTCTCAAGAATGTAATGCTCCAACAACCACTTGAATCACAATTTTTTATAGGACATTATCATGTTGCACTAACATTGGCATATGAGGCCCTCATTTGGAAAAAAATAGACTCAAAAACCTAAGATGATCAAAAAATTTCTTACTGAGAGACGTTCTGGTATTGGAACTTTATATTTAAACTATTTTGTATTATGAGCTAAAGGAGAGGACACTACTTAATGTGAAATTATAGGAGTATGCAATTTATTACATTATATTTTCCCCTTTAGCAAGAATATACATTATGCTAAATATGCATACTAAAGTAAAAATTACTTATAATAAAAAATTACCAAAGGATATTGTAGAGTAATCAAAATCTTCTATGAGCAGCATTATTTACCTATCCTAAATGATGCAAAACAGAATGCAAAAGAAGAAAAAAACACTTCAACACCTCAATGATTAGCCTAAGTTGAACTCAAACAAAGAAAGATGAAAAACCAGATTTATACCTTGTATGAGTTGATCTCCTTGGTTGGCCTTTGATAGTTGATGAATGTGTGCTCCTTGATGGAAAATGGACTAAATGGATACAAATTAGATGATGAATGTAATGAGCTATTTGGGTATTTTGATAGGTGAATGCAAATGTAAGCGATGAGAGCTTGAAGCATGCAACAATGGACGATGTGAGAACATGAAAGTTGGAGAGCTTGAGCTTGAATTGAAAATGTGATGAATGAATGAATTGAGATAAAATCTTCCATTTTAAGGGAAGAATCTCTAGAGAAATGGATGGTCAAGATTTTGCCAACATGGGTAAGATGAAGGGCTATGGTGAGTTGAGGACTCACAAGCCCTCACATCTTTCCATGTGGAGGATGAGATGTCACAAAGACAAGTGAGTTGGAAAAGGGACATGTGAGGTGGAGGTACTTGCAAGTACCTTGGGATTAGGGGAAGATCTCCTTAAAAAGGAAGTTCTTGTCCCCATATGAGGGTGATGGCGACAAGCGAGAAATCTTAGAAAGTCCTCTCTTATCATCATGGGGATGAGAGAAGTTGTTGGGGGAATACATGTGCATTTTAAATTCACATGATTGGAAGGGATAAGTGGTTGAGAAAATAAATGTGCATTTTAAATTCACATGATTGGAAGGGATAAGCGGTTGGGAGAATAAATGTGAATTTTAAATTCACATGATGAGAAGTACCTTGTGGATAAGAAAAGGTCCTTATAAAGGAAGCCCTTGTCCCATGTGGCTGATGTGACAAGTGAGGGAATTTAAAAATTTCCAACAACTTGCATGGGGAAGAGAAATGCATTGAATTAATAAATATGAATTTTAAATTCACACGGGGAAGAGGTCAAGGCTCAGAAACAAAAGAACTTATGAAAGGTTGACTTAGAGGACATCCCAAAGATGGCATGTGATTAGATTAAAGTTGTGCAAACATGTGATTAAGAAGATTAATGAGGGATTAGAGACAAGTTTACAAATATGGAGGATGTGACATTAATCTTGATTAAAGGTGTTCACATCCTAATCATGGATTAATTAAACTAATTCAGATTAGAAGAGGGTTATGGAGGATGTGACAAGGAGAGAAAAAAAGGAATTTAAAATTGATTTAAATTCTAAAAGGCTAAATGACCAAATTAAATAAACTGATGTATTTATTTAATTTAGAGAAAGGATGAAAGGTAAAGTATTTAATTATAAAATTAAATACTTTAGGAACCTTAGGGAAAGGGGGAATATTAATTAAATAAGTTGTTTAATTAATATTGATGAAATAGGTAGATAAAATAGGTGGATTTGACCATATGGGAGTGGTCAAATTTGGATGTCTACATTTTTCCCCTCTTTGAAATATTGTTAGAATAACAGTGTTTCGAAGAAAAATAAAATGCAGATGACTCTATAGAGGAAGCGACTAGAAAATGATGCCCCAGCATGGGAGGAGTTACGTGAGTTGCACAAATGGAGGGAAATGAAAGGAGATGCCCCAATCTCGCAAGAGAATGACCATGACAGAGGAATGGGTGAAAATGGTAGGGTATGCCCCCTTGAGAGGGTGGTTGGGGAAAAAAGGGGGCCTTGGATGACTTCTCGATATGAGGAAAGAAAAGGTATGGTTGGATAGAGCTCAAAAAACCATGAAGATTGGCTTTTGAATGAAGTCAAATGGACACACGGTTTGCAAATGGCGGCCCTAGGAAGTTAGAGAATTAGTTGAATTAAAAGAGGTTTAAATAAAGGGTAAAAATACCCTTCACTTAAAAAAGTGAAAAAAAGGAGGGAAAACTTATATATAGTAATTTTAGAAATTAATATTCCTCATTTGCACACCTGGTAGGGAAGTGAGAGAGAAAGAAGAGGAGAGGAAGGAGACGAGGAGCCTAGGATGCTGAACGATTTCAATGATGACATCATCCACTAGGGGGATGAGGTACAATGTTTCTTCCATGAGCGCGCAGTTCCACACTAGGTTAGGTTGAAAACCCTCTTTGTGATTTTAAGCATTTTTTGGTATCATGTTGGAGTTTAATGCTTTTTGAAAACATGGCTGTTTGGATTGTGGTAGTTTATAAAAATGGGGTGGGGGAAAATTTTTGATTTTTCCCAGGGGGTAGGCAAAATTTCCTATTAGAGGCGAGGGAAAGGGGGGTGAATTTTCCCAATTAGAGGGTAAATACACTCAGAAAAATAAAAAGAGATGCCCGAAAAGGGAAAAGGGACATCAGGGGAGGACTGATTTTCCCTGGGATTGGGAAAATTTTCCCGAAAAATTAGATTAGGGCGGACCTAGGTGATTCCACCCAAAAGAGGGGTGACCTCACCCAGAAGAGGGGCAACCCCACCCCAAGAGGGGAAACCTTGCCCGGGATAGGGGCAACCCTGCCTAGGCATGACTGTCCATCTGGCGATGGGTTTTTTCACCTTCTGGGTGGGCTTGCTTGTGGCCGAGGTGGGCTTGCTCATGGGTTGGGGCGGGTTCGTCTGCCTCCCGGGCAGGCTCGCCTGTGGCCAGGGTAGGTTTTACCACCTTCCGGGTGGGCTTTCCTGTAGTCAGGGCGGGCTCAGTCATGGGCTGGGGTGGGCTCGCTCGCGGCTAGGGCAGACTTGCCCATTGGAGGGCGGGCTCACCCACGGCCAGGGAAGGCTCGTCCATCAAGGGGTAGGCTCGCCCAAGAGGTGAACAAAGGGCAAGGGGGAGAAAAAGAAAAATAAAAGAAGATCAGGCCGAAAACAAGAAAAATAAGATGAATTTGGGAAAATCAGGTAAATTTGTCTAGAAAAGGGGGGGAGAAATTAGTGAAAAGATAACTCGAGGCTAGGAAAAATGGAAAAGAGGGATATAAAGGATGAAATGGATGACATGTGGTGTGGTATGGATGCAATAGTTTGACAATGTATGGACACAAAAGAGGTGATCAAAGGTATTGGAGGCGATGATGGCAGCCATGAACAAAATGAACCATGAGGCTCTGTCATAGGTGGGGTTGCTACATTTTCTAGGATACCCTACTATTAGAGCTCATTAAGCGATGTTGACAGCCCTTATAGAGCACTAGAATTCATAGATCTCAACTTTCCATCTCCCGACAAGGGAGATGACTGTGACGCTGGAGGATGTATGGCAGATACTGAGGCTGCCTATAACAGGCTGCCTAGTGAGTGCAACGACATCAAAGGGAGTAGAGCTAGATCATACCCTATGGGTGTTGTTTGGACGAGATGACCTTCCTATGTAGAGACAAAGGTTGGACATAGACAAATGTTTGGCATTGAGGGTGCCACTGCTACCACTATACCTATGCAGGTTGATTAGTGGATTTATGCTATTAGACTGGAGTGGCCATTTTTGCAGCCTGAGCTACATGGAGGTGATTTGACATATCATGGAAGGGAGAGAGGGAGAGTTTTCCTAGGGTACATGTGTCTTCACCCAGTTGTACAAAGATATGCACATTGTGTGCTATCGAGAGGTGCTCAGTTTAACACAGGTGATGTTGCTGTAGGTATGGGCCTAGGAGCACATTAGTGTGGCTAGGCTAGAAGTGGTGAGAGTAGGATTGGAGGATGCGACAACACGAGTAGCTTACTAGTATGGGGTAGAGTATGGTTAGGTGTGGCACTATGAGGGCTTCAGGGATCTTGACAGATGGAGGAGGACATTAGATGACCTTCAGGAGGAGTATATAGTGTGGAGGCCATATATGACATGATAGTTTTTGGGGTGGAGAAGAGATGAGGAGAGGCACATAGGCTATTTCTATACCAGGTGCTATATAGTCAGGAGGGAGCCATGGAAAGTGGAGGCACATAGGCCAGATAGGGTGACAAGACAATTTGAGCTAACACGGGACATTCCACGTGGACCAAAGAGATTTCGACGGATGTCACGAGAGTGGCCATGGGGAGAGCCAATTTCACTGAGGTTTGCGAGAGAGCATTGGGATACATTGTAGTTGGTACCCTACCTAGGTAAGACCGAGGGGGAAGTAGAGGAAGGAGTAACAGTTTGATATGTCATGTGACATACCTATCACCGACCCCCATAGATTACTCCAGAGGAGTCAATTGTGAAGGCATTGGGGTTAGGGTCAGAGGATGAGTTGCGATTGGCAAGCCAAAGGCAAGGGAGAAAGAGAGGACAACAAAGGAGAGGGAAAGAGGCATCTAGAGCAGTAGGGCAGCAAGAGAGAGGACACGAGGAAATGAAAGCAACAGGGTAGTAGGAGAGAGGACAGGGAGAAGCTAGAGCTGCTGGGTAGTAGGAGAGGGTGGGGAGGAGGAGGAGACATCAGAGGAGAGCTCAGATGGAGATCAAGGAAGATTAGGAGAGAGATGAGGCAAAGGTGGAGATGATGGATGAGAGAGATGAGGCAGGGGTGGAGATGATCGATGAGAGAGATGAGGTAGGGGTGGAGGCTGGTGTAGGAGGACCCAATACACACAGTTTAAATCAATTCATCCTTTGAAGGAAGCATAGGAATTAGGAAAAGAGGGTTACTTGAGTCATTTTATGATTGAATAAGGCCTTTGAGCCCATTAATGATGTAATTAGGGGTATTTTACATTAGTTAGTTCAAAAAATACAAAAGGTTGCATAAAAATGTACTCATTGTCAACAAATTGTTAAAAGTGAAAAACTAGGCAATTAGGGGTCTAATTGGTAAAAAGTTGGTTTCCAATGTCCAACTAATTAAAAAATTTCAGTTGGAGGATGTTTGTAAGGGTGGTTGGATGTTAAATAATCCTCTCATGGTCGGAGGCATGGTTGTTGAATCAGTTTTTTTGAAGTTCTAATAAAAAAAGTGGCTATTTTCTAGAAATTTCTATGTAAATTTGCTGCTAAAACATGTGGTACAAACATTGTACGACCTGTACAAGATCAAACCCTATTATGTTTGGAAAGAGGAGAGTGTCAGCTTTCATTTGAAAGTGGTTTGGTTAATTTTCATTGAGTTTAGAGGGTTTTATTGAATTTTACTAAAACTGCTTGTGCATATCCATTAGAGGGTTTGAAAGTCTAAAAATGTAGTTTTTGACCATTCCACCCATTGTATGCCACTGTAACTCAATGGAATGGTCTAATATGATGTAAATTAGATGTGTGTAAGTTTTGGATGCAGATGTGGACATTTGTGACTTTTCAAGGTGATGCCCTAGTTGAATTTTTGTGCATTTTCAATGCAACTGAAGGTGTAGAAGTTGAGTTTTTGTCAATTGATGTTATGGCTGCCCATGTGAAGGTTTTGTGAGCATGTAAAGGTCTAATGGGATGCATTCCAAATGGTTGCAAGGTTTTGTGTGGTGTGGAGATGTCATTTTCATTAAACCCTCCTAATTTGTAAGCAAAATGAGGGTTTCTAGTTTTGGGGTCTTAAAATGCATGACTAACTCAAGAGGTCATTGATTTAGATGTTTTACAACATGTTGATCTGCTTTTTAAGGTTTTGAGTGAATATTTCATGATTGAAGGGTAGTTTCTTTGTAAATTGGACCAATTTAGGCCTAGTTCAAGGGAGGCCAGTCATAGAACTCATATACTTTTTTAAACAAGTGCTTAAGAATTTTTGATATGTTTGAATAGGCCATAATGGGTATCCAAAAAGAGTTTGGGTTCATGGGTGTGAGGTGTCTTTGAAAAGTTATGCATTTTTGTTTTCAAGTTTGGAAGGTTGCTTGGCATTGAGGGTGAGTTGAATGCATGGTAAAGAAGAGTTCTTTGTTCCAAAGTTGATATTTTCATTGTTGTGAATGACCTTCACCTTGGCTCTGCATTAGAGTGGTATCAGAGCTAGGAAGTAGATCTATTGAAGATTGAGGAAGAGCATTTGGCTTGAATCATTTGAAGATACAAGATACAATGGACTTCAGAAGGTTGGATGAGAAATAAGAACAAATAAGGAATTCTCTTTTCCATACCAGATGCAAATGAAAAGGTAAGATATGTAAGGTACTGATTGATTCAGGTTCATTAGATAATGTTGTCTCAGAGGAAATGGTTGAAAAATTGCATTTGACAAGGCTAAAACATGAATCACCTTACAAGGCATATTGGGTAAATAGTAATCAGCATGTTGTGGTTCGAGAGCAAGCTTTTGTAGATTTTCAGATTGGTCCTTATAATGATGTTGTACTATGTGATATAATTCCTATAAGAGATTGTCATATGATACTAGGAAGGGTTTGGCAGTTTGATAGGTATGCCTTACATGATGGTAGGACAAATGTGTATGATATTGTGAAGGATGGAATCAAGTTCAAGCTAACCCCATTGCAGGGAGATGACAGAGAACGAGACAAAATGGAAAGGATAGTGATGATGGGAAGGAAAGAGTTCCTCAAGCATGAGGAAGACAAACATAGTGAAGGTGCAGCCACTCACATAGAGGAAAAAGTTGAGGCAGTAAAAGTAGACAAAGGAGCAATATTAGAAAGGAAAAAAAGTGAAGAGTTGGTGATGAGAAGAAAGGAATTCCCTATGAAGGATCAAGACAAGTTTGTCAAGCAAGATGAAGACAACAAAGGGATTTATTTCAGTCAAGTAAAGGCAGAAGCAAGGGTAGAACAGTTACATACTGTCATAACAAAGGTATATAGATCAGGTATGAAGGATTGTGAAATGAAGAATCTTAGGGCAGAGACCCTAATGAAAGGAAAAGGCAAGATAAGTGGAGACATGATAGAGAAGAGGCGAGAATGGCCTAGTAAGGTCATGGTGGAAAAGATGGATTGTCCAATGAAAGGACAAAGAGATAGAGAGCAGCATCAAGAGGATGACAAAAGACCTAGTGGCAAGGAGGTCTTGGGAGGAAAAAGAATGGATGTGGAAATAAGAGAGAGTAGACAAATTGAAGAAAGCCATGTAAGGCTTGTAGAGAATGAAGAAATTAGAGTAGGTACATTGATGTGTCCTTTGAAAAAAAAAAGGAACAAGGAGCAGCCAAATACTGCTACAACAGAGGCATTTAGGACATAAGACATAAAGATCAAGGAGACAGAGAGTATGACATAGGTTATGAAGATAAGAGTTGTAGGTAGCCAAGACAAAAGGCTAGGGAAAGAAGGTATGATAGTGGAAAGTGAAGACAAGCTCAGGAAGAGCATGGTAAGAGTGAAGAATTGTCCATTTGAAGGACAAGAAGATAATGGATCTAAAAATACAGAGATAAGAAAGAATTCAGTCAAGAACAAGAGGTCTGGAAACAAAATGAGCCAAGAAAAGTGGAAAAAGCATGAGAAAGAATTTGTAGAGAAGCATATTGAAGATATGATGTTGAGAGAAGATAATGATGGATAGTTGAAGAACGTTCCTAAACAAGATAGGATAGAGGTCCTAGAGACTGAAAATTGGATACAAAGAGGGGACAAACAGGTAGAATGTCAAGACAAGATGTTAGAAAAGACAACATTCCAAGAGCAATGGAAAAAGGTAGAGAAAAGGTTAGAGAAATAGGTTGAGGGAAGTGTAGTCACCATGAAAGGTGAAGTTGGAAAGGAAAAGAGTTTTCCAAAAGTCCCAAAGATGGAAGGGACTGATGATGGTGAGTTGCTAGAGGTTCCAAATAAGATGGAGAAGAGAGACAGTGATGAGAGTAGGGCAGTGGATTGTCCTTGGAAGACAAGATTGATGATGTGGTAGATGTATGATGTTGTGATAGTGGTTCCAAGATTAGAGAACCTAAAACTAATGGTAAAGAGGATTGTTAAGCGACAAGGAATGAAGGAAGTGCTTTATCACTTCATTGTTTTGATGATCATGTTGATGGAGGTCAAGCCAAGGGTAAAGATGAAGGAGGATATTCATATGATGAGTTGGTTTGCAATGAAATAAGTTACAGAACAGAGAAAGGGCAGATGGATGAGGGACAAATAAAACCTAGAAGTGCAGATTCAAGTTGATAGAGCAGACATGAAGAGTCAAAGTGACAAAGCAAGCATGGAATTTCAAGAGGAGGAAAAGTATAAGCCCAAGGTGAAGATGAGACCATTGCAAGGACAAAGAGGAGTATCTAATTATGTTTTTTTTGCAGGTACAGAAGTTTTCAAGGGACTTGGAAGAATTTTAAGGCAGGGTGTATGGTGCAGGAGCACCCAATACACACAGTTTAAAACAATTCATCCTTTGAAGGAAGCATAGGAATTAGGAAAAGAGGGTTACTTGAGTCATTTTATGATTGAATAAGGCCTTTGAGCCCATTAATTATGTAATTAGGGGTATTTTACATTAGTTAGTTCAAAAAATACAAAAGGTTGCATAAAAATGTACTCATTGTCAACAAATTGTTAAAAGTGAAAAACTAGGCAATTAGGGGTCTAATTGGTAAAAAGTTGGTTTCCAATGTCCAACTAATTAAAAAATTTCAGTTGGAGGATTTTTGTAAGGGTGGTTGGATGTTAAATAAGCCTCTCATGGTCGAGGCATGGTTGTTGAATCAGTTTTTTTGAAGTTCTAATAAAAAAAGTGGCTATTTTCTAGAAATTTCTATGTAAATTTGCTACTAAAACATGTGGTACGACCTTTGTACAACCTGTACGGGCTCAACCCTATTATGGTTGGAAAGAGGAGAGTTTCATCTTTCATTTGAAAGTGGTTTGGTTAATTTTCATTGAGTTTAGAGGGTTTTATTGACATTTTACTAAAACTATCTGTGCACAGCCATTAGAGGGTTTGAAAGTCTAAAAATGTAGTTTTTGACCATTCCACCCATTATATGCCATTGTAACTTGGTGGAATGGTCTAATATGATGTAAATTAGATGTGTTTAAGTTTTGGACGTAGATGTGGACATTTGTGACTTTTCAAGGTGATGCCCTAGTCAAATTTTTGTGCATTTTCAATGCAACTGAAGGTGTAGAAGTTGAGTTTTTGTCAATTGATGTTATGGCTACCCATGTGAAGGTTTTGTGAGCATGTAAAGGTCTAATGGGATGTGTTCCAAGTGGTTGCAAGGTTTTGTGTGGTGTGGAGATGTCATTTTCATTAAACCCTCCTAATTTGTAAGCAAAATGAGGGTTTCTAGTTTTGGGGTCTTAAAATGCATGACTAACTCAAGAGGTCATTGATTTAGATGTTTTACAACATGTTGATCTGATTTTTTTAGGTTTTGAGTGAATATTTCATGATTGAAGGGTAGTTTCTTTGTAAATTGGACCAATTTAGGCCTAGTTCAAGAGAGGCCAGTCATAGAGCTCATATACTTTTTGAAACAATTCTTAAAAACTTTTGATATGTTTGAATAGGCCATAATGGGTATCCAAAAAGAGTTTGGGTTCATGGGTGTGAGGTGTCTTTGAAAAGTTATGCCTTTTTTTTTCAAGTTTGGAAGGTTGCTTGACATTGAGGGTGAGTTGAATGCATGGTAAAGAAGAGTTCTTTGTTCCAAAGTTGATATTTTCATTGTTGTGAATGACCTTCACCTTGGCTTTGCATTAGAGGCTACGACCACATGTCAGTAGGAAAAAGGACAGGGAGAGGTTGGGGTCGCAGGGCAGCAAGAGAGGGTGAGGAGGAGGAGGAGATAGTGGAGCAGAGCCTGAGTGGAGATCGAGGTAGAGGAGCATAGAGATGAGGCAGAGGTGGAGATGATGGATGAGAGAGAGGAGGCAGAGGTGGAGGCGATGGATATGGTTATTCATGATATTCCCCCATTAGCCATAGTACTACCGATAGCAAAGGATCTAGCTATACTTTTGAGAGTGGTCGTGGTGAGATTACAAATCACCGAGCAGAGATTGAGAGATACAAAGGTTGCAAGATGTAGGATAGAGGTAGAGGTGAGCATGTTTTGATCAGAGGTGGCCAGGGCACGAGCAGAGGGTGATAGGGATTTCAGGTCTGTAGTCGATGCAGCGTCACAATATGAGGAGGAGCTACGGGTAGAGAGGGATGGTCTGTGAGTTAAGGTGAGCCAGCTATGAGTAGAGGTGACTCAGTTGGGAGAGGTATCTAGAGAGAATGAGGGGGTGGTGGTTGTGAGATGGGAGCAAAAGAGGCTAGAGGCAGTGGTGACCATACTGCAGGTGAGGGGACAACAAGAGCCTAGAGTAGTGATAGAGAAGGTATCAGTAGAGACCATAATGGAGGTGGAGAGAGACATGGATGATTTGAGGAGGCAGGTGGAGGGACCACTGAGAGAGAGGACTGAGTTGAGATGGGAGTGAGATGAGCTCCATGACAGAGCTGAGGTAGCAGAGCAAATAGTGGGAGATATGGGGTTGATGCAGGAGAGGGAGGATGCTATGAGGGCCCAGGTGCAGACCCTAGAGGTAGAGAGGGATGTAAGACAGACACAGGTGCAAACCCAGTAGGGGGAGAGGGATGCAACATGGATATAGGTGCAGAATTTATAGAGTGAGAGGGATGCATCAAAGAGATAGGTGCAAACCCTGCAAAGTGAGAGGGATGCTGCACGGGTATAGGTGTAGACCCTACATAGGGAGAGGGATATGACAGTAGCACATGCATAGGTTGTGGAGAGAGAGAGAGAGAGAGATGTAGTACAGGCTCAGGCACAAGCGGTGTAGGGTGAGGGTGGTGAGATGGGGGCAGAGGTGAAAATATTGCAGGTATAGATACAAGCTATGTAGGTTGAGAGGGATAGGGCCACAAAGCATGTGTCACAAATGAGAGCAGAGATAGATCAGCTGAGGCTAGCACATGACTCATGGGCACAAGAGTGGAGATCCATATGTGGATCCTAGGACAGATACAAGGGAGAGTGGGATGCAACTAGATATCAAGCAGCAAAGCGAGATGAGCACATGTGAGAGGCCAACTATTATATGGCGGCCTACTATACAGTAGTGCTAGAAGAGCGATAGGTACCTCCCTACATTTGAGTGAAGCCACAGATGCCATCCCCATCCTAGTTAGGAGGGACACATACCCACAGATACAATAGTTGGAGAGAGACTCCATGTATAGGGGGAGTCCCAGACTCACCTCAAAGATCAGATGTGGGCAGCTCACAGTAGAGAGTGGAGAGGGTAGGTGACAGGATACCAATTTTTGACAGGTGCATGATGGATGTACAATATAGGGCAGTAGAGATCAAAGTTGATCTAGAGACTTGTATTTTAACTTTATTTGATGATATATGCAATGGATATGTATTTTAGTTATATGATGGACATTATTATGGACTATGTGATGAACATGGTATTTTTTATTTTTATATGATATGCAAGAGCCCTTATTGGTCCACTTTGTGATCTGTATGTGATGGATGATTTTGTTTATGCATATGTGTATGTTTATGATTTTATTATGGATGATCATGATGATATGATATATGTATATGATTATGATTATGTATGTTGATGCTTATATGGATGAGATGGATGATATGTATGATGACTAACGTGTATGATGCAGTATGTGATGGATAATTTATAACTTTACATGCTATGGATATGTATCTAATGATTTGTGATGCAGGGTGGTGATGTATGTAATGTGTTAATGATATGGATTAATATGGAAATGAATGATTAATGAGATGAATCTAAGATGTTTAGAATAATCAAATACAATTAATCTAAACAACTAAAATTAAATATGAGACAATAATGCACATGAGATGAAAGGAAATGAACCTATAATGAAATACAATTAAATTCCTTACAAACACTAATGGATAAATGAAATGCAACGTGGATGATAGATGTACTTTATTTGCGATCATGCTTGCTTTAGCTTATACAAAATAAAGGTGTGTGATAGATGAGTGTGATGGCCTAACATGGAATGAAATGCATCATGAACATGACTGTGAATAAGGACATGCATAGTAATGAGGGTAGATGGTAGGCATGTTGTTGGTTTAATCACAGGTACTTTCTCTGTAATAATTATAAAATTAAGGGAAGATGGGTGTGAAACTGCACCTATCAATAACCTTAGGTAACCTGAGAAGAAAAGAGGATGGCAGGTAAATGTTTGCACAACCAAAATCATAGGTCATAGGTCAAGTATGAATGCAATGTAATTGAATTGATCATGAAATGAAATCCTAATACAATTTTCCATTTTTAGAGCATTGACTTTTGCTATAGCATAAGACACCAGGTGTCAGGGTATGTAAACTGAGGAAAAATTAGCGTGCAATGCATAAAAAAATTGCAACAGACAAGAAGGTTATCCCAACACTCCAAAATCATGAAGACTTTGGTTGGACCAAGCATTGGGATGACCACAAGCATAAAGGGATGCCCCACTATAACACAAGACCTCAAGGATCTTGGTGGGTACCATGTGGGACAACCCATAAGACAACAACAAAACAAAAAGATCAAGATATGCTCCTATGTTAACTGATCAAAACACACCATAATATAATAGATCATGGCGGCCTTGACAAGTTGTGTTAGGGAGCTTAAATGATAAACAAAACCCAAAAGTATCAAAAGATTGCAATCAATTTCAAAACATCCTTTTCCATAGGATCAAGAAGATGGATGGGGTTAATGAGATTTGTTAGGAAGGATGCATCCTGTTGAGACCAAAATGGATACTAAACTAAAATATCGATAAATGACACAGGAAATTCTAAAACTGATTGAATCTCATGATATAAGTGGATCTCATTTGTGAAGAACCAGCTAGATAAGGAAATATTTGACAACACGACACAAGATGTGAGACACAAGACACAAGATTGGCACACCCTAACAACCTAGGGGCTCGGGGGTTGATCAGAGATTAGCCTTGCCTATGTGAAAGCGCAGAGCCCTCGTAGTTCAAGAAAAGACCATGGATATAAGTAGAAAGAGGACAAATGGAGATGAGCGATGGAAAATAATGCCAAAGAAAAAAAAGCCTTGGGGGTGGTTCAAATGATCGACCTTGCCTACGTGAAAGCATAGAGGCAATGTAGTTCGAAGAGGACAAATGAACGACCAAGGATAAGAGTGTAAAGGAGACAATGGAGACCACAATGGATGACCAAAGCAGGATGGATGAAATGCCTCAAGGGCGGATCAAATGATCAGCCTTGCTTACGTAAAAGCGCAGGGGAAACGTAGTTCGAAAAAGACCAAAAAGACTGACGTGACTAGATGAGATCTAAATGAAGATCGACACGATGGAGGAAGCTAGATGGACACGAAGGAATGACACGATGAAAAAAATGAAGAAACAAGCTCAGATTAGGATAAAATATTAGGATAACAAATAGTAGATGAGGTTCATCCAATGTTCAACCAAAATATACCAAGCAACTAGATGAGGGATACAGATGGAAGGAGAGGATTGAGGAGATGATAAGATATGAGATCGAGATGGATGGAAGCATTAAGTAATTAGGACACAAGGTAGATAATGATTAATCCCTTTACGAATGGCACCCGCGACTAGGTTTTCACCAAACACACTTATCCAAGGCGCCACGAAGGGTGGTTTTCACCATAGGATGAATTATTTCTCTTTACTATTTTTTGGATTTTTTGGATTTTTTTGTATTTTTGATAATTATTTACTTTTTTTTTGTATTTTTTAGATTTTTCAGGATAGGATACCCTAGCTGATTTAAGTGTAGAACCTTTTCAGGTGCATGATATTAATGGGCTCCTCTAGGGGCTCTCCTTCAGGTGTAGCAAGTCTATAGGCCCCTAATCCATATTTTGCAATGATGACATAAGGACCAAGCTAATTTGCTTCAAATTTTCCCTTCTTTTCTCGGTCCTATTTAGTGTGTTAATTCTCCTTGAGGGCTAAATCACCAATGTTGAACTGTTGAGGATGGACCTTCTTGTTGTAGCTTCTTTTCAAATGATTCTGATAGGTTTTAAGATGGCCATACACTTTGATTCATCTTTCATTGAGGAGCTCCAGCTGGTTGAGTCTTGCAACTCGAGTGTCTTCATCACTGATAAGATTCTTCAGGGAGATTCTCAGTGATGGGATTTCCACCTCAATCGATAGGAGTAAATAATAGAAATTCATGCTAACACACAAACACACAAAGAAAAAGATTAACTAGAAAAATAATGAAAGATAGCATATAAGAACCATGAGATTGAATTTTTTGATAAATTATTTTGATTGGTATGGATAGAAATTTGTATTATGCTAGAGAAAATACAATGATTTTGATTGATCATGGTTGCTACAAGTTGAGTTGTAAGACAACCATGGAAAAAATAGGAAATATGAAGGTTGAAAGTCTAGCGAGCCATGCTATGGTAGGTGGTTCATATTCTATCAATTTTCCATATAAATTTTTGATTTGAGATGAAAATTAGATGTGCATTGTGATAGCTCCCCCTTAAAATAATTACATGACTCAAGGAGTGCAAATATTTTAAGGAGAGAGATGAAAGTGTATCGTTGTAAATTCTCACCCTTGAAAATTTCACACTATGTTTTGTTCCCCCTAAATTGTTGAGCCTAATTGGGTCCCTAATTTCCTAAGTTATCCATTCTATAGCCCATTCATACCATTTTTTGAGAAATTTCAAGTATTGAAAAATGTATCTTGAAACAAAGAAAAATAAGAACCCTAGGTCTACTATGTAAACCTAGGATTCAAATAGTTAGGATGGATGGATGTATTTTCCTATGATTCATTAAGATGGAGAATAACAGGGTGAATGGATTGACTTTCAACCATGAAGGTGAGCCAATTAGACCTAAATCTCCATCCTATTAAGGATTAGAATGATTTAGAATTAATTTGTTATGATTAACCTAATTAAACTATATGACCTACAATAAAAATTGCAAGATCCCATCAATGCACATACTCAAACAACAACTTGCAAGAAAATATGGGAAGTGTAGAGGGATATGTACTTATCACCAAAAGTTTGGTTTGAGTGTTGTAGAAGGACAGAGTTTCCCTAGGGTGTATGGCTCCTTGTAAGCCCTTTCTGCTCTACTTTTTAGATCCTCTAATGATAGATCTCGGCTTTAGATTTCCAAAAATGTTGGGCTAATTAGGGGCTTGCCTCAATCAAACCCCGTGTAAGTGTTTCCAATTCCAAAATGGAAATGTCAATGATAAAATGATAATGAATAGGAATGAATGATGAAATCATAAAAATTTGCAACTCACCACCTTCAATGGTTTCCTTGAAGGATTCAAGTCATGTATATCACTTCAAGGTATTGGGTTTTTCTTGCTTGAATGATCGAATGCTTTGGAGACATACAAGAGTGTTAGCCTTCACAAAATGATGATAACATGAACATACATAAAATCACATAGAATTTGACATGATGTTAGGATCTTTAATCATTGCAATAAAGCTCTAAAATATTGCTCTTAACTTGCTTGAAAGTGCTCAAGTGACAATAAAAATTTATCATAAATTCTCCTTAATGCTTTTTTTTATTGTTAAATTTTAAATGATGTAATAACTAGGTATTTATAGGAATTTCTCTAATTTCTCAAGAATTAAATCCCAATAACCAACATTTGCAATTTGAATTTTGAATTTGTTAAAATATTGACATTGACATATCCAAAATTAGTCCCCAGAAAAATAGGGGGACCCATACGCCGTAGGGCATGTTGTGCCTATAGCACACATGCCCCATTTGGATCGAGGACTCCATCTTTCCATTTTTCATTTTCACCAGGTTGTTTCACTTTTTCCTTGTTTTGCATGCCCCTATTTTTGAGCTTAAATTGGTCACATGCAATAAAGCCATCAAAATCCACCTGACACCTGAGAGACCTTGGGGTGATTTCAAAAACTTAGTTGCATAAATTACCTTTCAAGAGAGGTAGCATACTCGTGTGTTGCCTATGTTGAGAAAGTACAAAAAACCCATCAATAGAACTGGTGCTAGAAGGAGGGCTAGGATAATCTTGATCGAATTGGGTCCTTTTCCCCTCAAAGATCTCATAGAGTACTTAGATCCACACTAGATAAGGGAGAATTCCAAGAGATACCACCCTCTACTAAGGGTAGGAGAGCCAAGAAAGGGGAAGTATTAGCTTTAGCCTCAACCACTCGACCTCCATCCCCTCCATCTCCTTCCAACCATCCACTTTCATCCTCTCCTTCATTCCAAATAGAATTTTCACTACTCACTTCCCACATCCAAGGTGCGGTCCTCACCTCTACATGACCTCACTTCCAAGGCACTGTCCCAACTATTGCCCCATTCCAATCCTAAGTTACTGTAGCACAACAATTACAACCTCCACTTCCCACAATGGATTGGCTGGGAAATAACCCATCCCCATTGTCCTTTAATGATTACCATGACATGCCAAAGAATCTAAAAGGCTTCTGCACCAAGTTTTATTTGCATGGCCCATGAAGGACAACATAAGAACACGTCAAGATTTTCCAAACAACATTAAAGGATATGTAGATTGAACATGAAGGCATAGCATGTAGGCTCTTCCCTTACTCATTAGGGGATGAAGCTTTCTATTGGTACATCCATCTACCTACATGCTCCATTACCTCTTGGGACCTCATGAAGAATACATTTTTGTAGAATTTCAGGGTTTTGGTTAGCCCAATGGAGCTATATCAGCAGTTCATGTCTATTAGGAGGGAGGTCAATGAATTGATCAACTCATTCAATGACCAATTTCATAAGGTTTACATGAATTTGAAACCTCCCTACATAGTTGACGATGCATCAACCAGGATCGTATACTATGCTGCCTTGGATAATCTCACTTCCACATTGGTCAAAAGTATGCATCAACCACTTGCAAGATTGGTGGATGCATATGTAGAGGTGGTGAAAGCTAGCATGAACTTGGGACAACACATTGTAGGTTCATTGCCCTCATTGGGGCTAGCTTCCAACCCAACTCAGATCCAAGGGCTTACTCATGCCTTTGCTCATCAAACACCTATGTTGAACCAAGTCCCTTAGCTACCAATAGTGCCACATCTGGGGCAGCCATTGAATCAAGTGCCATCAATGCCTCATTACTTGCAACCTCCACAATAGTAGCCCTATTCTCAATAAGCTCAAGTGCCTACGTACCTACAAAATTCAAAATTTACAAATTCCCAATAGAACCAACCTATGACATAACCTATATTCCTTCAAAATTTAGTGCCACAACAAAATAATGTAGATAAGGATTAGATTGATGAATTAACCAAACTAGTGAAGAAGTTGTCCACCGAGATGATCCATCTAAGGAACAAAAATAACCAATTGCAAGCCTCTCAAAGGAGTATCCAAGCCAACCTCAATTGAGACAACCATGATTTCGGTGCATCTTCTAGATAGAATTATGAGAGAGGACAAAATTTAGGGTAGAACTTTGAAAGAAGACAGTCTCAAAGGAAAAATAGGACATGGAACACTAGGCCAAACAATGGAGGTAGCCCCACACCTCTTGACCAACTGTGTAGTAGTGACAAGTCCACGACTGAAGATTATTTGGTAGAGGATACCTTATTCAGATGGTGTCAAATTCACAAGACCAATAGGCATTCCAAGTTGGATTGCCTAAAATTCTAAACTACTACAAAAAAATTTCAAGTGGAAGTCTAGAATGATGTTGATGGCTCAAGCTATAGAGACCTCATTCCATTAGAGACCTATTACTCCTTAGTGTTGGTGGTTAACCAAGCTCCTTTCTCGCAAAGCGAAAGCCACTCACCTAAGAAGAAGGTGGCACCCAAAGATGAAGAAGCAAAAGAGGTAAGTAACAAGAGCTCCCTATCTCAGCTCTTTGATTAAATAGATAATGGTCCAGTAGATGAGGAAGAGCCACATGAAGATGAGGTTCATATGTTCCATCAAAGAGAAACCCCTTATAATTTCAGAAATAGGCAAGTTGGTGATCCTTTTACTACCTCTACCCCTCATAATTTGAATACTCTACCTCATCCTAATGCCAACAACAATCCAACCTATCCTCACATGCCTACTCAGTACTTCAGTAGAATTAGGCAGCCAAATCAGACTTAAGATCAACTCACTAGTTCCTCACAAACCAAATTTTTTGAAACATAAGTCAAACAAATGGGAGAATATACAGTGGATGAATTAAAGAAATTCAAAGTGAGTCTATTAGCCTTTGAATTATTAAGGGTACCTGCTACTATAAATTCCTACTTTAGGTCATTGAATGGAACTGCTCCCTCAAAACTAGCTCAAGAAGTACTGAAAAATAAAGTTTCTTTTGACACCTCCAACAGTGAGCTGGTGATTAGGGAAATCCTAGGAAAGAATCCTGATCAGCCCCCAAACCATCAAACTAGTAAAAATCAGCCATTGGAAAAACCTCCAACCAAAGATTCAAATCAAGTACAAATGAAGGATAAAGGCAGTGACAAAGATAAAGCTCAAGTGGCCCAAGCTGACGTATCCGTAGGACTATTCTAGGGGAGATTGGAAACACCTCCTTTCCTATTGATAATTCACATATCTAGTAAAAATCTACACATTTTCTTGCTAGATTTTGGAGCTTCTAACAATTTTATGCCATTTACAGTATTTCAAGCGCTAGGGATAACTCCTACCCCCTCTTGATAGAAAGTAAATTAGTTGGACAAGACCAAAGTGAACATAGTCAGAGAAATGAATATGATACCTATGCAAATTATAGCTAACCCAAAAGTGTAGTAGGTTATTGACATCTAGGTTGCTGATATCCCCAACACTTATGGTATCATATTAGGATGAGATTTCACCAGGGCTCTGAATGGTTATGCTGCAATAGACTATTCAAATTTATGGCTTCCATGGAAGGGGCTACCTAATCAGATTCATATTGAGTGTGAACCCCAGATGAAATTCATGATCACAGAGTACAACAATACTAATGAGGTGTTGTTCTCTAAAATAGAATTGGGCAACTACTGCCTTGTTGCTTACCAAAATGAAGAGGAATGCATGGAAGAGGTTTGCATACTCTGTGATACATCTATAAATTTAACACACCTTCCCAACAATAAAAAAGGTGCTAGTTGAGTCAAAAGAGGAAGAATTCCACGAAGATGGTAACCTTGGGTCGCTTGATGGATTTCAAGAATTTATGTAGAAATGCATACAGGATCAGCTCATTTTATGAGCTTGAATGGATTCTAAAGAGTTGTTACTCCCTAGCTGGTGTAGAGTGCACAATGCAGCTCATTCCAAATTTGAGTGCTGCTTGTGCCTGACAACAGTTGAACACATCGAAGGGTGGATCAATCCCAAAGAGGGAATTGAAAGATAGCTAGATTAGAGTCATCCTAAATTCAAACAACCACCTAGAGGTATAGGGATGAAGGTGCAACTAGGAAAAGAGGTCTACTCTGAAAATTTCAAAGGTAGGAGTCCCTCCAAGTTTTAGATGTTGTGTTTCAATGGATCCAAGTCCAAGCAAGGAGTGGGAGTAGGCTTCAAGCTCATCAACCCCACAGGTAAGACTTATTTTTCTGCCCATAGATTACAATTCTATTGCATAAATAATGTAGTAGAATATGAGGCATTGGTTCTTAGATTACTAATGACACTGAGAAAGAAAGTCAAAATGCTGCAAGTCTTTGGTGATTCTGAGCTAGTTGTGAAACAAGTAAGGAAACTATACTCTTGTCATGATAAGAGGCTAAAAAATTATAGGCACAGGGTATGGGATCTCATAGAATGGCTAGACACATTTAATATTCATCTAATCCCTCATAGTAAGAACTAGACCACAGATGCATTAGCCTAAGAAACTAGTACCCTCCAACCCTTATCCTTGATAGGTTTATATAATTTCACTATGGAGTTCACCTCTACCCCATTAGTGCTCGATAATGTCACTCACTTTTAGGCTTTTAATGACAATAAGAACATTCTATACTTCATCACTAGTTCAGATGTATTTGCATCACAAATCATTTATGAAGAAAATCCGAAGGAGGCTGAGCTTGATATCAAAGGAGTGATCAATCTAAAGGATATCACAATACCAAGATGCATGGTCCATCTAGAAAGGATATTTGATTTGGATCACATTAAGGACCAAGATTAGTAGGCCAAGAAAGAGTCAATAGATAATCAATGTGATGCTCACAACATGGGTATTGTAGAAGAGGTTAAAAATGTTTTCATTGACAAAGTGTGCACCCTAGAGGAAATAAAAGGAAGTGTCGATGCCTTGCACACTTAACATGATGTGATTGTCTGGGGGTATGAGGACCTTAAGATATATGACATGTCAATTATTACTCATACCATTCCCCTTAAGACATATGTGAGACCATTCTGACAATGTCAATGCTTGATTAATGCACTGTTGGAATCCATTATCTTCAAGGAAGTGAAGAAGATGCTCTTAGCCAAAATCATCTTTCCTTTTAGGCACTCCACATGGGTGGTGAATCTATTCTCGGTCAGAAGGAAGAATAGAGAAATTAGATTATGTGTGGATTTCTGAAACCTAAATAGAGCTTCTAAAAAGGATAATTATCTGGTGCCCTCACTGGATGAGGTATTAAAAATTGTAAATGGATCCTAGATAATGTCATTTCTTGATGGTTACTCAGGATATAATCAAGTGATGGTGCTTTACAGAGATAGACAGAAAATGACATTCACCATGAAATGTGGGATGTTTGCATATAGAAGGATGCCATTCGAATTGATCAACACAAGTGGAACATTTCAACATGTCATGGAAATAGTCTTCAAATACTTCACTAAAAAATGTATCATCATATACATGGATGACCTCACTATGTTCCCCAAGAAAAGAGGAGACCACATCTCTGACTTATGCAAGGTTTTTAAAAAATGCAAGGAGTTTGACATCTCGCTAAACCTGAAGAAATGCATCTTTGGGGTGACTGAGGGAAAGCTGCTAGGACACATAATTTTAGAAAAGGGAATCTCCATAGATCTAGAGTGCATACATGACATATTGAAAATTCAGCCCCTGGGATGTAAAATAGAGATGAAGTCCTTTTTTGGAAAGATTAACTTCGTCAAAAAGTTCATCACAGGCTTTGTAGAGATAGTTAAGTTGTTGAATTCTATGCTCAAGTAGGATGCCAAAGTAGAGTGGATGCAGGAAGCTAAATAGGCTTTTAAGGAAATTATGAGAGCCATCGTAGATGCTCCAGTGCTAGTTAGTCTGATTACCTGAAGCCTTTCTACATTTACTCTTTTGTTTCTGATCACTCTTGTGCTAGTATGTTGATGCAAAAGGACGATGAGGGGGATGAGAACCCTATTTCCTTCATGAGTGCTCCATTAAAGGATGTTGAGCTGCATTATCACAATGTTTAAAAGAAAGCATATGCTTTGGTGCATGGGGTAAAGAAATATAAAAACTATATCTTGAGGAACAAAGCATTCACCATTGTTCCAGATCCTGCAAGAAATTCCTTGCTTATGTAGAATGAGCAAGGAGATAGAAGAGAAAAATGGGTCACGCTACTACAATAATATGACATGGAAATTCAACCCATGAAGTTGTTCTAGGGACAAGTCCTCACTCGCATGATGGCAAAAACTGAACCGAAGCTTATAGTGTAGTAATATCAGTTGGAGGATGTTTCTCCTGACGAATGGTATGTTGACATCATTTACTATTTTTTGAACAACAAGTGTCCATCTTGGCTGCAAGGAGTACAAAAAAGTGCTTTAAGATTGACAAATAGCGGCTACATACTACAGGGAGCTATATTGTATAGAAAGAATAATGAGGGAGTGTATCTTAGATGCCTGGGAAAGGTAGAAGCAACCCAAGTCCTAAAGAAATTTCACAATAAATTTGGGACTGGTCATGGATCTAGCTCTTCAACATCCCATCAGATCCTATGGGCTAGGTACTATTGGATGCCATTGTTTAAAAATGCATACAACCACGTCAAATCTTGTCACATCTGTTAGATTGCTACCACCAGGGAAAGGTATGTCATTGTCCCATTGCAACCAGTTATTGAGGTAAGGCCTTTTTCTCAATGGGGTCTCAACTTCGTTGGTCTGATAAATCCACCATCCTCTGTAGGCCACAGGTACATTCTAACCGCTTCTAATTATTGCACTAGATGGATTGAAGCAATTGCTTGTAGGCAATGCACATCTGAATTAGTTGTCAATTTTCTTGAAATTTTTATTGTGAATCATTTTGGCTATCCCTTTTCCCTCGTCTATGACAATGGCCCTACATTTGCTTCCCTTAAATTTTCTATTTGGGAATTTCACTACGGGATTTTCCTCAAGTTCTCATCCAACTATTATCCCCAAGGAAACAACTTAGTCAAATCTATGAACAAAAACTTGCTGACTGTCATCTAAAAGTTGCTCGATAAGAACCTGAAAGATTGGCACACCTAGCTACATTTTTCTTTATGGGAAAATCACACTCGTCATAAGGAAACCCTCAAAAATTCATTTTTCTTCCTAGTTTATGGTCTAGAGATTGTTTCCTAGTCCACCTCAAAATCCCTACACTTCAATTCATCAATACCTAGTATGAGGAGGGAGAACACAATGAGGCTCATTTAGTTGATCTCCCTCATTTGGAAGAAATTTGTACCCAAGCAATAGAAAACTTCACCAAACATTAGGGGATAGTAAAGAGATGGTTCAACCATCGAGCCAAAGTCAAGGCCTTTAGGATTGCATATTTGGTCCTATATTGGGACAAGGCCCATGAAAATAAAGGGGGACATGACAAATTTGACAAGCTCTAGCTTGGTCCCTTTCAAATTTTTGAAATCTTAGGAGATAATGCATTTCACCTCAAGACCCTCACTGGAGAGGATATCCCATTGCTTGTCAATGGGCAGTACTTCAAGCATTATTTCCTTGCTTTAGTTGTCCAAGCTCACTCCTTTGTATATAGCTATATATAGTTAGAGTAGGTTTTATTCCTTTCATTTTTATTTTGCTTTACTTTTGCTTACTTTCCTGACTTTTGTTTTGCTAAGGGTGTCGTCCGATCTTGATGTGGTGGCTGTGCTTGGCCTAGTCGAGTGGCCCACTTCACTACCTTATCTCTTTTGTTCCTCAAATAAGTCTTCATGAGTTACCATGAGTCTCTATCCGCCACCATGAAGTGGATTTCCTTACTTGAACTCTAACTTGATCTAGGACAAAACCCTTACTTGAATCCCTTCACTTCTATCTTAGACTACACATGATATACACCTTAAATACTTTTGATGAGCTATACAGTAGTCATCATGAGGCTTTAGAAAGTGAATTTTTTTAAGTATGCTCCAATGACCATTTTGATTTACAAACCCACGATAAGCTTCAGTCCTTATACAATTGAGAAAAAGAGTATTAAATAAAATATTGAAAAATAGGAAACTATGTGTGTGTGTGAGCAGCTCTATCAGGGCTATGGATGTTCGACTGGAAATAGATCAATGTTCATGGGGATCACAGTGACAACTTTTTCAGGGCTATGAATGCCTAACTGGCAAGGAAACAATTTCTAGGTTAATTTTTGGGTTAGATAATCTATGTAGCTTGCCTTGGCTGATTAACTGCTATCCTCTATGGCCTCTGAGGGAGGGGAATAAATTCACTGCACACACTTTTGAGATACTTTGTGATTTGATTCAACCAAGGATTTTTTCCTCCTTTAAGTCTTTAGTTCGATTGAGGAACTAGCTTCTGGTCTGCGAAACCAAAGATTTTGGGTTTCAGATGAATCCTTACCCTTGGAACGCTCGGGAGTGTTCTCCTAGTGGAGTCACCATTTTTTTTTCCTATATCACACATTCCCCATTCAAATCAGGGACCCCCTCTTTTCATTATCATTTTTGTTGGGTCATTTTCACTTTTTCCTCATTTTGTGCACCCTTATTTCTGAGCTTAAATTGGTCACATGCAGTAAAGTCATCAAAATCCACTTGATACGTGAGAGACCTTGGGGTGATTTCTAAAACTTAGTTACAAAAATTACCTTTCAAGAGAGGTAGCATACTTGTGTGTTTCCTATGTTGAGAAAGTGAAAAAACAGCCATCAATAGGGAAAATGGTTCATGGCCCTATTTTCTAGGACATTAAGTTTCAGTGGAAAAATATAAATTGGATGCATTTGTTCAATGCTTTCAATTTATTGGAAAGTGATACAAATGGGCTATGTAATGCATAAATTAGGAAACTAGTGACCCAATTAGGCTCAATCATTTAGGAGGGACAAAAATATAAGGTGAAATTATTAAGGGTGACAATTTATGATGCTACATTCAACAAGTGTATGAACTTACACTAAGACTCACACTAAAGTAGAAAATCTATGTCAAGAGGGGTTTGATTGTCCAAATATTGAAGAGATAAGATGACTAAGGATCTAGGAAGGTGATGAAGCCCCTAGGATCCAAGATCCCATGAAAAACCAACATAAGCACAAAGGATCACACATGTGTATAAAATGCAACAAGACAACATACACAAACATACAATGTCAAAATGAAATGCAAATGGAGGGTATGGACTAACAAGTGCTATGCTAGGATCCACACCAAAGGAATTCATGACTCAAACCATAGCAAATACATATATTTTCTAGGTGAATCACAAATAGGAAAGCATCACAGGCTAGTGAAGTCTAATATTCACTAGGTGAGACCCCAAAATAAGGTAGTAAAATGAGAAACACACTAGGTATAGTGAAGTTTGATATTCACTAGGTGTACACCCATGTCAACCATACTAAGAGCTATACTCCCTACTAGCTATGATAAGGTGCTAAAAAATTATCAAAATGTTATGCCACCACAACACTAAGTTCAATGCCTATGAATAAAGTGAAGCAAAATGCCAATGTCAACACAATGACACACCACTAAGTCCAATTCCTATGAACATAGTGAAGAAAATAATGCTAATATATTCCCCCACCTTACATAAATTTTAAAATACCATGTTGTGAGCAACTAATTTAAGGTAGAAAGATGATAAATTGCATGCAATAAAAGGTCACAAGAGCTTATTTGGAAAGCCCTATGCCAAAGATATGTTTCCAAATAAAGCTACATCATGATAAGGGGTTTCCCCCAAATGCAATGCAACAAACAACATAGAATATGAACATATAATGGATCTATGGATCTAGGGTCAATATATGTCTTTGCTAGATAGTGATATAATAAAGCTCAAAACTAACATCATCCCCAAATACTCGTGGAACAATGAACACAATGGAGGAATGACACACAGAGAGAAAATAAATGAATTTTGGGTCAACATGGAAGAGACCTAAATGTATCAATTCCTTTCATTGTCCCCAAAAGGAAAACACATGATAATAATAAAAAAGATAAAGTTGACAACATATAGAAGAATGAAGATACAAATACAAGAATGTCATGATAGGTTCATTTCCTTTGTATCCTTGCATCGACATAGCAACAAGATTAATCCAAAGAAAAATCACAAACACAAACACACCAAGTAGCACAACACGAGAGATCACATCATGTACAAGAAAGCACAAATAACAAATGAAAAAATATGGAGTATCACACATGCGAGTTTACCTAAATTAGGTTGTTTTCATCAACTAGGTCATTTTCATCACAATCTTGCTCATAATATAGGGAGGGAAAACAAGTAGCTATAGGGACTACAATAAGAGCTGTACTAGGAGCATCTCCAGGTTCAACACATGGTGGGTCACTCTCATCAAGAGGATCATCATTGTTGCCCCCATCTAAATTCGTATTCTTTGAAAACAACATATTAAGCTCATTATGGACTTGTTCATTAATTTTAGCAATTTCATCCTCATCATTAAAGTTAATCACAATTGGAGGTTTTATGAAATTAGTAGTTGTATTCTCTTGGTTCACCTCTATTTTTATTTCCACATGTCTTTTTTTGGTGAAAGTTGTAATTCTTCTTGAGTTGTTTCCATAAGTGTTGGATTATCATGCACTATTTTATTCTTTTCTTCCAATTGACAAGCAATAGCACAATGTCTACATGTATGCTCTTTAGCATTTCAATTTCT
Source organism: Sequoia sempervirens (assembly GCA_007258455.2). NCBI lineage: Eukaryota > Viridiplantae > Streptophyta > Pinopsida > Cupressales > Cupressaceae > Sequoia > Sequoia sempervirens. Next base: position 546,699,229 of record VDFB02270651.1, read on the forward strand.
TCTTACATAGTTTTCAATTTGTGATGGGGTAGGAGTGGGTTTCTTGAACATTGGTCTCTTTTTTTCCCGTAAGGGAGGAATTGAAAGAACCACCAGGGATTGGGACACCAATGTCTCTTTAGGTATATACACTTTTTATCTTTGGAGGTACAAAAGGCATCATTTTATTGTCTCTTTGTATTTTATATGATATGGGTGGAGGAACCCTAGGTCTACTATGTAAACCTAGAATTCAAATGGTTAGGAGGAACTATGACATACTTACCTTGGTTACCTGGAAGGTTCTTTATTTCTAGCACAAGTTCATCCATAACTGGTGGAGGAGTAATAACCATGGTCTTTTCACTTTTAGGTATATTTGTAAGAGATAACTCTATTATGTGCTTTACCTTAAACTTTTGGTATGATTGGAAAAAAAAGTCCTAATGAGGTTTAATAGGCTCCATAGGTTGAGGCCAAAATAAATCTAATGAAAAATTCTCATGGGAAGACAAAGGATTAAACCCACTATGATGCACTATAAATATCTCATTTCCAAAGGGGAAATTTATGCACTTGTGAATAACCAATGGGAAAACATTCATGGAGCATAGCCATGGATATCCTAGCTTCAAACAGACTTGGTTCAACATCGAGATGATAGAGAATGACACATCTATTTTTTTTGGTCTAAGTTTAAAAGGAAGAGTGATAAAACCTATCATAGGGTGAGCAAAACCATCATGAGTTTTCAACCATTCTTTTGATTGTTCATAAGAATCTTGATAAAGCTCATGCACAAACAAGCCCTTAGTGATCAAATTCTCTACACACACATGATCAATGAGTATTCCTTGCACAAATTTATCATTGATACGTCTAGTGATATAGAAAGGACCATTAGATGCATGTCTAGGTTTGTCACTATGGGTGAAAGTAATGTTGGGTAACACAGTGGCTTGGACCTAGTAGGACTTATGTAAAAAAAAATTGTTTCTTAGTTTGGTCCTCCCCATTTTTGAGCTTTTGAATGTTTCTATGGGTTAGAGTTTATTTGGAAAGTGTTTAGGGTTTATCTTGGCTTGATGAACATCAAAAACCCAACTCCTTGGTCGCTTTGATATATTAGTCTAATTATGTGTTGACTTGCTTGGGATTTTCTTGGTTGGTTTAGTCATGAATTATGTCCTTATGTCCATGTCCCTACTGGCCCCTTTTACCTAGTGTTACAATCTAGTCTATTATCCTAAAAATTCCATTGGTCTTTTATTATTTGAGCATTTGGTTATGTTGGGTCAAGAAATCTTTCCAAGTGTTCCTTTTATTGAAATATTTGGCCAAAAGTCCTAAGTTTGTGTCACACATATTATTTTATTTAAGTGGCCCCTTGTTCCTTTTTCCAAAGGGATTTCCCCATTATAAAACATTTGGTGCATGTGAAAAATGTCTAACTTAAAAGTTGTTCGACACCCCCCACTCAACTTTGACCACATGGCAGAGTCTTATTGCATCACTTTCTATCTTTACATCATGTTTACCTTCTAGCTCCCTTGGTGTGAAGTGTGATGGCACCCTTGATCTTACTGTTGTTTATTTCTCACACACAACTTGCTTGGACCGGGGACCCCCTCTTTTTGCTTTTCCTTTTTGTCAAGTTGGTTCATGCTTGCTTCGCTTTTGCACTCCTACTTTTGGACCTAATTGATCACAGTGCCTTCAAAATTGCTAAATATTGTCATGCCTCACAATTTTTCAAAGTTTCTTATGGGTTTCCATTATGTGGAAGCCGTGCCTTCTTCTACCATTTGTGGGAATATCTCTGTGGGTTGTTGTTTGTGTGATGTCTTCTTCACAGTGTTGTTGTCAATGGCATCCACCCTTAGTTTTTCTGCATGGCCTACAACTCCATGACTCTTGCACCATGTTTTTCTACATTGATATTTTTGCACATTTTTCAAAAAGGCTTGCATTTATTGGTCACATTAATGGTGATAGGGTTTATAAATAGGGGATTCAACGGGTCATTTTGTCACCTTTGTGTATTTAAATTAAGGATCTCTGCCAAAGCTACTACCTATGCAATTGAATTTGATGACTAAAGCATCATTCTCCTCCTCCATTTGTGTAGCAACAGGTAGGGGTCATCTCCCTTTTCATTGTTGTGTTATTTTGAATTTAGTGAGAACTGTGTGCCCAGGGTTTCATGGTTAGTATGTCTAGAGGATTGCTTGGGTCATTAAATTCATGGCAAGACTTTGAACAAACTCTTGCAAAACTAAAATTAAATTGTCTATGATCAACCCTCTTGAAGGAATCCATAAATTAAACAAACACTATCATAGTCCAAGTTGAAACCCTAATTAACTCATAGTAAGCAAGCCCTAAAACTTTGAAAATTTCTAAATGTGAAATCATTGCTGGTTTTTTTTCTACGGGAAATCATCTTTGAAATATCATTTTCAATGGAATTGGTGATAACAACATCCTCTTTCTCCACACTCAGAAGAAAAACCTAATGTCATCAAAATTACTGAAACTTGCAAAATTCCAAACATTGAAATTCAATGTCAAAGTTCCCACACAAGATGTAATTGGCGGAAGCTGTAGTGTTATGCCTTGCATAACCACCCCTTTTTTTTGGTCAAAATGGGTTCCCCTTTGTTTCTTTTTTCCTTGGTTTTTTTGTTCGGGTATTAGGAGTTGTTTCCTTTTCTCCTATGTCTTGGTTTTCCTTTGTTTTTTGGGTTCAGGTTTCAGACTAACACTCACACTTGTTACTTTGTAAAGTTCTAGTTCTAGTTTGTGCACTAATCTCAACCCCTATGCTTTTCCTTGTGTTTTCTTTGTTCTATCAGAGTCAGATTTCCATTTGAAACCCTCACCTTACACCCCTCAAGGAATAAGTTCTTGTTTCCATCCTAATCTCAACTTCCGCTTTTCTTCCTTGTGCATTTTGTTTGTGTTGGAATCGGATTTCAGACCAGAACTTGAACCAAGAACTTTTCCAAAGTTCTTGTTCTTGTTTCCATCCTGATCCTGAATTTCAACTCTATCTTTGTTTTTTTTTTGAATTGGATTTTGGACCGAAACTTTAACCAAGAACTTTTCCAAAGTTCTTGTTTCATGTTTTGACCTGATCTTGACTCTTGGTTTGTCTTTATTTTTCGGGATTCAGACTTTGGACCTTCACTTGAACTTTGCACACATTGAAAGTTAGGTGTCGTGCCATGTCCTGATCTAGACTCTCACTTACCTTCCTTCTTGAGATTGTGCATTAATGACATCTACCCCAATCCCAAGGCCTGACCAACCCGCATTAATGTCTAACCATTTGCATATGCAAATGAGTTTTTATTCCACCGCTCCTTGAATTCCATCCATTCTGGCTTTACACTTTAATGAAGTGAACCAAAGCGACATCGAGAGTTAGGGTTTGAGGAGGCACTTCAATTTCTCACCATGTTGTTAGATTATTGGTTTTCTTTGGAGGTAAGGAGTTTTTTCCCTAGTTTTCCCTTCATTCTTATTTTTGTCTGTGTTTTCTTTGCTCCTATTTTCACGTGTTTTCTTCGTTTTCTTCTTTTCTAGTTTTTTTGTTTTGCTTTATTTTCTATCTTTCTTGACACCCGTTGGTGCATTTTTCCTTTTTTCTCAAACCCTTTGGTTCAGTTTCCCTTGTTTAGTTTTGGGCTTTGTGAGTTTGGGTTTTCCCTTGCGTTTTTGTCTTGTTTTATGTTCGTGGGATTTTGCATCCTGTCGTGCCCTAGTTTTCTAGGATTTTGCCATACTACCAGGTCAAAGGTGCATTTGAATTGATAAATTTTAAATCTTGACCATTTTAAATCAAAATCTTGAATCCCAGCCAATCCAATCCTGAAGGCACAATTTAAAGACATTGTTATATCTATTTTTCGTTTGATTATTGTTGGCTAAGTCATTCCCAATTCTCTCATCTATTTTAGAATTGGGAATTGGAACAACACTTATGCTTTTATCATCATTTTGGGTCTACCTCCTTCAATCACTCTAATCCCAAATTTCAATGTACTATTGGAATCGGGGATTGGATCATCACCTTAGAGTGTTAAAATATTTTGTCAAGGTATCAAATCATGTCCTGATTTTGATCCCTACTTTATGATTGGGATCAGATTTCAAACGAGCATTGAAATTTTGATATAATGTTAGGGCCCATGACTTGGTGTCACTCCAATTTTGACTTCTAACTTAATGTTAGGATTATAACTTAGGGTTGAAATATTTCCATTGCATAAACTTAAGGTCAGGTCCTGAACGAAATCCTAATTCTGAATCTCGATAACATTGCACGATTGGAACTCAGAACACTACTAAAGCTTATTCCTCTTTTTAGGGTCCAGTTCCAAATCATTTCCTGATTCTGACTTCCAATTCATCATTGGGATCAAAATTCATAGAAACCTCTTTATTGACTCCATTTGTTAAGTATCACTACTTGGTGAAGGCCCAATCCTAATTCTTGAACACTTTGCAGGATTAGACCTTGGAATGAAACTAAACCTTGTTTATCACTATGGGTATAGGTGTTGAACCACAACCCAATTCTGATGTCTGATAGAATTGAAGAGTTTCATATTAAGTTAAGGTTCAAGGTTTTCCCCAATCTTGACTTTTAATACAATTCATGTATTGTGCTTACAATGGTCAGGTTATTGGTTCCATCCTGAACCTAAAACCCGAGAATGATGAATTAAATTATAGAATGGGAATTTATCTTGAATAAACAAAACAATATTATGAATGCTTGTACTAATCTTCTCTTCACATATCCTTGCTTTGCCTAATTATTGTTAGTATTGTAGGGTAATTAACAAATGTTTGATTCAGAGGAGGAAGTGACCACTGAAGGAACATTTAAGGGGGCAAAGGCCAAGAGGCTAAAGCTAGAAAAAATTCTTGTTACAATTAAGTATAAGTTCCAAGGGACCCCAATACCTATTGAGAATTTGTTGAGATGATTTAGCATTGCTGTCATTGATGTCAAAACCTAGATCCAGAGAGTTGTATTCTGGATGATATACAAAAATGATCTATCTTATCTTGTACTATGATGTTACGTAGTATGGATGTTATCTTTGATACATATATGGATGTACTTATTTTGGTACATTCATGGAAATTAGTCAATGCAAAATAATGAAGACTACTCTTTTGATGTTGGATGATGTGCTCAAAGCTTACACTGGGTAACCTTGCTATCCAGACACTCATGTAGCATGTTACAAGTTTTGGTATGTCTCTTCGGTTGATACTGAAATTGATGATAATCAAGATGGAGTTAAAATGACACTGAGAGGGGGAGGTGAATTAGTGTCTTAACAAATTTGACCAATTTTCAAAAACTTCGAAACATATCACAAATTTGTTCTCAATATTACTCTGATTAATGCATTCATGAGTTGAATGTAATCATTCATAAACAAAATTGAAAAAAGTAATAACTCAACAGAGAACAGAAAAGAAAACAACATAGTAAAGTAGTGAGAACTCAGAAGAACAAAGAGACATAAGATTTTTCCGAGCGAAAAACCCTCCTGGGGTATAAAAACCACTCCCTAAATGCCTTCCAGGCTTAATTTTATAATCAACTGTTCACAATGCCTTATAGGCTGATTTTTGAGCACCCACTCAAGGAGCACCAATCCCTCATTTAGAGATATCTATCTCAAGGAGTACCAAACCCTCAAATTATGTTTTGAACAATAACAATGATTCAGAGGGTTTCTCTATTTTAAGTTAAGCACATATCTCTCTGTTTTCTCATCTACAAAATACCTTAAAGATTCAACAATTAAATCCCTAAAATACCTCATAGAGAAGAAACTCACAATCTCTACATCTTGTTATACATATTTTATTGAAGAGTTTTATCCAAATATTTTCATACAGCCAAGGAATGATTATCTCAGAATTACAACAACAACCAAACAAAAAACTAAGCTTTCTGCTTCTATATATACATCTTGATTTACATGCCAGATAGGTAACTGTCTTCAGGAGTAACGACAGAACAACCAACCCAGCTAGGAGCCATTCTCAACAAATCTGTAATGAATGAGCTCATTTTTCTACATAAAAAGAACAACTGTCCACCATAGAAAATCATAACCTCTAATGCATGAATGACAATACTCAGTCAGGGCATCATATTGACTAAGATGCAGAGAGCAATTAAGAAAAAATGGTGATAATAAATTAATATGCACAGTATGAAACACATAAATAAAAATAATAGATAGATCTATAACTCCCATGGCTCCATTATCCACTGTCGAGCTTCCAGTTAGAAATGCACCAAATAAACCTTCCATAAACCTCTATAAGAACCGTTACAGTCAGCAACAGCAGAAACATAAACACTTATGATGGTGGCCAGGCTAGGGTTTGATACCTAGCCAAAAAGAATAAGCTCAAAATTTTTTCCCTAAACCTTTTTATTTCCATCGATGACACGTTATGCCAAAGTAAACTTTAACGTTGCCAGACATTCAATTCACTTTCAATGTGACACATCAGATTCAAAGAGAAGACATATCGAATATAACATGCTACACCGATTGACTTCCTTAGTATATTATTCTTTCACTGAGACATGAGGAAACTTCTTACCGAGATGCCCTTTAGTTTCATTCACTATTGCTGTAACATACAACCTTTGGGGAGACCTCTTGGAGAAAAACTTTGTCATACCGATAAACTTTATTCACTGAGTCGCTAAGACAAGATAGATCCTATGTCAACAAAGTTCTTTTGTGTTCCATTGGCGAGACTAGAGGTCACTCATTGAGACCTCTCACAAAAAACCCTAGCTCTTACCGAAGAGACCACCTTTATGTTTTCGGTCAGTGCAACAAATTGAATTTTCCAAGACCATATAACGACACCACAACTCTCGCCAATGGACTTCCACATGCACTTAGTGGGGGAGACAATATGATTTCACTATGACCTCAGCTCGACGGCCAAACTCATGCCAATATACTTATTCTGAAGCGGGTCGGGGAGACATAATGAAATTGATAAGACCTTATCCCGACAGTATAACATATGCCAATACAGAACACTTTCTGTCGCCGAAACAAAAAAGAAGTCTTTCCGAAATATCCTTTCTTGTGCTAGTCTCCAAGACTCAAAACACTCAATGAAACAACATACCGATAGGGATATCTTATGATGATTAACTATCTTATGAGTTAGTCGGTGAGACCCGACTCATTCGGTAAGACCTCCCAGTGGTGAACACAACTCATGTCAATAGACTTTTCTGCTGTCGCCATAACAAAAAAAAAGGTCTTGCTGACAGCTGCCAGAATGTTAAATTCAATCGACATGACATTAGAAATGTCTTGCTGATAGGCAACACAAACATTTCAAAAAAAGGATCGGGGAGACCCTGCCATACTCATGCCGATATGTGTAAGCCCGAAAGAGAAACAACCAATACCTATGATATGCAAAAAGAACCAACTGACAAAGAAACCATCTTTCAAAACTCTGTCAGTCAAAGAGATAGCATTCATAACTTGAGCCAGAATTCTCATCACCATGAAATTGAAACATAACAAATAACTTTCTGTAATAGCCAAGAGACATCAAAGAAGTGCCATTATAAATCATAAGGATCAATGATTTTTTCATCAAGGACAAACCATAAACACAACTGAGATCCAACAAACTCCCCCTTTGTCCTTGATGGAAAAACACAAATGAATCTCCCCCTTTTTGTCTCAATGACAAAGAATAGAAGAGAAGAATGTGCATTTCCATGAAACATAGGTGAGAAGCCAACCAAAATATTCTGAGAAATAGCTGCAAAAAAAAGAGTAGTAGTGCAGCAACCAAAATTGTAGGAGAGCTGTAAGTGAATCAAAACATATAACATGCTCCCCCTAAGCAGTAGCTTGGAGATTCAGTGAAGTAATGATTGAGAGATAACTCCCAATCGAAGTATCAGCCTTTCAAATAACTCTTTTGCTAAGGGCTTTGTAAAAATATTAGCTACCTGATCTTGAGATCCAACAAACTGTAAGAAGACTTCATTAGACAAAACCTTTTCTCGAAGAAAATGAAACTTAATAGCAATATGTTTCGTGCGAGAGTGCATAACAAGATTTTTTGAAATATTTATTGCACTAGAGTTATCACAAAGAATGGAAATAGGTTTAGAAACATCAATACCCATATCTGAAAGAGTTAGACTCATCCACAAAACTTGAGCACAACATGAAGTGGCAGCAATGTATTTTTCTTCAACAGTAGAGAGAGAAACAGATACTTGTTTCTTGCTGTGCCATGCCACTAAATGATCACCAAGAAGGAATGCAACACCACTGGTGCTTTTCCTATCATCCAAACAACCAGCCCAGTCAAGATCAGTATGAGAAATCAAAGAGAAATCATTGCTACTAGGATACCAAAGACCATAATCAAGAGTGCCCTAAATGTATCTAAAGATCCGTTTAACAACAGTAACATGAGAGTCTTTAGGTGATGCCTGAAAATGTGCAATAGTGCAAACTGCCTGCATAATGTCAGGTCTAGAGGCAATTAAATATAAGAGACTACCGATCATTGATCTATATTCCGTTTGATTTGTATCAAGAGAATCATCAACCTTAGTAAGTTTGCAACTAGTAACCATTGGAGTGCTAACTGGATGGAATTCATCCATCTGAAATTTCTTAAGCATCTCTCTAGAATATTTGGATTGAGAAAGAAATATTCCATTCTCACATTGAGAGATTTCAAGACCCAGAAAGAAGTTTAATTCTCCTAACATTGACATTTCAAACTCAGATTCCATTATCTAAGAGAATTTTTTACTCAAAGTGACATTATTGCAGCCAAAGATAGTATCATCAACGTAAATTTCAACAACTAAAATATCAGAACCTTTAGTTTTAACATAAAGATTACTGTCTACACCTCCTCTAACAAAGCCATTAGAAATTAAGTGACTATCTAGCCTAGAGTACCAAGCTCTAGGTGCTTGTTTTAAGCCATAGAGAGCCTTTTTCAACCTGTAAACATGGTTAGGATTATCTTTGCATATAAATCCTTTAGGCTGTTCAACATAGACCTCTTCATCTAAATAGCCATTCAAAAAAGTAGTTTTGACATCCATTTGATAAATAGTAAAGTTTTTGTAAATAGAATAAGCCAAGAATATTCTGATAGATTCTAGTCTAGCAACAGGTGCAAAGGTTTCACTAAAATCAATACCTTCTTGTTGAGCATAGCCTTTGTAGACAAATCTTGCTTTGTTGCGAATAACATTACCATTTTCATTAACCTTGTTTCTGTATATCCATTTGCCTCCAATGACATTCTTGTCATCTGGTCTTGGGACTAACTCCCAAGTCTGATTTTTCTCAATCTAATCAATTTCTTCCTGCATAGCATTAAGCCAACATGAGTCTGTGAGAGCTTCATTAAAATTTTTAGGCTTAAACTAAGTAACTAGACAGAAAGCAATTTGTGCCTTTTCATCAAATTTTGCAGCCTTTCTTCTAGTTTGAACTCCTGCATTTTTATCCCCAATAATCTGATCTTTGGGGTGGTATATAGCTAGAGTTTTCGAAGGAGCATTTGATGCAACCTTTTCAGGAATTGCATTTTCATTTTTAGGGCTTGCTAATTCAGCAATAGACTTTGCTATTCTAGCTCCTTCAAAAATTATTTCAAATTCAAGTTCTTCTTCCTCATTATTTTGCAAAGATTTAGCATTCAAATGTGGTGTTTCATCAAATTTTACATTAACAACTTCAACAATCTTATTAAGCCTTTTGTTGAGACATTTATAAGATTTTCTATGAGTTGAGTATCCCAAAAAGATACCCTCATCACTTTTGGATTGAAAATTTCCAAGATTATCATCATCCTTTTTGATAAAACATTTACAAAAAATTTAAAGTATTTGACAGAAGCAGTTTTTCCATACCACAGTTCATAAGGAGTGTGTTTAGATTTCACCCTAAGCTACACTCTATTCAAAATGTATACAACTATATGAACAACTTCTTTCCAATACATATCAGACAACTTAGCTTCATCTAGCATAGTTCTAGCCATTTCTTTTACAGTTCTATTTTTACATTCAACTACCCCATTTTGTTGAGGTGTTTTAGTTGCAGCATACTACCTTTTAATACCATGTTGTTCACAGTAATCAATAAAATCTTGAGAGGTGAACTCACCTCCTTTGTCTGATCGAAGGCATTTGAGTTTCAGATCAGATTCCTTTTCAACCATTTTACGAAAGATTTTGAACCTTTCAAAGGCTTTTGATTTGTGCTTAAGAAATGTGACCCAAACCATTCTAGTATAATCATCTACAAAAAGCATAAAGTATTTTTCACCATTAATAGACCTTGTTCTAGTTGGTCCACATAAATCAATATGCACAAGCTGTAAAGGTTTTGAAGAAGAATGTTCTTTTGTCTTGAAGCTGATTTTAGTTTGTTTACCACTTAAGCATTCTTTACACACAATTTTTTTTGGCTTGTTAAGAATTGGTAAACCTCTAACATTCTGATTCTTACTGATTCTAACCAGATTTTCAAAGTTTATGTATCCTAATCTTTTATGCCATAACCATCTCTCTTAAATTTGGCCCATTAGACACATACCTTGAATATTTTCATTGCAAGATGAGTCAAGGAGATTGTACACATTTCCTTTTGTCCTCCTTCCAGCCGCAATAGCCTTTCGAAGCTTGTTCTTAATCTCACATCCCTACGAATTAAAAAGAACATGATAACCACTATCACATATTTGACTAACACTTAGAAGATTGTGCTTGAGACCTTCCACATAATACACATTATAGATAGGAGTGTCTTCATTCAGAAGAAGTGAACCTCTACCTTTAATTTGAATACCAGAATTATCACCAAACTTGACATATCCACCTACATAATCTTCAAGTTTTATAAACTTGACCTTATCGCCAGTCATATGGTTAGAACATCCACTATCTAGGACCCATAAGTCCTTTTTCTTGGAATGAAAAGTAGTTTGAACCAACATAGTTTGCTCAAAGTTGTTGATAGCCTTAGGTTTCCAAACCTTTTTAATTTTATGTTGTTTCGATTGTAGATCAATTCTGCACTGTTTGACAGAATGTCCCAAAGTATTGCATTTAAAACATTTGGTCTATCTAACAAAACCATAGTGTTTCCTAAGACCAAACTTGGGTATTCTAGAATTCATAAGCCTACAAGTGCTTACCTTATGACCAAATTATTTGCAGAAAAAGTAATAACCATAGAAAAAAGAATTGACATTGTATGAAGGTCTATTACCTCTAAAAAACTTAGCATGATCCTTACCAGATTCTAAGTGATTTGAACTTGAATTTTTTACTTTAGAAGAGGGGTTTTGTTTTGCTTTGTTAGTTGAGCATTCACCCTTTTCAAAACCAACACTAGATTTATCTTTATACACCTTTTGTTTGATGAGCATCTCATTCATTTTTAGAGTGCTTTCATATTTTTCAATAAGAAGGACTACTTCTTGTTCTAGTTTTTGAATTTCATGATCTTTGTAGCTTACAGTCTCTCTAAGACAGACTTCAGCTCTTTTAGCTTCTTCAAGCTGAGTTTTCAGAGAGATCAATTCTTGATATGGTTTATGTTCTTGAGTAAGAACTTGTTTTTTGAGTTTTCTGACCTCTTGAAGAGAACATTTCAGCTCACTTTCAAGATCTACGTCACCTTGTTTAGTGTCAGTGGTGTTAGAATCATTTTGCTGAGTAATTTCAGCCATGAACAAAGTTTCAACTTCATCAGTTGACGAGTCTTCAGACTCAATATCAGATTCATCCTTACTAAACAGACTTTTCTTCTTTTAAAAATTGAAGTTTCATTTAGGTTTGAAAGCCTTCTTCTTAGGCTATATTTCAGTTGTCTTGTTGTCATAGATTTGATCATCATAGGGACACTTTGCAGCAAAGTGACCTATTTTTCCATAGTTAAAACATTTAAAGGGAAGTTTTCCCTTATATTTTCCTGATCCCTTTTTAAATCTTCCAACAAAATGAGATTCTTTAGAATCAGACAACTCTAATTCACTGACATCGACTTTTTCTTTCTTTTCAGAGTTAAAGACAATTTATTTTCCTGTTGAATTGTTTTTGCTAGTTCTCATTTCATAGGCAGTAAGTATTCCTTGCAGGTTGTCTAAGGTAAGCTTATCAAAGTGTTTCTTTTCTTCTAGGGATGAAATATTAGATTCAAATTTAGATGGTAAGGACCTAACAACTTTTGTGACCACATCAAATTCATTAACCTCTTGACCTAGACCTTTCCTTCCATTGACAACTTCATCAACTCTTAGGAAATATTCAGCCACTTTCTCATCATCCTTCATTTTCAACTCCTCAAACTGATGTTTGAGAGTAATGATTTTTGACAGTTTGACTTTCTCATTCCCTTGATATATAGTTTCAAGTTTTTCCTAGATTCCATGAGCAGATTTGCAATGCATGACTTTAATGAACACATCTTTAGTTAATCCACACAAGATGGCATGCTTAGCTCTAGCATTTGTTTCATACTTCTTTTTCTCAGTAGCATTAGTGGGAATAGTGGCTGGTACATTGTAATCTTCTAAAACAATGCTCCAAACATCAACATCAAAAGAAACAAGAAAATCTTCCATTCTTATTCTCTAGAACACATAACCTGTTCCATCAAATAACAGAGCTCTAGTTACAGAGGCACTGTCTTGAGAATGTGCCATTAAAAAAAAACTCCAAGACCAAGATCAATCCAAGGTAATTAAACCAATCAAAGGACCCTATGCTCTGATATCAATTGTTGGAGTTAAAATGACACTAAGAGGGGGGGTGAATCAATGTCTTAACAGATTTGACAATTTTTCAAAAACTTCAAAACATATCACATATTTGTTCTCAATATTACTCTGATTAATGCATTCATGAGTTGAATGCAATCATTCATAAATAGAATTGAGAAAAGTAATAACTCAATAGAGAATAGAAACAACAACACACTAAAGTAGTGAGAACTCAGAAGAACAAAGAGACACAAGATTTTGCCGAGTGGAAAACCCTCCTGGGGTATAAAAAACACTCCATAAATGCCTTCCAAGCTTAATCTTATAATCAACTGTTCACAATGCCTTATAGGCTGATTTTTGAGCACCCACTCAAGGAGCACCAACCCCTTACTTAGAGATATCTATCTCAAGGAGTACCAACCCCTCAAATTATGTTTTGAACAATAACAATGATTCAAAGGGTTTCTCTGTTTTCAGTTAAGCACATATCTCTCTATTTTCTCATCTACATAATACCTTAAAGACTCAACAATTGAATCCCTAAAATACCTCATAGAGAAGAAACTCACAATCTTTGCATCTTGTTATATAGATTTTATTGCAGAGTTTTATCCAAATATTTTCATACAACCAAGGAATGATTATCTCATAATTACAACAACCACCGAACATAAAACTAAGTTTTCTGCTTGTATATATACATCTTGATTTACATGCCAGATAGGTAACTGTCTTCAGGAGTAATAGCAGAACAACCAACCCAACTAGGAGCCGTTCTCAAAAAATCTATAACGAATGAGTTCATTTTTCTGCATAAAAAGAACAACTGTCCACCACAGAAAATCATAATCTCTAATGCATGAATGACAATACTCAATCAGGGCATCATATTGACTGAGATGCAGAGAGTAGTTAAGAAAAATGGCGATAATAAATTAATATGCGCAGTATGAAATACATAAATAAAAATACCAGATAGATCTATAACTCCCATGGCTCCATTATCCACTGTTGAGCTTCTAGTTAAAAATGCACCAAATAAACCCTCCATAAACCTCTGTAAGAACTGTTACAGTCAACAACAGCAGAAACATAAACACTCATGATGGCGGCTAGGCTAGGGTTTGATACCCAACCAAAAAGAATAAGATCAAAAAGTTTTCCCTAAACCTTTTTTATTTCCATCGATGACACATTATGCCGAAGGAAACTTTAACATTTCCAGACATTCAATTCGCTTTCGCTGTGACAAATCAGATTCAGAGAGAAGACATATCGAATACAACATGCTATGCCAATGTAATTCCTTAGTATATTATTCTTTCACTGAGACATGAGGAAACTTCTTACCGAGATGCCCTTTAGTTTCATTCACTATCGCTGTAACATACAACCTTCGGGGAGACCTCTTGGAGAAAAAAATTGTCATACCGATAAACTTTATTCACTGAGTCACTGAGACAAGATAGATCTTATGCCGACAAAGTTCTTTTGTGTTCCATCGGTGAGACTGAAGGTCACTCGCCGAGACCTCTCGCCAAAAACCCTAGCTCTTACCGAAGAGACCACATTTATGTTTTCGGTCGGTGTAACAAATCGAATTCACCAAGACCATATAATGACACCACAACTCTCGCCGATAGACTTCCACATGCACTTAGTCGCGGAGACAATATGATTTCGCTATGACCTCAACCCGACGGCCAAACTCATGCCGATATACTTATTCTAAAGTAGGTTGGGGAGATATAATGAAATTGATAAGACCTTATCTCGACGGTATAACATATGCCAATAGAGAACACTTTCTGTCGCCGAAACAAAAAAGAAGTCTTGCCGAAATAACCTTTCTTATGTCGGTCGTCAAGACTCAAAACACTCGATGAAACAACATGCCGATAGGGATATCTTATGCCGATTAACTATCTTATGAGTTAGTCGGTGAGACCCGACTCATTCGGTAAGACCTCCCAGCGGCGAACACAACTCATGCCGATAGAATTTTCTGCTGTCGCCATAAGAAAAAAGGTCTTGCCAATAGTTGCTAGAATGTTAAATTCAATCGACATGACATTAGAAATGTCTTGTCAATAGGCAACACAGACATTTCAAAAAAAGGATTAGGGAGACCCTGCCATACTCATGCTGATATGTTTAAGCCTGAAAGAGAAACAACCAATACCTGTGATATGCAAAAAAGAGCCAACTGACAAAGAAACCATCTTTAAAAACTATGTCAGTCAAAGTGATAACATTCATAACTTGAGCCAGAATTCTCATCACCATGAAATTGAAACATAACAAATAACTTTTTGTAATAGCCAAGAGACATCAAAGAATATTGCCATTATAAATCATAAGGATCAGAGATTTTGTCATTAAGGACAAACCATAAACATAACTGAGATCCAACACAAGATTGGTCTTGGTTGTGGCATTCCTATCAGCTCTAGAATATATTTCATGTAATTCAAAGTGTAGACATCTAAATTTGACCACCTCCATATGGTCATATTCATCCCTTCTTATTCCTCCGTTCTGTATCCCCTATCTGTGTTAATTAAATAATTTATTATTTAATTAATATTCCCCTCTTTCTAATTTCCTTAAGGTATTTAATTAAATAATTAAATATTTTATACGCTATCCCCTTTCCTCTCTAAATTAAATAAATGCTCTATTTTATTTAATTTAGTCATTTTCCCTCTATGAATTTAAATCAATTTTTAAATTCATTATTTCTCTCTCCTAGTCCTATCCTCCATAATCTTCTCTAGTTGAGATTAATTCAATGAATCTATGATTAGGATGTGCACAACCCTAATCATGATTAGGGTCACATCCTCCATAATTCCCCACTTGTCCTTAATTCCTCATTAACTTGCTTAATCCCATGTTTGCACAACCTTAATCATTTCATTAGGTCAACCTAATCGCCATGCCATTTATGGAATGGGTCCTAAGTCAACTTCATTTATTTCTTTCTCCTTATAGAGAAGGAAACCCCTTCCCCATGTGAATATTAAATTCACATTTATTCCCTCTAGGGATTTTAAGGAATTTTTAATTCCTTCTCCCATCCCCATGTGGATATTTGAGGAATTTTTAATTCCTCACATATCCCATCACACACATAGGGACAAGGACCTCCTTTATGAGGAGATCTTTTACAAATCCCTAGGTACTCTGTAGTACCTCCACCTCATCTCCCCTTGACACCTCACGCACCACATGTCAATATCTAAGGGCTTGTGAGTTCTCAAATCACCCTAGCCCTTGATATTGTCCACTATGGCTTGATCTTGACCCTCCAATGTTGAGAGGTAATTCCCATAAAAATGGAGAAATTTTCCCTCATTTGACAACACACATTTGTACTCAACTTAGCACTCTAGCATCCAAGCACTCACCCAAGCAAAAAATCCACCATTGTTGCAACACCCTTTGCATCCATTGCAATATCCACTTACACCATTGCATTCTCCATCATCGCATGATCATTTAGAGCTAGGTTTCATGTTATTTATCCATCAAAAGGAGCACACATTCGAACGATCAACAGGGCCAACCAAGCAATCAACTCAACAAGGTAAAAAGTTCCTTTTCTTTGCATTTTGTTTGATTTTTTCGTATGCCCAATCTTGAGTGTTTGTTTTGTGCTTTCGATCTCTTGCATTAGTTAGTTTTCACATCTAGGTAGGTAAAATTCACTTGCACACATTTCTGGCACACCCAGTGGGACCCACGTCATGGGTCTGCACTTTGAAGTTTTTTGTTGTTTGAATTTTGTAGGTTTGGATTTCTACATGCAGGGGAAAATCTGCCCTAATGGGCGAACTCACCAGTTATAGAGGAAAATTTGTAGTCGACAAAGGAAAACATAAATTCACATTTTTGTGAAAAGAGGTGAACCCAAAGTGAAAGGAAAAATTGCTTGAAACAGAGGCGGACATGTGGAGGTCTCTAGGAACAGGAAAGATTGATCAAGTTATAAAGGCGACTATGCATTTGCCCCTTCCTCTTGACAGGAATTTGTAATTCACCCATCCACTTGAACAGGTGTTCGCACATATGCCGATCTTTTTGAAATGGGTGATCTTAGTCGTTAGACACAGGTAAGTTTTCCTTACATAGAGGAAAATTTGAGGTACTCCCAAACTTTTAATTTTATAATTCTAGCTTCAATTTGGTTTCCATTTTGGGTACTGATCCACTAACTTTTCTATCTATGAGTGTGTCATTTTACTAACGATTTATGCAGCAATTGTCCTTCATTTGTCTAAGACTGGTGGTATTAAATGACTGACATATTTTTTGTAGGACAATCGGTTGAAAACCCCTAGATTAGCTCTGTTTGTTGTCTATTTTTCATACTAATCTAGGAACATGTAGATTAATTAAAGGGTCAATTTAAATTGTTTGTTATTCTTGGGAACAAGCTATTGATGTATCCACTCCCCTTGCACCTTTCAGTGATCCTGCATGATGAGAAATCATAGTTTGTTCTAGTCCAGTCCAGTCTACCTAGGAGGTGCTAGTGCGTCTAAGCTCTCCCCTTGTGCTATGTGTGAGCCTGGGGATCAACCGAATTGTCTTGAATCTTCTTCCCTTAGTGAGACCTACTTGGTATTTCATCACTCGGAGGATGATCCCAATCATGTGTTATTGGTGGGGTATATAAAGGGGAGAACTCTAAAGTTGTAACCCCAATCTAGTCATGTTGTGTTTAGTGAAGTGTCAAAGCTATTGTGATACCTAGGTAAGACATGTAGGGTTTGTCCAAGTTTCTAGTACCTCGCTAGGGCTCCCGATCCATGGTTGAGATGAGTTGGTGTTCACGGTTGTGCCTCATATAACTAGCATATATCGAGGATGCACAAGATTGTCTTGTATAGCCTGGATAAAGACCCGTGTTTTAGCCATGACTTGGTGTAGTGCAGGGGATACACACCATACCCAGAAGTTACTCATCATGTACTCCCTTGGGTTGAGATAGACATCCTTGTGGTGGACTACGATAGTCTCTAAGAGAGAGTCTGAAGGTGAGCCTGTGGCATTTTTTGATGACCTTGTGCCACTAAATCTCTAGCTATCTGCCCTCGCGAGAAAGGGTGATCCAGAGAACCACCCCAGTATTATGAAGTATTAGCCTTGGTTTTTTCACTCAAGGTGGTGGGCCTACATCAAGTTTATAAACCTTCAATACTAAGTTTAGGATTGTGCTGCCTAGTGTGTCTTCTTGTGCGATATCAATGCTCATTTTCACTTGAGTCAGTCTAGTCATTTTTCCTATTGTTTTCCATGTTTTTCTGTCCTTTTCCATAATCTAACCCTACCCTCATAGGTGAAATTTCTTCTCACAGAGGTGGATTTTCTTTGTGGATAGGTGATTTTTCCCTATAAAGGGGTTATTATGTGTCTGAGTCTAGTTTAGGTCATCCCTTTGGGCGAGTTCATCTTTTTCAGAGGAAATTTTTCCTATGGGTGCCTTTCTTAGGTGACCTCATGTCCACTTGTTCCTTGAATAGGTAAGTCTACCCAGCCCTTAGGTGAGTCTGCATCTAGTTCATATTTGTCGAGTCCACTTGTTTCCCTAGAATAGGGGATTTTGTCTCCTCCTTGGGCAAACCTACTGTCCATAGGGGCGATCCCACATTCTATCCAAGTCTTCCCTATTTGTACCTCTCTTAAATTAGGTGAACCTAGAGTTCATAGGGGCGAATCTGTATCTTCTTGTGTCATCCTCATATGTACCATTCAAGACTTGGGTGAGTTTTTTTATCTGATAGGTGATCCCATTTTGGGCGAGTTCATTCCCTATCTGTACATCTCAAGAAATAAGAAAATTCGTCACCTCTCGACAGTAAATTCTGATTTCATCTGTACATTTTAAGATTTAGGAAAATTCGTCATCCTTGTTAAGCAATTTTGAAAATTGACTTGGCTTATTTCCCTATGGTCTTCTATGGGTTTAGGCAACCTTGTTGTTGATAGAGGTGATTTTGTCAATGGTTTGGGCGATCCTGCATTTAGATAGGTGAATTTGCATCTTGAGTTCACCCATTTCCCTTGGAATCCCAAGACATAGGCGAGTTTGAGTTCTTGATATAGGAAAGTCCGCCCATAACAAAGGCATGTCCATTGACCTTAAATAGGTGGAGTTGTGACTTGAAAAGGTGAATTTTCACTACATAGAGGCGTATGTGCTCTCCATACAAAATCTAGAGAGTGAATCCTTTAGGCCACTAAAAGCCTATCATTTTCCAAGTTCTTTGCTATGATCAATTTTTTTTATCATCTTCTATTCACTCGTAATTGTCACTTTAGTCCATATGTATTTTCCAAAATTTATGAATTTGTCGATCAAATCATATAGGTGCATTGTAGAATGTCCTTATATTGCATTTCCATCATTGATTTATCAATCCTAATCCCCTAGACTTCATTTTGGAGGTTTTATCCAATTTGGTTTAGGTGCCTAATCCCGATTGTCATCCTCCCACTTGCTTAGGATTGTTATTCATCCTGAGTCAGTAATCATCCACAACCCAATCAATCTACTTCCATCTTGAGGGAGATTCACTATTGTAATAATCATTTTCATCATTTAATCCAATCGTCAGCATCTTAAGTCATCTACTTTGACCTTTGAACTTGTTTTAGAATCAGTCTCATCATCCTATCCAATCAATCATTCAATCCTATTAATCATCTCATCCCATCAATCAACCTAAACCAATCCAATTGTATCAAATATCCAATCATCCAATCAAGCAACCAATCCATCATCTAATCCAATCAATCCCTTATTCATCACCTAGATCCTTCATTTAATTGCATCTTAGAGGGTAAATCACCTTATTTCATCCTAGTAGTTTTGAATTTTCATGCCCTTTACCCAATCGCAAGCAAGGATACTCATGGAAGAACAATAGGCTTAAGGTACCCAACCTCACATCCCTCAGGATCCCACCAATGATGGCTCAGCTCAATTCAATACTGAGGTCCAAACTACTTCACCTCCTACTAAAAAAAGCATGGTCAATCAACTTGAGGTCATAGTGGATGAATATCTCAATAATCATGTTAATTTTCAAATGATAGATTGTCTCCTCAATGATTGTGGGGATAAAATCCTTGCCATGTTACTCATGAAGGGTATCAAGCCACCATCCGGGTTCGACCTATCCAAGTATGTAAATATCACACCTCCTATACCCTCAGTATCACAAGACCTTTAGAATTCACAGAGTAATCCAGGTAATTTGTACATCCTTGTGGGTCCACCACAGGAAGGTTGGTATCAACATGGGTTTGGTAATGTCATGCTCTATGAAGTCGTACACCTTCCTCAGACTCCAATTTCAATTATGGGGGCACCTCAACCAAATGTTCCTCAAGCTCCCAATCCTAATGATCCCCTTACTTTTGGTATGCCACAACGACTTCCCACTCCACCATCCATGCTAATTCCATAGAGCTTGACTTCTATATCATCTGCACCACCACTTCCACCTAACCAACCAGGTCAACCACCAGTGAATATAGGAGGCAATCCTTTTGCTGGACTACCTCCACCTCCTAGATCCACACCCACATCCAACTTACCACCACCTCCTTTCACATCTTAGCAATCGCCTCAAGGCAATGTTCCATCCTTGAATCAACCTAACGTTAACCTGCAACAAGAAACACCATCACAACCACCTCATTAGCAGGTATCACAACAACCTTTGTCTCATCTTCTACAACATACCATGATTACCTCGCAACCCCCACATCAAGCAATGTAGGATACTTCATAGCCTCAATCGCCTCCCCAACAACCACAAGGTGTCCCATCGCAAACCCCTCAGCAAACAAAAATCCCTACTCATCAACCAACATCATCTTATCATTTTCCTCCTCACCAATCACAAGTCCCTCAAAAATATCACATTCCATCTCACCCTCTCTATCACCAACCACGTCAGCACACCCAAGTCTCGACACAAATGCAAAGCAACCTTGTTTCTCAATACTTGTATCACCCACTGAGTACGTATACCATGTTTTCTACCCCATCCAATCCTAATTCTAATCCTGCTTATCACAATCCTCAATAATCCCAACCACAACCATCTTACACAAATCCTCAGCAATCACAACCCAATCCATATTACCAATCATCTAATATGCAACAACCTCCATATGCTACCCAATAACCAATTGTTGCTCATGACTATTAGTCTAATCCATATTATTCCTAGTAGTAACCACCATACCAGTAGGGTGTCTCCACCTCTTCATATTACCAAGTCCTTCATTCTAGCAAGGTGCTTCCACCTCATACTAGCAAACACCTTTGTTATATTAGTAGGGTGCCTCCACCTCATACTATCAACCTTCACCATCCTATCAACAATCTTATACCAATCCGCAATTTGCATACCCCAATCAATATTAGGAAGTCCCTCCATATCAGCCTCCACCATCATATGATCAAACCACGTTGACTCCATCCACATCATATCAACCATATTCTCCATATAGTCAATCTAACCCAACCAATCCTCCCTTGACACCTGTTAGCAAGCAAAGGGAAGAGATCAAAGCTGCATTGAAAGACTTGCAAGGAGGGACCTCCAAAAAGTATTTCAAGTTTGAAGAGATCTATCCTTATCCATTTGATCCTTCAATTTCACTCATTCCTTTTCCTAAGCATTTTGAAATGCCAAAGTTTGAAAAATATAAAGGAACTAAAGACCCAAAGAACCACCTTCAGTAATTCTACTCACATTATGAAGAAGTCCCACATAATGACAATTATCTCCTATGATTATTCCCTAGGAGTCTAATGGGGGTGGCTCTAGATTGGTTTATGGGTCTTCCAAAGGGATCAATCTCTTCTTTTTTAGATATTTTAGAGAAATTTGTTACGCACTTCTCCTTTAATTTGGAGAAGGATATCGATACCCTAGATCTTTTGAAAGAAAAACAACGTGAGAGAGAGACCTTCACAAGCTACTTGCAAAGGTGGCATGCTTTGGCTAGTCAAATGAAATCTCAGCTCAGTGGGAAGGACATGGTGACTCTTTTCATGGAAAACACTCATGTAGATATGACACATAATCTCAACTTGCATTGTGTCACAACCTTTGCAAAAGTCATAGAAAAGGATCCTATCATTGAGAGAACTCATTACTAAGGGACAAATTAAAATTCATAATCTTGATAAGGATAAGTCATATGGAGACAAGTCTCGCTATTGGAACAAAAATAAGAATGCTATCAATGATGGTGTCAATGACACCAAGCATGTGCAGGTAGCCAACACCTCCTAGAGGTCACAATATGTCCCTAATAAACCATCAGTTTCTAATGTTATATCAGTGCCATAGGTGGCACCTCTTTCTCCTCAACAGTCCAATCAGTAGAATCAGGGGAACAATAAATACACATTCACTTCATTGGGAGAATATTTAAGTGTCGTCTTCAAAAAAATCCTTCAAGCAAGTTATCCAGTCACCTATCTTGTGACAAAACCTTTCGACGTGTCTAAACCAAAGCCTACTTGGTACAAAGAAAATGAATATTGTGACTTTCACAAGATCAAAGGGAATTCCACAAACAAATGTCAAGGATTAAAAATGTACATCCAATATCTTATAGATTGAGGTGATATTCAAGTGGATGCAAACCAAGCCACATCGTCCAACACTCAACTCTAGATATACCAAAATTCTTTTCTAAAAAATAATTAGGGTGCTAGTACATCCAATGCTAATTCTAGGTCAAGCAATAACAATAATCAGAATAACAACACAAATAATGTTAGTTATAAGAATGTACCCTATAATTATGATGGCATTGTTATGTGCATCAGTCAGGTAGGGCCTCATGTTTCCATGATACGTGTTAAAGGAAAAGACCCACAATGTGCTGCCACAACCCATAACACCTGCATAATTGTTCTTGGAGCCTCCACGTTAGCCCAACTAGCTCCTATAAGCTATCAATACAATATCATTGATCATCGTGGAAAGAATCAATCTCAAATATCTATCCTAGATCTACTTAATTCTTCTCTTATCCATCAAGAAATCCTCACTAAAGCTTTGCAAGATACCCATGTCCCAAAGATATAGATCCTACCCAATTTCAAGCCTTGGTAGGACACTTATCATCTGCATATTAGCTGGGCTTTAGCCTAAACAATATGCCTTCCATCGACTCAAATCATAACCGTCCCCTTCACATTGAGGTCCTTGTAGCCCGACATAAAGTAAAAAGGGTCCTGGTAGATAATGGCTATGCCCTTAACCTTTCTACATTGAAGTTTATAAAATAGGTGGGATACATCCATGCTGACTTGAATAACCAACTTATCACAATCAAAGCATATGATAAGGAAAAACATGACTCCAAAGGAATTATTTTTCTTCCAATTCAGGTTGGGCTTGTTGTATAATATACCACGTGCCATGCCCTTGATCTAGACCTTCCATATAACCTCCTTCTTGGCCATCCTTGGATCCATGCAATGTAGGCTATCCCATCCACCTACCATCAATGTTTGAAGTTCCCATTTAATGGGATGAAAGTAACTATACATGCTGATCCACAACCCTTTGAATATTTTCATGCATTAGAAGCTTCCTTCCCTCACTCTCACTATTGTCTGGGAGTTGAAGTGGCGGAACCTCAGGAATCATCCTCCCATCCATCTTCCAACCCATTATCCACTACTTCATCCATTCCTTCTCCCACATTTGAATCCGTGATCACAAAGGTCAAGATCATAGACAAAGGTTGTGGTGAGTACGAGATGCACACAAACTTAAATTTGGCAACCATGCCACCATCCCCTTGTACTTATGGCCAACCTTCTCCATACATACCAAAAGAAGAAGAGAAGACAATCACACTCAGTTCTAAGAATGTGGGGCCTATCACTTTTCAATCTCCTGGGATATGACAAGATCAACTAGAAGATGATATCAGTCAATGGATATACTAAGAAGAGCCTGAGCCTTCTCCCCCTCTTAAAGAATATTTCTAGGAAACTTATCCTCATGCCTCTAAGCTAGTTGAAAAGTATAATTATCAAGGGGGAGGCCTCGGTGTAGAAGAACAAGGAAGATAAAAACCTGTTGATACTGCTATTTGACCAAGATACTTGGGCTTAGGCTATGACACCGAGTAAAAGGGTCTTGCACCATCAACCAGTACTTCCAATAATGTTAGTGTGGATAATGGTTTCCTTGAGGACATACCCAAGGAAGAGTCCATCATACTCGCATATGATGACGTGGATCTCTCATCCATGTTCAATTTCCTATCCGTCATTTCCATTAGCCTTTCCCTTCTCCATCTTGAACTTATTGACTGGGACTTACGAGGTAGTGCACCTATTGATACCTTTCCATCAGTGGAAACCCATGTGCATGTCATGGGATTTTGGTAAGATGAACACCCTAACCACAAAAGTAAGAAGAAAAAAATAAAACAAGGTCATCTAGTGAAAACCTCTCTAAGGCACTTCCTGACTCGAAAAAATTCAAAATAAAGGGTGTATCCAATAGTGAAAACCTCCATGAGGTGCTAGAGGATGGGGATGTTCATCTTCCCCTTATTGGAACTCAATTGTTTGAATGGTCCTCTATCTTCATTGAAGAAACTCAGGAAGTTAATTTGGGAATGAAGGAAGATTGTAAGATCACATATGTATCCAAATCCTTGTCAGAGGAAGAACATTTTATCATTGTCAATCTGCTAAAAGAGGGAATCATCAATTTTGCATGGACTTACTCAGACATGCCAGGTCTAGATCGTGCCTTGGTGGTACACCATATGGATGTTCATCTGGATGCCAAACTCATCAAAAAAAAAAACTAAGAAATTCGATGCATCCCCAGGTGGATTTTCTTGTCAAGAAAGAGTTGGAGAAATTGTTAGAGGCTGGGTTCATAAGGCCTATCAACTATTCTGACTGGATATCCAACATAGTGCTTGTGGCCAAGCCAAATGGAAACATCAAAATTTGTACATATTTTTGGGATCTCAATAAAGATTGTCCTAAGGATGATTTCCCACTCCCAAACATCGACATGTTGGTGAACCTTACAATAGGGCATGAGATGCTATCCCTCATGGATGGTTTCTTCGGCTATAATCAGATTAGGATTGCTCTAGAAGATTAACATAAAACTACCTTCACCACCCCTTGGGGCACCTTTTGCTACAATGTCATGCCCTATAGACTTAAAAATGCGGGGGAAAACTATCAGCGTACCATGACTATTATCTTCCATAACCTCATTCATATCATAATGGAAGATTATGTTGATGACTTGTTGGGGAAGTCCAAGACTAGAGAAGAGGATCCTGCGATCCTGAAGAAAATATTTGAATGGCTAGAGAACTACAAACTATGTCTAAATCCAAAGAAGTGTGTATTTGGGGTTACATCAAAAAAGCTATTAGGTTTCATAGTCTTTAGAAGGGGTATAGAGGTAGATCCAATGAAAGTTAAAGCCATAATTGAAATGCCCCCGCTGTGTAATCTCAAGCAGTTAAGAAGTATTCAAGGGAAGTTATAGTCCATCAGATGGTTTATAGCTCAACTAGTTGACAAGTGTTAATCATCCACTCATCTCCTATGTAAAGATACCACCTTCAAGTGGTATCTAGCATGTTAGTAAGGCTTCAAAAAAATTAAGGAGTACTTGGCTCATCCACCCATCCTAATGCCTCTTATCCTAGGTAAACCACTCTTATTGTACATCTCGGCTACATCGGTTGGAATAGGGGAATTATTAGCTCAACATGATGAGTCCTATAAACAATGGGAAATCTATTACATCAGTCAAACATTGGTGGGCTATGAACTCAACTATTATCCAATGGAAAAGGCTTTCCTAGCAGTAGTCTTAAGTTCACAAAAGCTTCATCATTACATGCTCAGTCATCCCATGAAGCTAATATCAAAGGTTGATCCACTCAAATATTTTTTATCCAAAACTTCCTTGATTAGCCACATGTCCAAGTGGGTCATGTTATTGAGCAAGTTTGACATAGAGTATGTGGACCATAAGGTGATCAAGGAACAAGTCATAGCTGATTAGTTGGTTGATGCCCCTTTGGTGGATGCATATCCTTTGGTAGCTAAATTTCCTGATGAATAAGTCTTCACAGTCACAGAAGCAGATACATGGACACTCTATTTTAATGGATCATATCACATAATGGAGCTGGTGTAGGTGTATTATTTCTCACCTCACAAGGTAACTATATCCCAAAGTCATTTAGATTAGCATTTCCATGCACCAACAATATAGTAGAGTATGAAGCTCTTATCACTAGTCTTAGAATCACCATCCAATGGAATATCACCCGCCTACGAGTCTTCGATGATTCTTAATTGATTATCAAACAAGTCAATGATGAGTTTTGAACAAAGGATGATAATTTGTTACCCTACAAACACATGGTGGATGAATTTAAAAAATAATTCACCTTCATCCAATTTGAACAGATCCCTAGAGTTCAGAACAAAGCAACTGATGTAATGGCTACTACCGATTCCCTCATCAATATGCCTAAAGATCAAATGGACAGTGAGTTCTTGGTAGATCAAATTTTAATCTCGGCATATGATGTCCCTGATAGTGAGATGGTGTGTGATATCGTAGGTACCAAATCACCCTGGTACCATGACATTTACACCTATCTCTGTGATAATATCCTACCACCTAACCTTACATGAAATCAATGCAAATGCTTCTTTGAATGTACTTCCCACTATACCATCATGGGTATGATGGCACTCTCCTTAGGTGTCTAAATGAATCAGAAGTTGGAACTTCGTTAAATGAGATACATAGTGGTGTATGTAGGGCCCATTATAATGGCATGGGCTTAGCAAAATGCATTCTTAGAGCTAGTTATTATTGGCCTACGATTTGGAGCATGACTCTTGTGAGTTCGTGAAGAAATGCTTACCTTTTTAGCCCATCATAGTACCATGGCCCTTTTCTCTATGGTGTTTTGAATTGATTAGAAATATTTACCCTCCATCCTCTGATAGCCATACTTTCATCGTCACCACTGAATACTTTTCCAAGTGGGTGGAAGCAATTCCACTCTCCCAGATAAAGGGTATTAAAATCTCCAAATCCATCCTCTTCCATATTCTCTATAGATATGGAATCCCTTCCACCATCATCACTGCCAATGGAAATCCCTTCAAAAACCATTTTATGAAACACCTTTGTGAGACCTATCATATCCAACATCATTGGTCCATGCCCTATTACCCACAAGGTAATGGTCAAGCAGAAACCGCCAAAAAAACACTTATCAAAATCCTTAAAGTTTGGTCAGTAATACTGGTCGAGATTGGCACCTCCATCTATGTCCTTCCCTTTGGGATTATTGTACATCCATCTACACTCCCACTGTGGTGTAGGAGCACCCAAGCCACCCTTTTTCAAAGTTGAAGGTCATTTAGATGAGTCTAGGGAATTTAGAGAAGCTTGAGTCTTTATGTTTTATTCAAGGTTTAATTATACTAAATAAAGTTTGAGAGACCACTTGCAATGTAAATGTTGATGTGTTTTTTATGCACTTCTCAACACAAATAGTGCGTAGGTGCACTACCTCTCTTGAAAGACAATCTTCCACAATCTGATTGCAGAACACTATCCCAAGGTCTCTAATGTCAGGTCTTGACAGTGCTTGGAATATCTCAGTTGTTTCATGTGATTTTTTGGAATCACAAGGCGGTCTTACTGATGAGTTACAAAGCATGGGAAGTTGGGTTTGCAAATGCAGTTTCAAAGTGCTGGAAGTGAATGAATAATGGCTGTACACTCAAAACAACAAGCTGAAACTCATCAAGTTCATCTGATTTGGCTTCATGGAGATGCTTTGGATCCTTCTCTAACCAAGCATTAAAAGAAATAGCAAAAGGAGAAGGGTTAAGAAAGTTGTTCTAATCCTAAGCTATGAATGAACAGTAACAATGGTGGCTGCTATAGTAGACAGGCTTCCTAAACTGAGTTTTGCTTGACCAAGAGAAACCTACAGCTACACAAAACCAGTGCAATCTTCTAAGGTCTGTTGATTTTCAAATTACACATACACATCGTGAACATGCAATTGAACTAGGTTGCAGCAATGACAAAAAGAAGCCCAGGCTAACTTTGCACAACAACTTGTCATCAACAACTACTAAAAGTATGGGCTGGAAGCTCATCAAATACTATAACAACAACACCATCATGATAGCCATTCAAGAAACTAATACTAAAACTAACATGGAAGGAAAAACCATGCATGCAAGATGAGCAAAATCAAAGAGAACATCCATAAAATCATGCAATGCTATCTTTTAATGCTGCAAATGCTTTTTACAATAGCTCTCCAACCCTTACAAATGAGGGGCAAGCCCCTATTTATAGTTTTCCAAAGCCCAAATGAATGGCTAGGATTGAATCACAATGAGTGGCTCATATTTGATTACATTAGGGTTTCACCTACCCCACAATATTCAGCAATTTTAAAATACATCATTGTCTTTTCCCTGTTTTGTCATCTAGTGCCTAGGTGTTGTAGCAGTTTCGTCATTTAGTTGATTGTCATTTTACTGTAGCTAAAGTTGCCTGAAAGTTTCCTTCTTACTTGATGTGTTTGCAGTGTTCTTCCTTGGATCAAATGAGCCCGTCGACGATTGGCATCAATTGATTGGTTGCCCCTAATTCGAGTGGACAACTCCCTTATGCTTTCTTCAAGGCCACGCCCTTGCATTTTTGTCCTTGACTTCCTTGAAACATGCCTTCTTCTAACGCCGACCCTGTTGGTGGGTGCTAGCGGGAGAGGTGATCATGAAATGAATGGTGAGAGGAGCTATGCATATTCCTTGTTCAACTTTCTCGATGGGTCTCCTAATGGACCTACAGTAGGCTCCTTGAATCCTGCATACATGAAGTGTTGTAAGTGCTTTCATACACAAATTAAGGAAAAAGTTAGTCAAATCTTGCAAAATATTTGTTAGATCCATCCATGCATCATCAAAAGATCATAATATTCATATTTGGGGCTCATTCGGATCGAAAACATCAATGCAGGCCCAAGGGGGCACACATCGAACAAGGGACAGCAAACCAGAAGGGAAATTCTCGGACCTCACAAAACATAGCAAAACTAAGAATTTTCAATTATAGCACATGGGAAAAGGGGAAGGAAGAGTGCCAAGAAAACTTCCTTAAAATTGGAATCATTTTATAAAAATTGGAAGCTCAAAATGGCCATGGAGAGACGAAGTCCTGGAAACGGCCAATCAGGGGCCAGGCTCTAGAGGCTGGGTCGTCGGGGGCAAACAGATGTTCAAAATGGTCATGGAGGGATGGAGTCCCGAAAATGGCCATGGAGAGACGGAATCCAAAAAATGGCCACGGAGGGGCTGGGCTCCGGAGGCTGGGCTGCTGGGGCTCCACGGATGTTCCAAAACAACCAAAGGGGGATGGAGCTCCGGAACCACCAAAACTTAATGAAATGTTGACAAAATCTTGGCAGTTCATTTAAGCACATCAAACACATCGCAGATCCAAAAAAGGTTGGTCCCAAAGTCAAAAATGTGGAAACCGGAGCGACGGGGGTCCACGAATGTTTCCAAAATGACCACAGAGGGACGGAGTCCCAGAAACGGCCACGGAGGGGCTGGGCTCCAGATGTTGGGCCGTCGGGGCTCCACCAATGTTCAAAATGGCGAAAGAGGGATAGAGTCCTGGAAACAGCCATGAAGGGGTCGGGCTTCGGAGGCCGAGCCACCGGGGCTCCACGGATGTTCCAAAATAGTCAAAGGGGGATGAAGCTCCGGGACCACCGAAACTTAACTGAATGTTGACAAAACCTTGACAGTTCATTTAAGCACATCAAACACATCTTAGATCCAAAAAAGTTTGGCACCAAAGTCAAAAATGTGGAAACCGGAGCGACGGGGGTCCACAGATGTTTTCAAAATGGCCACAGAGGGACGAAATCTCGGAAACGGCTACAGAGGGGCCGGGCTCCAAAGGCTTGGCCGTCGGGGACTCCACGGATGCTCAAAATGACCAAAGAGGGACGGAGTCCCGGAAACAGCCATGGAGGGGCCGGGCTCCGGAGGCCGGGCCATCGAGGCTCCACGGATGTTCCAAAATAGCCAAAGGGGGATGAAGCTCCGGAACCACTGAAACTTAACTGAATGTTGACGAAACCTTAGCAGTTCATTTAAGCATATCAAACACATTCTAGATCTAAAAAAAGTTGGCCCCAAAGTCAAAAATGTGGAAACCAGAATGATGGGGGTCCACGGATGTTTTCAAAATGGCCATGGAGGGACAAAGTCCCGGAAACGGCCACGGAGGGGCCGGGCTTCGGAGGCCAGGCCGCCAGGGCTCTACACATGTTCCAAAATAGCCAAAGCGGGACGAAGCTCTGGAACCACTGAAACTTAACCGAATATTGACGAAACATTGGTAGTTCATTTAAGCACATCAAACACATCCCAAATCCAAAAAAGGTTTGCCCCAAAGTCAAAAATGTGGAAACCAGACCGACAGGGGTCCACGAATGTTTCCAAACAGCCAAACAGGAAGGGAATTCTAGAGGGAAAGCTCTGAAACCATCTAAACTTTATGAAACATTGACAAGACTTTGGCAATTCACTTAGGGACCCCAAACACATCTCAAATCCACCAAAAAGTTGGCCCCAAAGTCAAAAATGTGGAAACCGGACTGGTAGGGGTCCACGGATATTTCCAAAACAGCAGGAACAAGACAAAAGGTAAAAAGGGGACGGACTACTTTATTTCTCTGTAGATTTGAATACCCTAAGTAGGTGGATTTGGTAAGGGGAATTTGATCATTTGATGGCACATGACCAATTTGGATTTGAAAAATGGGGCACGCAAAACAAGACAAGAGCAAAGCATCCTATCAGGAGCAAAAAAAAGGGGGTCCCTACCTACGGCGGGGTGTGTGTGCAAAACATGCACAACAAATGGCAACTCGTTGGGGAAATGCTCCAGAGCATTTTGATGAAAAACTAGAATCACGAACCCAGAATCTCTAGTTTTGACCTTCACGCTAGGGAAAACAAATTAGACACCCAACCAAAGGATCAAAACCACTAGCCAACCCAACCTTCAGTATGCTGAAAATCCAAGTGTGTACAGTTGCGTTAATTCCCATTCTTTAGTTGCTACAAGAACCCAAGCTCCATCAAGTTAAGCTACGTAGTTTATTGTAACTTCAAAAGCATCCAGGACATTTCCTTGCTGCCAGTTAGGCATCCATAGCCCTGACGAGGTTGTCGTTGTGATTCTCCTAAACATTGCTCTACTACCAGCCGGGCGTCCATAGCCCTAGTAGAGTTGCTCGGATACCCCTGAAAAGTTGAATTTTCTCTTTCTTTTACTTTTCAATGTTTTATTTCTTTATTTCTTTTCTCTTTTTAGCTATTTTATTTCAACCTGCAAGCATTGAAGCTCGCGCTTAGGGCTGAGAATCACAGTGGTGCTGGAGAAGAATTTTAGATTTTTCACTTAAATAGACTTCACAAAAGGCCCTATAGTGACCGTCGGATTCTTAAGATGTGCAAGAGTTGTAAGATTTCAGAATACGTCAGAGTCAGACTAAACCAACAACTTATCCTCTTTGAATGAAACACCCAGATCACTTGACACTAACAAAAGACCTTCACCATCCACTCTGAAGACTTGATTAGAGTTTGACAAAGAAATATGTAGAACAACCCTAGGCAATAAGTATGGTTGTTGTGCGCACAGATGTGCCTAGCTAAAAGCAGACGGACCCCAAGTAAAGCAACAACAAAGTGAAAGAAAACAAAAAGAAAACAACCTACAAAGCAAGCAACCTACATCAAACCAACTAATCTAAGGAAAGCACGAAAGCAAAGTATTTACAGGAAACCTATACTACTCAAAACGGGCTATGTACAAAGATATTTACAAAGCACTATGTTTATGAAGGGTGAGCCAACATTAACATTCATTGGATTTCGCAGTGCATGCACAAGCAAATGAGAAATCGTTATCATTCTTAACCATGCAAACTTATCTTTATATTCTAAAAAAAGAAATTCAATGTTGCAACACTCAAGTTCAATCATGTCATCATGAAAAATCAAAAATATGGTTAATCCATAAACATGTTCATTTTCCCTGGTTCCCATAATCAAAATAATAAGCACAATTATGAGAAATAATAGGGGAAAGGAAGGATAGAACTTGGATGTCACCATATGGAGGTGGCAGCATTGGACAGTCGAGAGCAAGCACAACATTGTTGATTGTTGCATTGGTAGCCTCGAGCGAGCGCGGTGGAGGGTGCAACACCTCGAACATTAAGCTTGCATAAGGGTGGGAGGATGGGGAAGCAAGCAATTCTTCCAATCCACCAATGGGATTTACAACACCGGTTGGCAGTTTTTCAAAAAGAAATAATTCTCCACATTGATCATCTGCAAACTTGGGATCCACATGGTTGCTGTCCTCAGACGACAGTATGCTATCTCATCTCCTTCCCCAAGTATCAACCTCCTTTTCATGATGTTCAGTTTCATGGGATGATGACATACACAAATCTATCCTATTGCAACCATCTGAATATGAAGGAGGATCAACAATGATCATGGCGGAAGGACTACAAGTTGCATCTTGTAGTCAGTCGGGTGCTTCATCTCTGTTAGTAGCTATCTCAGCACCTCTGCCTTTGTCTTCTTCTTTTTGCTGTTCCTACATCTCATCATGACATTCACTCATTTCCTCTTGCTCAGTATCACTGTAAATGGAGAAGGAGCTCCTCTCCCAATCTGGAAACTCTAGTGCATCACTATTTAGGGGCTCAAGGAGTATGTATTCATCGCTACTGTCTTCTGGGATGTGCTCTTCCTCAACATGAGCATACCTTTGTAGTATAGTTCCCAATGGAAAGAAGTCATCAATTGATGGCACCTCATCAAGGGGACCAAAATTCACTACGCAATCTCCCTCCAAAGACTCACCAAAAATCCCATCATCCATGGTACACAACTGCTCTTCAAGAGGAAGAACTTCTTGGTAACTAGTGGACAACATTCCCGCTTGATCTACTTCATCGCTCAGAAGTCCGAGACTGTATTGTTGTCCTTCTAATTCTTCCCTAACATCCTCTTGAGGCCTACCTTTAACTGAGCCATCACTTGATTTAGGCTTTTGGTCTTCTTCTTCGATATGGGCAGCAAGTAGAGGAGGTTGGGTACTTGGCTTCCTTACTTGTTCTTTGACTTGCTTGATGGCTTCTTTGCATAGCTCGCATGAAAACTCAGAGTGTAATGAATCATGAAGTTTTCACCAATTTGGTAGTAGAAATACCTCCAAATCTAGTTGGTATTTCAGTTCAGACCAATCCTTTGCTAATCTGGAGATGAGCTGACCATATCTTTCTGCTACTAGGTCCTCATCATCACTTGAAAAAGAAGCATGATGGTAGACAACCATGGTGAGTGGTTGTTCCCACTCCAAACTTTCATTTTCAGATTCTCGATCACTATCATTGATGAAGGAGAGGTCTTCTAATTTGATTTCACTTATACCTTCGTCATCATTTTCTGCTGCTCCAATGTTGTCAACCTTTTCTTCCTGTTCTTCAGCATCTTCATTAGCTGTCCCAACATGCACAGCTGTAGAATTCATTGGTTCATCATCCCCTACTAATTTCTCTTCTTCTGGAGTGGAGGAATGCCTTCGATTGGTGGAGGGAAGACCTTCTAGATTAGTTTCAATTAGATTTTCATCAATGCACTTTGTTGTCCCAAGACTTTCAGCTTCTCCCTCTTGGTTTTCATTTTCTATGTCTACTGTCCCAACACCAACTTGTGTCCAACTAGTTGGTTCATCTTCAAGGTGTTGTCCTACAGATGTTGATAGCTCTTTTTCCTCATGGGATGAATTCTCTTCATTGAGAGTTGGCTGCTCCAACTTGTTCGAACAACCCTTGGCTGAGCGATGATGTTGTCACATGATGGGCACGTAAATTCTGAATGTGGTGCATTGTGAAATCTATACCAACTTGCCATTAGTACTTCCTCCAATCTTGGTCCATCCTTGCTGCTCAAATGTTCTTGGATCAGCTCCTTGAATGCTTTGGCTACCATTGTTGTCAACTCTTCCTCTGGGTCTTCGAGAGCCAAAGATAGGTATATTTCCCAAAAGGGAATTTCTCCTCGCAAGACCATTTAAATTCTGCTCAAGAAAGTCAAACACCCCAACTTGTTGTGCCTACGAGTGCAATGGATCCGACATCTATCCACCAATGCGAAGTGCTGCAATGGCTTCTTTAGTCTCTTGTTCAAATATTCATGCAGCTGAGTGATGTCAATTTGTGCATGTCGCTCCATTTTGACTCAGCTTCTACTTGCCTTCAAAATTTTCTGATTTTTAGCATTGAAAGAGATCTCCCTATCTTAGATTTCTTCTTGAAAGTGCTCTCTTCGATTTCCAACTTTCAGCTTTGTAGCCTCAACATGTCAAGCCCTCCTTCTAGCGCCATTTTTGTTGATGTGTTTTTTATGCACTTCTCAACATAGGCAGTGCGTAGGTGCACTACCTCTCTTAAAAGACAATCTTCCACAATTAGCTTGCAAAACACTATCCCAAGGTCTCTAATGTCAGGTCTTAATAGTGCTTGGAATATCTCAGTTGTTTGATGTGATTTTCTGGAATCACAAGGTGGTCTTACGGATGAGTTATAAGGCATGGGAAGTTGGGTTTGCAAATGTAGTTTCAGAGTGCTAGAAGTGAATGAACAATGGTTGTCCACTCAAAACAGCAAGCTGAAACTCATCAAGTTCAAATGATTTGGCTTCATGGAGATGCTTTGGATCCTACTCTAACCAAGGATTAAAAGAAACAACAAAAGGAAAAGGGTTAAGAAAGCCTAATCCTAAGCTACGAATGAACAGTAACAATGGTGGCTGCTATAGTAGACAGACTTCCTAAACTGAGTTTTTCTTGATCAAGAGAAACCTACAACTACACAAAACCAGTGCAATCTTCTAAGGTTTGCTGATTTTCAAATTACACATACACATCATGAACATGCAATTGAACTAGGTTGCAACAATGACAAAAAGAAGACCAGGCTAACTTTGCACATCAGCTTGTCATAACCAACCGCTAAAAGTATGGGTTGGAAGCTCATCAAATACTATAACAACACTATCATGACAACCATTCAAGAAACTAATACTAAAACTAACATGGAAGGAAAAACCATGCATGCAAGATGAGCAAAATCAAAGAGAACATCCATAAAATAATGCAATGCTATCTTCTATTGCTGCAAATGTTTTTTACAACAGCTCTCCAACCCTTACAAATGAGGGGCAAGCCCTTATTTATAGTTTTCCAAAGCCCAAATGAATGGCTAGGATTGAATCACAATGAGTGGCTCAGATTTGATTACATTAGGGTTTCACCTACCCCACAATATTCAACAATTTTAAAATACATCATTGTCTTTTCCCTGTTTTGTCATCTAGTGCCCAAGTGCTGTAGCAGTTTTGTCATTTAGTTGATTGCCCTTTTACTATAGCTAAAGCTGCCTGAAAGCTGCCTTCTGACTTGATGTTTTTGTAGTGTTCTTCCTTGGATCAAATGAGCCCGTTGATGATTGGCATCAATTGATTGGTTGCCCCTGATTTGAGGGGACAGCTCCCTTATGCTTTCTTCAAGGCCACCCCCTTGCATTTTTGTCCTTGACTTCCTTGACACATGCCTTCTTCTAATGCCGACCCTGTTGGTGGGTGCTAGCGGGAGAGGCGATCATGAAATGAATGGTAAGAGGAGCTATGCATATTCCTTGTTCAACTTTCTCGATGGGTCTCCTGATGAACCTGTAGTAGGCTCCTTGAATCCTGCATACATGAAGTGTCGTAAGTGCTTTCATACACAAATTAAGGAAAACGTTAGTCAAATCTTACAAAATTTTTGTTAGATCCATCCACGCATCATCAAAAGATCATAATATTCATATTTGGGGCTCATTCGGATTGAAAACATTAATGCAGGCCCAAGGGGGTGGGCAGCGAACAAGGGACAACAAACTGGAAGGGAAGTTCCCAGACCTCACAAAACATAGAAAAACTAAGATTTTTCAATTATAGCACATGGGAAAAGGGGAAGGAAGAGTGCCCATAAAACTTCCTTAAAATTGGACTCATTTTACAAAAACTGGAAGCTCAAAATGACCATGGAGAGACGGAGTCTCAGAAACAGCCAGAGAGGGGCCGGGCTCTGGAGGCTGAGTCGCTGGGGGCCGACGGATGTTCAAAATGTTCATGGAGGGACGGAGTCCCGGAAATGGCCACGGAGAGACAAAATCTTGGAAACGGCCATGGAGGGGTCGGGCTCCGGAGGCCAGGCCGCCTGGGCTCCACAGATGTTCCAAAACAACCAAAGGGGGATGGAGCTTCAGAACCACCGAAACTTAACCGAATGTTGATGAAACCTTGGTAGTTCATTTAAGCACATCAAACACATCCCAGATCCAAAAAAGGTTGGCCCCAAAGTCAAAAATGTGGAAACTGGAGCAATGGGGGTCCACAGATATTTCCAAAATGGCCACGGAGGGGCCAGGCTCCGGAGGCCGGGCCGCCGGGGCTCCATGGATGTTCAAAATGTCCAAAGAGGGATGAAGTCCTAGAAACAGGCTCTGAAGGCTGGGCCGCTAGGGCTCCACGGATGTTCCAAAATAGCCAAAGGGGGACGAAGCTCCAGAACCACCGAAACTTAACCAAACGTTGACGAAACCTTGGCAGTTCATTTAAGCACATCAAACACATCCCAGATCCAAAAAAGGTTGGCCTCAAAGTCAAAAATGTGGAAACCAGAGTGACAGGGGTCCACAAATGTTTTGAAAATGGCCACGGTGGGATGGAGTCCCAGAAACGGCTACAGAGGTGCCGGGCTCTGGAGGCCAGGCCACCGGGGCTCTATGGATGTTGAAAACGACCAAAGAGGGATGGAGTCCCGGAAACGGCCACGGAGGGGCCGGGCTCTAGAGGCCGGGCCATCGGGGCTCCACAGATGTTCCAAAACAGCCAAAGGGGGATGAAGCTCCAGAACCACCGAAACTTATCCAAACATTGAGGAAACGTTGGCACTTCATTTAAGCACATTAAACACATCCTAGATCGAAAAAAGGTTTGCCTCAAAGTAAAAAATGTGGAAACCGGAGTGATGGGGGTCCACAGATGTTTTCAAAATGGCCACGAAGGGACGAAGTCCTAGAAATAGCCATGGAGGGGCCGGGCTTTGGAGGCCAGGCCGCCGGGGCTCCACGGATGTTCTAAAACAGCCAAAGGGGGACGAAGCTCTGGAACCACCGAAACTTAACCGAATGTTGACGAAACCTTGGCAGTTCATTGAAGCACATCAAAATAATCCTAGATCGAAAAAAGGTTTTCCCCAGAGTCAAAAATGTGGAAACTAGAGTGACGGGGGTCCACGGATGTTTCCAAATAGCCAAAGAGGAAGGGAATTCTGGAGGGAAAGCTCTGAAACCATCTAAAATTTATGGAACATTGACGAAACTTTGGCAGTTCACTTAGGGACCCCAAACACATCTCAAATCCACCAAAAAGTTGGTCCCAAAGTCAAAAATGTGGAAACTGGACCGGTATGGGTCCACAAATGTTTCCAAAACAGCAAGAACAAGACAAAAGGCAAAAAGGGGACGGGCTACTTTATTTCTCTGCGGATTTGAATACCCTAAATAGGTGGATTTGGTAAGGGGAATTTTGATCGTTTGATGGCACATGACCAATTTGGGCTTGGAAAATGGGGCACGCAAAAAAAGACGAGCAAAGCATCCTGTCGAGAGCAACAAAAAAAGGGGGTCCCTGCCTATGGCGGGGTGTGTGTGCAAAACATGCACAATAGTAACTAGGAGGGTTTTTAAGTCATTTGTATTTGGAGTCCAAAATTGCACCAAAAACACAAAATGTTGATTAAGCCAAAATTTGTTAAAATGATGTTTTAGGGGAGTTGGAAAGATAAAAGGATTTTAAAAGTTAGTTGGGAATGTTCGAAAGTTAAAAAATTGTTTTTAAATTGTATTTAATGGCCTCAAAAGGCTCGAACAAGGGGTTGGTTAAGATTTTTGAATAATTCAAACCAATATACAATGTTTCATTTACACTTTTCTCTATTTTTTTGCACTTTCTTGATATTGTGCAGACTCCTATAGGTGTTTAATGTCCTAAATTTTACTGTACTTTGTAGATATATGTTTTATCTTTCAAATGAGCCCATTGTGAGAGTCTAATTCATAATAGAGAGGGAGATATTGCTAGTTTTCTGTTGTAGCCCTGTTTCACTATATTTGAGGATTTAATTGTCTCCTAAAATGGAACTTTGACCCTTTCCACTCACTGTAACCACTATAACTCATGGAAAGGGTCCCATCTAATGTAATTTAGATCTTTATAGGGTTTTGTAGGTAGTGGATTTGTGTTGTTAATGAGTGGATGAAGCCCTAGGGCTGGAAATGTCATTTTCCTTGTGAAATTGGTGGCTAAGTGAATGGTTTTGATAAATTACTGATGGTATAGTCCTTGTGAGAGTTTTTTAGCCTTGTGTAGGGTATAAATGATGTGAATCATGCTTTTTTCTAGCTTGGGAATCCTGGTTATACAATTTTTCATTAAAACCCTAGGTATATGCATGGAAATGGAGGGTTTGTTGGAACAATACTAAAGAAGCCTTAATTCTAGAAACAAATCATGAAATTTGGTGTTTTGAAACATGAATTTTGACTGTTTGTTATGGTTTTGTGAAGGGAATATTTTTGAGAGGTAGTTCATTTGTAAAATAGGGCTAATTCTAGTAGCCTTTTATAGGGTCAGTTTAGTGAATCTCCATAATGTTGCAAAGAAACCTTCAGTGATCTTTTGGAATGTTGTTTTGGGATTTGAGTTAAAGCTAATTTGATGTTTGGGTGGACATTGTATGACCTTCTCTAAAAGATAGTTCCAATTGTTGTGTTTTGAGGGCTAGGAGCCTATTGGTGAAGGTTTGAGTAAAAGTTGTGCATTTGTGTGCAAGGGTAGATCCTTTTCTTTGAGACTGATCAAATTGTGTTGGATATTATGTTTCTCCACCTTGTCTACATCAAAGTGGTATTAGAGCATAGGGATAAGATTCCTTGTGGTTAGTTTTTGTAAATTTGACGAAGAAGGTGAAGATTCAAGGTTGAAAGGATGCCTCCAAAACGTGTTGGTGCTGCTAGAGAGTTGCAAGATCTAAAAGAGAAGCATGCTAGGCTTCAAAAATCTCATAATGCAATTTTGGCAAGGCTTGTTGCCTTGGAGACAAGGAAAAGAAGAGAAGTAAATGAAGAAAGTGAAACAAAAGAGGTGGATGAAGACTATGAATATGTTGAAGAAGAAATAGACCCTGAGGATTAGAGAATGGTGAAGATGCTCAAGTAGTGAAAGGTGAATCAATAAAGGTAAAAGTTGATCTTCATGTTTATGGTGGTAATTTAAATGAAGAAGAATTAATTGATTAGATTGCTGCTATGGATAATTACTTTGAAATTGAGGATATTTCAGAAGAACAGATGGTGAAGGTGGGAAAAACAAAGCCAAAAGGACATGCTCTTCTATGGTGGGACTATGAAAAAGTGGAGAGGAGGAAAAAAGGAAAATCAAGGATCACTTCATGGGACAAGATGGTGCAAAAGTTGAAGGGTAAGTTTCTTCCAAAGGAATATGAGGTTCAATTGTATAAGAAGTTGCAAGGAATGAAACAAAAATATTTAGATGTCAAGTCCTACATTGAATGAATTTTAAAAATTAAGCATAAGATCTAGAAGGGATGAAGATGAAGTTGAAAAGGTGGCTAGATATCTAGGTGGTTTGAGGTTTAATATTCAAGATGAACTTGTTGTTACTAACCCCAAATCTATTGAAGAATGCTTTCAATTAGCAATCAGGGTGGAGGAAAAGCTTAAAAGGAGACAAGAGAAATCAGTGAGAGGAAGAGGTGGTACTAGTGCAAGAGGAAGAGGAGTAATTTCTACACCAAAGCAACAAAGTGAAGAACAAGGAGAAAATAAGGGTAAGGAACAAGGTATTGATGTTAGAGATAAGGGCACATTCAAGTGTAGACAATATCAATAATGATGAGGAATTAGGGAAGATCATGAAAACTAACAATTTGGACCAGAGGAAGGTGTATTAAGATTGGAGAGAATATGGAGAAAAGATAGAGTATGGTAAAAGACTTAACTCTTGTGACAAGAGTCCTTTTTCTGTAGGGGTGTATGGTGCAGGAGCACCCGAGCCACCCTTTTTCAAAGTTGAAGGTCATTTAAATGAGTCTAGGGAATTTAGAGAAGCTTGAGTCTTTATGTTCTAGTCAAGGTCTAATTATACTAAATAAGGTCTGAGAGACCACTTTCAATGTAACTAGGAGGGTTTTTAAGTCATTTGTATTTGAGGTCCAAAATTGCACCAAAAATGCAAAATGTTGATTAAGCCAAAAGTTGTTAAAATGATGTTTTAGGGGAGTTGAAAAGACAAAAGGATTTTAAAAGTCAGTTGGGAACGTTGGGTAGTTAAAAACTTGTTTTGAGATTGTATTTAAGGGCCTCAAAAGGCTCAAACAAGGGGTTGGTTACAATTTTTGAAGCATTCAAATCAATATACAATGTTTCCTTTACACTTTTCTCTATTTTTTTGTACTTTCTTGATACTGTACGGACCCATACAGGTGTTGAATGTCCTGAATTTTACTTTACTTTGTAGATACATGTTTTATGTTTCAAATGAGCCCATGTGAGAGTCTAATTCAGAATAGAGAGGGAGATATTGCTAGTTTTCTGTTGCAGCCCCGTTTCACCATTTTGGGGGGTTTGATTGTTTTCTAAAATTGAACTTTGACCCTTTCCACTCACTATAACCACTATATCTCATGGAAAGGGTCCCATCCAATGTAATTCAGATCTTTATAGGGTTTGGTAGGTAGTGGATTTGTGTTGTTAATGAGTGGATGAATCCTTAGGGATGGAAATGTCATTTTCCTTGTGAAATTGGTGGCTAAGTGAAGGGTTTTGATAAATTATTGATGGTATAGTACTTGTGAGAGTTTTTTAAACTTGTGCAGGGTATAAATGATGTGTTTCATGCTTTTTTCTAGCTTAGGAATCCTGGTTATACAATTTTTCATTAAAACCCTAGGTATATGCATGGAAATGGAGGGTTTGTTGGAACAATACTAAAGAATCCTTAAATCTTGAAACAAATCATGAAATTTGGTGTTTTGAAACATGAATTTGGATTTTTTGTTGTGTTTTTTTGAAGGGAAGATGTTTGAGAGGTAGTTCATTTGTAAAATAGGGCTAATTTTAGTAGCCTTTTATAGGTTCAGTTTAGTGAATCTCCATAATGTTGCAAAGAAACCTTTAGTGATCTTTTGGAATGTTGTTTTGGGATCTGAGTTAAAGCTTATTTGATGTTTGGGTGGCCATTGTACAACCTTCTCTAAAATATAGGTCCAATTGTTGTGTTTTGAGGGATAGAAGCCTATTGGTGAAGGTTTGAGTAAAAGTTGTGTGTTTGTGTTCAAGGGAAAATCCTTTTGTTTGAGACTGATCAAATTGTGTTGGATATAATGTTTCTCCACCTTATCTGCATCACACTAGCACCACTCTATACTCCCTTGTTTATGGTGCTGACACAATCTTTTTCTATCAAAGTTGAGATCCCCTCACTTTGAATATCTTTGAAGAACCTCATTAGTGATGAAGACACCCAGGTTGCATGCTTAAGTGACCTTGAACTCCTAGAAGAAAAGTAAATCAGGGCCTATAATCATCTACAATCATACCAACATCATCTTAGGAGGAGCTACAACAAGAAATTTTGTCCTCACCAATTTAATGTTGGTGATCTATTCCTCAAGGAGAATCAACATACTTAGCAAGATCGAGACAAGAAAGAAAATTTTGAGGTTAATTGGCTGGGTCCTTATGTTGTCACATCGAAATATGGTTCTGGGGCATATAGGCTTCTACACCTGAAGGGGATCCCCTAGAGGATCTTATCAACATCATGCACTTGAAGAGGTTTTATACCTAAGTCGGCTAAGTTATCCTATCCTAAAAAATACCAAAAAAAAGTAAAAAATGGTCAAAAATACAAAAAAAATCAAAAAGTCAAAAAAATTCAAAAATAGTAAAGAGAAATAATCTGTCCTATGGTGAAAACCACCCTCAGTGGTGCCTTGGATAAGTACATTTGGTGAAAACCTAGCAACAGGTGCCATTTGTAGAGGGCTTAATCATTATCTACCTTGCATCCTAGTTTCTTTATGCTTCCATCCATCCTATCCTCGCATCCTATCCATGCATCCCATCGATCCAATCTATGTTTGCTTATCTATCACTTAGTATATTTCGGTTGAGCATTGGACGATCCACTTCATCTACCACAATCTTGAGCTTTTATCCCATTTTGAGCTCTTGTCATTTGTCTGTCATTTTCATTTGTTAGTCTTGTGTCCTCATCTAGGTTTCTTTCATCATGCTAGTCATCATTAGGTCCCATCTTGTCTTTTTTCCTTTTCCAAACTACGTTTCCCTTGCACTTTCATGTAGGCAAGGTCGATCATTTGATCAACCCCCAAGGCATTTTTCTGCCCGATTTTTCTTATCTATCATCATCTCCATTGTCCTCTTTCTGCTTTTATCCATGGTCAATCATAAGTCTTTTATCGAACTATGAGGAATTTGCACTTTCACATAGGTGAGGATAATCTCTTATCAACCCCCAAGACCCTAGGTCTTTAGCGTGTGTATTGTCGTCATGTCATGTTGTCAAGTTTGTCCTTGGTTTGTTTTTAACAAACAAAATATGTTAGTATCTTGAGGTCTAGTTAGTTTTGAATATCCCACGTCATGTCAATCATCTAGTCTCTCCTCCATCTTTGGTCTCAACAGGATGCATCCTTCCTAATTAGACCGCATCAATCCCATCCACCCTTTTGATCATGTGGCAAAGGATATCTGAGATTTATTGTGATCTTTTGATGCTTTTGTATTTTTTTTATCATTTGAGCTT
Organism: Sequoia sempervirens; assembly: GCA_007258455.2. Classification (NCBI taxonomy): domain Eukaryota; kingdom Viridiplantae; phylum Streptophyta; class Pinopsida; order Cupressales; family Cupressaceae; genus Sequoia; species Sequoia sempervirens. Next base: position 546,742,199 of record VDFB02270651.1, read on the forward strand.
CCTATTATACCTCATCAAGGTCACCACGGTCCATTATATCATGGTGCACTTTGGCTGGTAAACATAGGGGAATATCTTGATCTTTTGTTTGTTTTTTATCTTCATGGTTGTCCTACGTAGTACCCACCAAGATCTCTACGGTCTTGTATTACGTTGGGGCATCCTTTGTGCTTGTGGTTATCCCAATGTTTGGCCCGACCAAAGCCATTGTGGCTTTAGGGTGTTGGGATAGCCTTCTTGTCTGTTTTGTTTTTCTTATGCATTAGACACTAATCTCCCTTGGTTCCTCATACCCTAGCGTATCGTGTCTTATGCTATAGCAAAAATTAGTGCTCCTAAAATGGAAAAATATCATTAGGGTTGCATTTCATTTATTCCCCATCCATCCTCTCCCTAGCTTATGGTTAGTGATTTTGGTTGTGAAAATGCTCATCTTTCCTCTTCTTTTCTTCTCAAGATTCCTATGGTCTTTGATAGGTGCAGTATCAGACATCATTTTTCATTTTGATATACGATACATTATCACACCCATCATTCACATAGGTTGCATTTATCATTACGTCAACAGTACCAAGGTCATCTCTGTTGTCAAATCCTTGGTCTATGATGTGCAAAATAAGGAAAGAAAATGAGATTGATACATAACTATAAGTAAAATCATGGTTGTCATAGAAATAGGTGCATCCAATCATTCATTAATCTAGATTGATGTCATATTAAACACAGAGAGTGCAATTTCATCCCATGTCGCATTTTGCATTATCATGTTCATTTTAAGTTGTTTAGATTGGTCTTAATTGGTTATTCTTAACATCTTAAGTTCATTTCATATCATGTCATCCCATATTCATTTATTATAATCATATTCATCTTAAGGTGTTAGGATAATATAGATTTGTTATTCTCAACATTTTAGGTTCATTTAATCTCACTTTGCATTTATCACTATCATGTTCATTTTGAGTTGTTTAGATTAATCTTGATTGGTTATTCTAAGCATCTTAAGTTGATTTTATTATCATTTCATTGCATTATCTTTTTAGGTTGTTTAGTGTTATTATTATAAATATATTATCCCACCTCATTGCATACATAGCATTATATTACATTTATTTCATTCATAACATTATTGCATATACATGTACCACATTTTTCATCTATTATATCACATTGCATTTTCATATCATAATCAAATCATAATAATATGCTTGGAAAAATTTCCCACTAAAATTAAAGGAAAATTCATTACTTGTATAGTATACATACATCACCACCTGCATCACATATTATTAGTCTCATATCCATAGCATATAAAATCATAAATCATCCATCACATCCTGCATCACAAAGTGTTAGACATAATGCATTTCATCCATATCATCCACAGACATAAAAATAAATCATCATAGATACCTGAATATATCATAATCATCATCCTCATAACCATCTACATAGCTGATAATAAATCACATACATACACATGAACATTATAAACATCCATCACATAATAAACACATAGTATCCATAATGTCCATCACATATCATATAAATATCATGTCCATCACAAGTCCATCATAATCCATAACAAAACCATAATGAGTCCACAACAAGTCCATCATAAGTCCATCATAAAAGCATAAATACATATCCATAAATATCCCTCAAATAAAATATAGGTAAAGGGCTTTGCTCAAATGCAAAGACCACATCCTTGTCTCATCTGCACTGTGGAATCTGTAGCCCCTATCCCTGTCCACTGCATATCCACTTTGCACCTATCAAAAATTGGGATCTTTTCAGCCATATCCTCTCTATCTTGAGCTGCCCTCCTCTAATCTCTACAGAGATTCTTCCCCTGAACCTCTGCCCCTAGGAGGAGTTTCGTCGAAGCCACTATATCCTCATGTGTGGGTGGCTCCTAAATGGGATAGTGTTTGCATCAGAGGTACACTTTTGACATAGGGAGATACTATCTATGTGACATCTAAGACTTCCTAGTGATATGAAAAAATATAGTAGGTTGCCTTTGTCCTCGCATCTATCATCTCTACTACCTGAGCCCTGGACAAATCCCTCTTGATCTTGTATTTGTCCCTTAGTCTTGTGATAAATCTCCTCTCCTACTCCAATGCCTCCTACACCATCCACATCTGGTCAACCTATGCCTATAGTCAATACATCTGACGTATGGCCACATTCCTCTCATCCCGCAGGGCCTATACATGTGCCTTTGCTACCTCAACTCTCTCAAGCACTGCCCCTACATCCCCCACTATAACCTTTGCACACTAAGATCTATCTCTGAGGTCACCCCTCTCCCTCCTCAACTCATCTAACCCCCTCTACATCTCCACTAGCTTCCTCCTAAGGTCATCCATCTCTGTGTTATCCTCATGCACCCTTTATGTTGCCTCATCTACCAAAGCCCCATTATCCCTAACTCCCTCTGCCTGCAACCTGCCTACCTCGCTCTGCAGTCTATCTCTATCTACCTCTGACTCCATGAGTTTGTGCTCAAGAATTCTCAGTCTCTCTAAAGCTCTGGTGAGAAATATTATAGGATCCTCTAGCGGTGGTGATACATATGCAATCGTCACTAATGGATGCTCCTCTGGGGTATCCTCATCCATAGCCTACACCCTCTCCTCTCTCGCCTTCTGCTCTCCTCCATCCTCTCCCATCTTAGCATCTTTGTCTCCTCCCCTCCTCTCCTCTTTCCTCTCCTCTTGCCTCTCCTCTACTGTCCAGCCAATCTCCTCTCATCCTTTGATAGGTATCCTAGTGCCCTACAATCGGGTGCAATGTCATGATCCGTCCTGGCCTATGATCTATCCACCATGTTGAGTACCACACTGTCGTCCCTACATCTACCATCCCTCCTCTCCCAAGATATGGTACCAGTTGTAGGTCCTCTCACATCTTGCTTGCAAACTCTATTGTGATCTAATCACCCATAAGTGCTCTTGGCTAATCCGAGGAAATCTATGAGGCCCTGTAGGGATATCTTGTTGCACACCAAACTGCTTCATGACCCTGTCTAGTCTATAGAGCTCAAGAATGTATGGGTCTCACCTGATCAAATAACACATTGTAAAGAAGTAACCCTTATGCCTCCTCTCATCATCCCTCCATCTAGAAAAATATCATCTCTGGTAGGGTCTCTATATAATTTGATCCTCCCTCAAGTCATCTAATCTCCTCCTCCATCCCTCTAGATCACTCACATCCAGGTAGTGGAGTCACCAATTGTACTCTGTACCATACAAGTATGATATTGGCAGTGTCTTGTCTTGTGTCCCCACTATTAGAATCCCTAGCCTTGCAATGTTAACATGATCCTAGGCCCATACCTGGAGTAGTGTCACATGTGTGACATTGAGGGCTCTCTTGTAACAAACTGCATGCATGTCTTGATACAACTGGGCTAACACACATGCCCACCATGCAAACTCTCCCTCCCATCGCTCAACAATATGTCTAACAACCTCAATTAGCTTGAGGCTGTAGAAGCATCTACTCCTGTCTAGCAGTAAAATCCCACTAATCAAGCCACAAAGGTACAATGGAGGCACATCTAGTCCAGACACACATTCAAATATAACTCCTTCCCCTGGATGGGGAGCTCAACCCATCCAAAAATCATCCATATAATTCTATCTAGATCCTGGCCCTACCTCCGTTTCCAACTAATCAAGTGCCCTTCAATGGGAAACTACAAGATCCTCCACACATCCTCTAATGTCACCATCATCTCCCCTATCAGGAGATGGAAGGTCGATGTCTCCAAACTCCACCTCTCCATCAGTGCTGTCAAGAGCATCCGGTGTGCTCTAATGTTGGGATACCCCAACATGTGTAGTATCCCTGCCTATGCTAGTGTTGGTTGGTTGTGGACATTCATCGCCCTAACTATCATCTCTAACACTATTGAATGCCTCTCACAATTCCTCAACATCTCGAAGTTCTACATCTACATAGAACATTCTATCAGTTTTCCATAGTTCATTTTCTTTTTCCATCATTTCTTTTCCCCTACCTTGGATTTTGGTGAACTCGCCCTTGTGTAGGGAAAATTTTCCTATTCTCCCTCCCATCGCATGCTTTCCTGTCTAGCTGACGCGCTCGCTCCTCTGTTATTCTTCCATGAATTCACCTATTTTCTTTGTGAATTCACCCTTTCCCTGCTTTAGTGCAAATTCACATGTTTTCTTGGAGAATTCACCCCTTTCCCACCTGAGCGTAAATTTTCCTCTTTTCCTGGAAAATTCACCCTTTTCCTCTCAGGGCATGAGTTTTCCTATTTATCCCTCTGAGGTGAATTCATATTTTCCTTTTTCCCTTGAGGGTTGATTGCGCAATTGCCTCTGTGTCTTTTTTCCCCTAATAGGTGAGTTTGTTCCCCCTTTGGGTGAGATTGAATTTTCCCTTTCTCATCTTAGGCGATTTTGTAATTGCCTATTTTTTGGCACCCTCACCTCTGCGTCATGCAAAAATTCCCTTTTCGGGGAGAGGTGATTTCACAATAGCCCCTCCCTCGATGTGTTCACCCCTATGGATTGCACCATCTTCCCTTTCCCCACTCGTCCTTTTGTACCTACGAATTTTCCAAATGGATGGGTGAATCCAACCTTCCGCGGTGACTTTGTGCCCTAGGTCTAACCGAATCCCCAACTAAATTATGCATAAATAAATAAAATTCAAATCAAATTACATAGTAGGATTTAGAATCCTACTTGGCATGGAACTCCACTATAGTAGTAGTATTGGCACACCTCCTTGCCTCGGTGGATTAGGCATGGAACTCCACGCACACCTCCTTGCCTCGCTCATCATCCATGAATCCCTTATCCTCACTCGACCCGTCAACCATCTCTCTCTCTCTCTCTCTCTCTCTCTCTCTCTCTCTCTCTCTCTCTCTCTCTCTCTCTCTCTCGTCTAGTCAGCTACCAAGTGTACAAAAGGTAAATAGTAATTTTCAAATTTACTATTTATAATTTTCAACTTTTTCACTTATTTAGGCTTTTCAATTTTGGGTAATTTTTACCCTTTATTTAACCTTTCTTAATTCATTTCATCCCTTTTCTTTCGCGGGCTGCCATTCCCACCCCGTTTGTCTGTTTTCCTCCATTCAAAAGCCATTCTTCATGGTTTTTCATGCTCTATCATGTGGTACTCTCCATTTCTCCATATCGAGAAGTCACCTAGGGCCCCTTTTTCTTCCCCATCCACCCTCTTGAGGGGGCATACCTTGCCATTTTCCTCTGTTCCTCCATCCTGTCCATTTCCACATGACACTAGGGAATTCTCCTCCATTTTCTATGATTAGACAACCTACACAACTTTTCTTGTATTGGGGCATCACTTCCTAGTCCTTTCTTCTATTGAGTCATTTGTATTTTATTTTCTTCGAAACACTATTATTCTAACAGTATTTCAAAGAGGGGAAAAATGTAGACATCTAAATTTGACCACCTCCATATGGTCACATTCATCCCTTCTTATTCCTCCATTCTATATCCCCTATCTACATTAATTAAATATTATTTAATTAATATTACCCTCTTTCTAATGCCCCTAAGGCATTTAATTAAATAATTAAATACTTTATCCCCTATACCCTTTCCTCTCTAAATTAAATAAATACTCTAATTTATTTAATTTAGTCATTTTGCCTCTATGAATTTAAATCAATTTTTAAATTAATTATTTCTCTCTCCTTGTCCCATCCTCCATAATCTTCTCTAGTCCAGATTAATTCAATTAATTTGTGATTAGGATGTGCACACCCCTAATCATGATTAGGGTCACATCCTCCATAATTCCCCACTTGTCCTTAATTCCTCGTTAACATGCTTAATCCCATGTTTGTACAACCTTAGTCATTTGATTAGGTCAACCTAATCCCCATAATGGGTCCTAAGTCAACTTAATTTATTTCTTTCTCCTTTTGGAGAAGGCAACCCCTTCCCCATGTGAATTTTAAATTCACACTTATTCCCTCTAGGCATTTTTCAGGAATTTTTAATTCCTTCCCTCATCCCCATGTGGATATTTGAGGAATTTTTAATTCCTCACATATCCCATCACCAACATAGGGACAAGGACCTCCTTTATGAGGAGATCTTGTCCAAATACCTAGGTACTATGTAGTACCTCCACCTCATGTCCCCTTGACACCTTACCTGCCACATGTCTAGGTGTGAGGGGGTAAACCCACAAAAGTGGTTTACAATTTGAGTGAGGAAGGAAAAGTTTCAAAAAATGACTGCATGTAAAAAAAAAAATGTTTTTGGGGTTCGAACAAACTTATTGGTTTGAGTGAATCGAAAGAGGGTTTGCTAGAACCCTAGTTCGAGAAAACCTATTAAATGCAAGGTCCCACCATTCCCGCCAAAAAAACACAAAGAAAACCTTTTTTGAAAGGGGGTTCACTCGAACCCTGGTTCAAACAAGCCTTGGTTTGAGTGTACTACTGGGGGTTCGCTTGAATCCCCCTAGTTCGCCCAAACCACCCTTTTCCAACCTTCTCACCCTTAGGCACCAAAAAAGTCCAAAAATTTGTGCTTTGAAGCTTGGGTTGAGGATGAAAATGGAGGAGACTTCATAGAACCAATTTGATGATGGTAGTCTTCAGAACGAGCTATCCAATGAATATAATTTTAATATGTTTTGGTTTGAGTATGTATTTTTTTTTTTAGTTTTATTAAACATAGGTTTTTCATCAAAAATCAAACTCTTTGTTTTGCATGTGGAAAAATAGCATATGAGTGCACCAAATATTGAAGTCCTTGATCCAACAAAAATAAATAAAAATTTGATACATACAAAAAAAGTTACGCATTATACAGCCTATGTCTGAATTGTAATTGGTTGGACTTCAAAAATTGATTTATGGAAAAATATTCAATAAAATACTATGAAACCAATTGGAAGCACTAGATATCATAGTTACAAATCTAAATTCAAAAAAAATGAATTTTATCCTTCATGGAAAAAAAGTTATGCATTATACGGTGAGCGTCACTCCTTAAAAATGTTGTTTACTCAAAAAAACTAGGTTTCGAAGGAGATGGAAAAAGAAGTGTAATTTGATTCCAAAAGTTTTGAAAAAAATATATTCAGAATCTACAGACTAAAAATCACAAATCACTAATTTGCATCATCTTCAAATTCCTCGCGATTTAGTTGTTATAGGTGCCCGAAAGTGAAGATTTAGTTAGAAAAAATATTTCATTGTCCATTTTGGCCAAAAATTTTAAACTAGTATTGGGATCACCCGAGGGTTTGTGAGTTCTCAACTCACCCTAGCCCTTGATCTTTTCCACTGTGGCTTCATCTTGACCCTCCATTTTTTAGAGGTAATTCCCCTAAAAATAGGGGAATTTTCCCTTATTTGACAACACACATTTGCACTCAACTTAGCACTCTAGCATCCAAGCTCTCAACCAAGCAAAAAATCCACTATTGTTCCATCCTTTGCATCCATTGCAATACCCATTTGCACCATTGCATTCTCCATCATCTTATGATCATTTAGAGCTAGGTTTCATGTTATTTTTCCATCAAAAGGAGCACACATTCGAATGATCAATAGGGCCAACCAAGAAATCAACTCAACAAGGAAAAAAGTTCCTTTTCTTTGCATTTTGTTTGAGTTCATCATATTTCCAATCTTGAGTGTTTGTTTTGTGCTTTTTATCTCTTGCATTAGTTAGTTTTTGCATCTAGGTAGGTCAAATTCACTTGCACACAAAAAGTTTGCTATCTTCTGATAATTATGTTATGTAACGAATCTACCTTATGTATGACCTATTTATGGGTCCCTTGGTAATGTGATAAGAAGATATTTTGTGTGACCTATCTTTTGGGTATAGTGCTAGTGTGCAATGCCTTATTGAATATCTCAAGGTTGTTCTTCATGGGGACATGTTTTGTGGTGATCTAATTCAAATTATATTTGGATGACTTGGAAGACTATGAAGACATTGTGTCTAGCTAACCTAGGAGATTATGAAGAAATGGAATGGTATAAGTAAAGGTTGTTTTTGTTTGATGAAATGAGAAGAGTGGAGTATTATGTGTGCGAGTAGACAAAAGGGTGCGAAGGATGAAGTAAATCTATTTTGCAAAGTTTTTGCAAAGAAATTGTGCAAAAGTTTCTTATCTGCTACAGACAGATATTGTGCTCTTAACCAGAACTGAATTCATGCATATATATATATGAAATTTCATCAGTTCACTTTTGTTAGTGAGACTATTTTGTAATCATATGTATTAATCGGGCAGTGAGCCCACTGGCAGTGAGCCTAACCTGTAGTGATCAATGTGGAAGTGAGCCTTTTATAAAAGTCACCTTAACTAATGTCACCTTAGCTAGTTTTTTATAATTGAGAATTATCATTCTCCATGGTTTTTCCCTTCTTAGGTTTCCACATAAATTGTAGTGTTCATTATGCATGGTGTTGTTATGTTCTTTAATGTTCATTTCTATTAGATGATTATCTGATTGATTTAAGTTCGCTCCAGAATAATTAAAGATAAGAAAATTATTTTATGATAATTGATTCACCCCCCTCTCAGTTATCAAGACTATTCAACAATTGGTATTAGAGCTTGGTTCCTTAAAGATAGAGCTTATCCTCCTAAGGGAGATCTTGGCAGTTTGAACAGATGGCAAGAGCTTATCACTTTGAGGAAGAACCGAAGATAATGTGAGATGATATGGAAAGCATGAAATTTGAAAATAAAGAATTGAAAGAAAATATCAAGGATGCAAATGCTTGTATTACAAAGCTAAGGGAGAAAATCCAAAAATTCAAAGCTATACAAAAAGAGGTTAGCCAAGAATTAAAGGAGTCAAAGGAAAGTGTTGTGGATTTAAAGCTACGATTGGATGAATGCAAGAAGATTGAAGAAAATGTCAAAGATACTATCAAACAAAAAATGGAAGAATGGAAGAAGACTAAAGAAAATCTCAAAGATACCATCAAATAGAAATTAGAAGAAAATGATAAGTTATATCAAGAGTTAAGAAGGTTAAAAACAAAAGAAAGAGTATGTGAAAGTAGCATGATTCTGGATCAACTTTTGTCCCTATAGAAATGTCACAAGGATAAGGGAGGACTTGGCTTCTTTGGTGAAAACTCAAATTAGGACACTAAGGGTGATGACAAACTGGTTGAAGATGAAGTGAGATTTGGTGTAACAAGGAAGGTCTGGAACTCTAGAACACCTAAAAGACCTTTGATAAGGCAACCAAATTCTCAAAGGTATTTATCATTTAATGGCTATTGTTTTCTATGCAAGAAATTTGGACATAAGGTGGTAAAATGCAGAAGCAAGATGGAACCTAGTACTCAATGCTTTAACTATCACAAGTTTGGTCACAAAGCAAGTTATTACAGAAGTCAGTTATCTAACATGGGTAGAAGAAATGGAGTGAATAATCTCTTTCATGGTTATTTCTATCTATGTCATGGTTATGGTCACAAAGCTAATCAATGCAGACCTAGGGTTCACTCGATTAAGTCAGAACAAATATGTTACAAGTGCAGTCAACCTGGACATTATGCTAACACATGTAGATATGTTGCTTCAAAAAAGCTTGAAAACAAAAAGAAGATTGCAAAATTGGGTGAATCTAAGAAGAAGACTGTCATAGTGTGGAAGAAAAGAGAAAGGAGTGTGGAGAACTCTTCTGTGGTATCGGATCCCAGTACATGCCTTTCCATAAATTGATCCAACTGCCTTGGCTCAAGGGGAGTGTTGCGATGCATATCCTTATAGATTCCCCCCTCTCCGAAGGAATATTGATGTGTTCTCGACATTTCTAAGTCTGATTCAATTGGTAATATATGAGGAAGCTTAATTCGGTTGATTGAAAAGTGAAGTACAATTTATGATGTCATCGATATAAGTTTTTGGTGTTTAGTTCATCATGAGTAATTAAGGTTAAAAGATGGAGTTTTTAAATCATTTCTCAAAGTTTGCAAAAAAATAAGTTTTGTGGAGCATTAAGAGATTGAAAAAAATAAGCGCAACGATGGAATCCGTTGATAGAGAATCACGTGGCCATATTCTTCTAAGGATGAAGGGAGTAGAATTGGATGAATTCAACCATCAGAAAATTAAGGAAATGGAACTAGGGTTGAAGGTCGATGAATTGTAGAATATAAGTGCTTTGGGTATGGATTTATGGGGAGAATTTCCCTGATTTGTTGACAAAGAGTCTATCTTGATGACAAATTTATTTTTGTTGAAACCCTATCCAATAATTAAGGAAGAAATTGAAGTTATTACTAGATTATGTAGTGTTGGTGACCTCCCTAGGAAGAAAGTGGTGAAATATAGAGATGTGGAAGAACTTATTGGTATCGACAAATACCCCCAAGCTCTCTTGATAAACACCATTGTCGATCTTGCAGTGAGGTATGTTGCTTATGGGTGAAGGAAGATAATAAGTTTTACTTGTGTAACCTCATAATGGAAAACCTAATTGAGAATGTCAGAATGTCTTTGGTTGAGAGATATCCTTTCTGATTTGGGTCTCTACTCACATGGTTAGTATTCTATTTTCTGAGTTCACTACCATCAAAGGAGAATGTTAAGTGGAAGTCCACCATCCTTTTCGAAAAGCAAGTCTTCAGGTATCTGGAATGTATGGAAGACAAAGCAGGTGCATGCAAAGTTTATTTCTCATTCTTCTAGATGAATTTGTGCTTTGGTGTGATAGCATCTAGTCGGTTTGCAGTGGGTTCCTCCTCCGATAAAAAGGAGTTAGAGGTTGTCATTGGTGGTTCCCCTCTAGAACCTAAAAGGAGGAAAATTAACATGAAGGATGTCATTGATATCTAAGAAGAGTAGGAGAAGGAAGAAAAGTCTCTTCCTAGATATGACTCTCTCGATCTAGATGGAGTTTTCTCGGTGTTGGATGGAGGTAGTATGAAAAAGAATGGAAAAATGTGGTATTCCTACTCTCTGGTTAGTAGGCTTAGAATTGATGATGCCTTGGTTAATTATATGCTCAAAAAGGGTATTACTGTTTCAGATGTTTTTGACTCATTACTGGATGATCTAGTAGTTGTTGAAGAAAGGATGTTAATGGAAGGATCTAAAGGACATAAGTTCCAAGCCATGATTGAGAGAAGATGCGTCAAATCCAAAAAAAAGTTATCCAAACTCATTGATGAGATAAAAGAATGCATTAAGGAGATGTCTGACATCTACAAGTATTATATTTTGTGCTCTACTGCTATTGATAATTTTAGAAGCAGAATTGAAGCTATTGAATCTGAATTGAATGATATCGGGAAGTGTTTTGACTTCTTCAAAGATAAATATGGAAAAAATAGAATAAGAGTTAGAGAATCACAAGATGAGTTATTGTTTGTTTAGAGATAGAGGGAAGATTTGGTTAAAAATTTCTGGTTGGTCAAAAAAATTATTGAGGTCTAGTTGGATCATCTCTCTGGGATACTTTCTGATGCAAAAAATTGTGAACAGTAGTACCTATCTCTGGACTGGTCATCATCATTTATGTTGTTGAATCTACTAGACAGTATGTGTGTAAGAATGGTTTTTGTAGTGCTAGCTTGGAAGAGGATTCTTCAAATTTTGAGAGAAAGGTACAAGAAAAATTTTCATGTTAAAAGTGTTATTTTTACTTGATCTCTTGAATGTTATTATTTTTCCCTTTTCCTTTGATGGAAAAAGGGGGGAGAAAATGAAGAGAAAACAAAAACGAGAAGAGGTATTGAATTTCTTGTTAAAGGGAGAGTGCTTAGAGTTTTGGAATTGGAGTTTTTTGTTTTTTGTTTTTGAGTTCTTTGTTGGTTTGCCATCAATGCCAAAGGGGGAGATTGTTGAGAAGTTGTTGAGATGATTTAGAATTGTTGTCATTGATGTAAAAACATGGATCCGAAAGGTTGTGCTCTTGATGATATGCTGAAATGATCTATCCTATCTTATACTATGATGTTACATAGTATGGATGTTATCTTTGATCTGGATATGACAATACTTCTTTTGGGACATTCGTGGAAGTCAGTGAATGCAGAATAATGAAGACTACTCTTTTGATGTTGGATGTTGTGCTCAAAGCTTACTTTAGGAAACCTTGCTATCCAGACATTCATGTAGCATGTTACAAGTTTTGGTATGTCTCTTTAGTTGATACTAAAATGGATGATAATCAAGATTTGGTGTTGGTTGTGGCATTCCTATAAGCTCTAGAATATATTTCATGTAATTCAAAGTTTTCTATCTTCTGATAATTATGTTATGTAATGAATCTATCTTATGTATGACCTATTTATGGATCCCTTGGTAACATGATAAGATATTTTGGGTTTGGTGCTAGCATGAAATGCCTTATTGAATATATCAAGGTTGTTCTTCATGCTGACATGTTTTTTGGTGATCTAATTCAAATTATATTTGGCCAACTTGGAAGACTATGAAAACATTGTGTCTAGATGACCTAGGAGATTATGAAGACATGGAATGGTATAAGTATAGGTTGTTTTTTTTTTATGAAATGAGAAGAGTGGATTATGATGTGTGCAAGCAAAAAAGAGGGTGCAAAGGATGAAGTAAATGTATTTTCCAGAGTTTGTGCAAAAGTTTCTTATTTGCTACAGACAGATATTGTGCTCTTAACCAAAACTGAATTCATGCATATATAGATGCAATTGTTAGGATTAGAAGGAAGATATCTATTAGTTAAATGCAGATTTGATCAATAAAATAGAGAAATAAAACACACACAAAATTATAGCAGAAACGAGATAGCACAAAGAATTTAACGTGGTTCACCCAATCCAGGCTACATCCACAAAACCACAACCATCCAATAATTTTATTATCCAATGAAAAACTTATTACAATATTGTAAATAATCTCCCTTTTCATCATACTATGACTCCCATCCCAACCCCTTATAACAAGCTTAGAAGCTTCCAGATTAGGGTTCTACAAAGGTGGTGATTTTTCCTTTTTTGGTGACGGCATGAAAAATAGGGAAAACAAAATTCTTGTTGGTTGTCACCCCCAAACCCTCAATTTTTGGGGGCTACCACCCCTGAACCCCCACCTTGGGCTTGGACCAGCCCCAGACCCTGAAAAGGATACATGAAGAGTGTACAATATAACATGATCAGTAGCCACATACCAACAATCTCCCACTTGGAGACTAATCCTGGGTGAAACTGATACACTTACAACTCCCACTAAAAATAAGCACCTTGGACCCTATTGCTCTATTATACTTGAATTCAACCTTGAAGGCCAACAAAAGCTGAAGAGGAGCTCAAATTCTCCCTTGTCACCACCTTCGTAAAAATATCCACTAGATTGACATCTGTATATACCTTTTCCAACTTTACCTATCCATCCTCCAACACTGACCAAATGAAATGATATCTCAATTGTATGTGTTTGGTTTTAGAGTGCAAGGAAAAATTCTTTACAAGATGTATAGAACTCTAGCTATCTGTAAACAAGTAAGTTTTAGCCTATTGTTTTCCCAACTCTTCCATGAAAAGTTGCAACCATATCATCTCCTATTCTTCCTCTATTGCAACAACATACTCTACCTTCATGGTGGATAAAGCAACCACCTTTTGCAACCAATAAATCCAACTCACTGCTATCCCACCAATTGTAAATACATAGCCTATGGTACTCTGCCTAGTATCTATATCCCCTTCCAAATATGAGTCAACATAGCCTTTTAAATCAATATTAGAGCCCCCAAAACATAAAAATTTACTACATATACCTCTTAAATACCTGATAATCTATTTTACTACATTCCAATGCTCAACTCTAGGGTGACTCATATACCTACTAACAACTCCTATAACATGTGCAATATCCAGTCTAATGCATACCATGGCATACATTAAACTTCCTACAGCTGAAGCATATGGTACCTTGGACATTTTTTCTTCCTCCTCTTGTGTGTTTGGACACATATCCTTAGTCAATTTGACATGACTGTGAAAAGGTGTGCTGACAGCTTTTGCATTCTCCATATGAAATCTTTGTAACAACTTTTCAACATAATCGGCCTGAGATAGAAATAATTTTCTATTTTTCCTATCTCTTGTAATCTTCATACCAAGGATTTCTTTTTCTACCCCCAAATTCTTCATAGCAAGTGAATTTGCTAACTATAATTTTAACTCCTTTCTATGATCCATGTTAGACCCTCCTACAAGCATATCATCAACATATAAACATAAAATAATGTAGCTATCATCATCCAACCTCTTAAAATAACATAATGGTTTGAATTACATTGACTGTAGCCATGCTCATACATAAAGCTATCAAACTTAATATACAATTGCCGAGGTGCTTGCTTCAATCCATATAAACTTTTCTTCAATCTGAACACCAATTTTTCCTCACCTTTGACCTCAAATACTTGTGGCTGTTCCATGTATATTTCCTCTTCCAAATCACCATGGAGAAAGGTTGTTGTAACATCAAGCTATTCTAAATGTAAATATTCAGTAGCCACAACACTTAAAATAGTACAAATAGAAGTCATTTTAACAACTGGAGAAAATATTTCATCAAAATCAATACTCTTTTTCTATGCAAATCCCTTTACAACTAATCTATCTTTAAATCTTTTCTTACCTCCATCCTTCTCTTTTAGCCTATAAACCCATTTGTTTGGTAAAGCCTTTCTACCTGTAGGCAACTTGCACAATTCCCAAGTCTAATTTTCTAGCAAGGAGTCCATTTTGTCTTCTATTCCATGCTCCCACTGAACTTTGGTATCCACCTGCATAGCTTCATCATAACATTCTGGTTCACTAGCATTAGTTAATAAAATATAATACAAAGAGGGAGAAAATATTTTTAGAGGTCTACTTACCCTTGAAGATCATCTAACATTCATTGGAGTTTGTGGTATTTGTTGTTGCTATTATTGTGGAGCATGAGGAACCATAGGAACATCACTATTTGGTGTATCATCCAACACTATATAATCATTTTTTTCTTCTCATGTTGCTGCAATTGATCTTTGTACAACACTTTCTCATTGAATATGACATCCCTGCTTCTCACAATTTTTTGATTTTCAAAATTCCAAAGCCTATAACCAAATCAATGCCATATCCAACAAATATACATTTATTTGATTTTGCATCAAGCTTGGTTCTATTTTTAGAATCTACATGTGCAAATTCTTCACAACCGAAGGTGTTGAGAAAATAATAACTCACCTTCTTACCTTTCCATGCTTCCTTTGGAATACCACAACCCAAAGGATTTGAGGGACCTTTATTGATTAAATAAACAACAATGTTTATAGTCTCTTCCCACATGTTTAAATGAATCCCAACATGCAATCTCATAGTTCATGCACACTCCATTGTTGTTATATTCATGTGCTCAACCAATCCATTTTCCTGTGGAGTCTTTGAAACCATTTTTTTCCTACGAATACCATTTGAGGAACAATAATCTTCAAACTCTTTTCTGCAATACTCACCACCATTATCAGATTTGAGACATTTTAATTTTTTCCCTGTCTCATTCTCAACCAAGCCTCTCCATTTTCTAAAAGTTTCAAATACATTAGATTTCTGCCTAAATAAATAAATCCATACCTTCCTATTTGCATCATGAATGAATGTAACATAATACTAAGAGCCACCGAGAGAAGATACCTGAGCTGGTCCTCATACATCTGTATGCACAAGCTTCAATTTCTCATCTTTCTTTTGCTTCCCATCCTTGAGAAAACTAACCCTTTTTTGTTTTCCATACACACAACTTTCACATAAATTCATATTAACACATTTTAGACCCGGTAAAACATTATTTGAATGAAGTACCTTCATACCTTTTACACTCATTCCCAAGTCTATTATGCCACAGTGTTGATTCAAAATTCATAGCAACTGTTTGATTTTCTGCCTGCTGAACTGCAACAATTGTTCCTGAACATTGATTTTTATCTATAATAGCTAAAGTAGAAGGCACAATATGACTTGTACAAAGATATAAGGTGCCTACTTTCACACATTTTTCTACCACTAAGGCACCTTTTGTAACCTTCCAATTTTTATCACTAAATGTACCAACACAACCTTCATCATCTAGTTGCCCTGCTAAAATTAAATTTCTTTTTAACTTTGGAATGTTCCTTACCTCATGCAATATCCAATGAATCCCATTTTGCAACTTAATCTTGATTCTTCCATTTCCAACAATCCAATAGAGTTCATCATCTCGCAAATAAACTAACCCAAAATTCCCTTGGACATAATCAAGAAAATAACTTCTATGGGGCGTAGCATCAAATGAAGCCCCTGAATCTAACACCCAAGAATCATCAGCATTATCAAGGGAAAGAATCAAAGCATCCTCATCAGATTTTTTACTTAACACATTTTCCTCTTTATTTCCTTCCTTTTTGTCTCCTTTATTTTTCTAAGACCAACATTCTTTCTTTAAATTACCTGGCTTACCACAGTACCAACAATCCCTCTTGTCTCTAGATTGGGACCTTTTGTCCTTTTTATTTTCCTCATGACTTCCCATGACTTCCAGAATTGTTTCATCTCTCCTTTTTTCTTCCCCTGCTTTCTGCATTCAAAACACTGCCTAATGTGGATGTTCCACCTAAGATTTTCCTCACTCAAAATAACACCAACAACATCATCAAATTTCAATGTATTGAAACCAAAAATAGAATTTCTAATAACCATTACCAAGCTATTCCAACTTTAGGAAAAGAACAAAAAATCAAAAGAGCCCTAACTTCATCAAATTTTACATTTGCATAAGTTAATTGACTGGTAACCGTATTAAACTCATTTAAATGTTTAGCAACTGACCCACCTTCTACCATTTTCATATTAAATAAACGCTTCATAAGAAATACCTTATTTGAAGTGAAAGGTTTTTCATATAACTTTGCAAGGGTTTCCATCAACTCTTGAGTTGTTTTTACTATTGTAATATTGAATGTCATCGATTATTCCAAGCATAAACAAATGGCTCCTAGTTCCTTTCTATCTAGAAGATTCCATTCCTCATCACTCATTGTTGCCAGTTTCTTGGCTATTCCTTCCAATAGCCTCCATAAATCCTTCTGATAGAGATAATCCTCCATCTACATCTTCCATAACTAATAGTTCTGCCCATTGAATTTATCTACCTTCAATTTACCCTCATCTTCCATTGATCCCACTTAACCGTGAGACTCCCACTCAACCGTGAGACCTTCCTATAGAGTATAACTGAAAACAACCCATTGTGATACCACTTGTTAGGGTTATAAGGAAAATATCTAACAGTTAAATGTATATTTGATTAATAAAACAGAGAAATAAAACACACAAAAAATATAGCAAAAACATGACAACACAGAGTATTTAACGTGGTTCACCCAATCTAGGCTACATCCACAAAAACACAACCATCCAATGATTTTATTATCCAGTGCAAAAATTATTACAATCTCATGACTAATCACCTTTTTCATCATACTATAACTCTCATCCCACCCCTTATAACAAGCTTGGAAGCTTCCATATTAGGGTTCTACAAAGGTAGCGATTTTTCCTTTTTTGATGATGACACGAAAAATAGGGAAAAATAAAATTTCTCCGGGGTTGCCACCCCCAAACCCATGCTTTTCGGGGGCTATCACCCTTGAACCCCCACCCAAGGCCTAGCTTGCCCTGAGACCCCAATGAGGATACATGAAAAGTGTACAATATAGCATGATTAGTCACCACATACCATCAACAATTTCATTAGTTCACTTTTGTCAATGAGACTATTTTGTAATCAGTTGTATTAATTGGGAAGTGAGCCCACCAATAGTGAGCCTTACCTGTAGTGAGAAATTTAGTAGTGATCCTTCTATAAAAATAACCTTAACCGGTGTCACCTTAACCAATGTTTTATAATTGGGAATTATATTTCTCCATGGTTTTTCCCTTCTTAGGTTTCCACATAAATTCTGGTGTTCATTGTGCATGATGTTGTTATGTGATTTCATCTTCATTTCTATTAGATGATTATTTGATTGATTTAAGTTTTCTCTAGACTAATTAAAGATAAGAAAATTATTTTATGATAACTAATTCACCCCACCTCAGTTATCTAGACTGTTCAACAAGTACCATATAGGTTTGAGTCTGATGTTATGAATATCATTGATACGCTAGTCTGACATATTGATTTGGATTAGTTTCGTAAAGATACTTTTTTTAGGAGAGGCTACCCCAAGGGAAAGGAAGATTGCACAATCTAGGTTGGCTCATGTAGCTATTTTTCCTATTGTTGTTCAATGTCCCGAGTTCATATTAACTGCTACACAAATGCACAATCGAACTCAAAGGAAGTGTATTGACTCCTAGGGGAATGTGATAATTGATTTCACCCCAACAATGATTAGATTGGTCTTTGATCCTCCTCGTTACCTTGATCTCAAGATTATGACTAAAGCTGATGCACTTAAATTGTGGGAAACAAATGTGGATGGGAACAAAAGGGTGATTAATAAAAGGTGGCTTAAGACAGAGAAGAAATCAGTAAAGAAGGTGCCACCTAACCCTAAGAGGTCTAAAATTTCTGAGGACATAGGAGACATGATCACATTGCTGATAAGAGTATTTGGAAAAGAAAAATATTGTATCTTTGAACATTGGATGTTTCCATTCATTCAATTGATTCTAGAGTGGAAACAATATTTGGATTGGGGATATATAATTTCAAATAACATTCGTGACCAACTACTGAAAGTAACAAAAAACAAGACATTCTATATGCCTTCATATGTGGCATATTGTGCTGCAATGATGGGATAGTTTCTTGGGTTAAATATTGAAGGGTCAATGGATGATGGCCCAGATCAAAAGAAGGTTTAGGAATATTATGACCAATTGGAGCTTAAGAAGGTAGAGAAACACTTTAAAAGAGTCAGTGATGCATTTTTATATGCTATTATTAATCTGCTCATAGGTGATATTGGTTTTAGGTTATCACGAGACACCATGGAATTCATTCAGGAGTTGGGATATTGGTTTATCTAATACCCTAGGTCCACCTATTTCAGATTGTTTGGATATGATTGGAACCCTTTCAAATTTCCAAGGTTTTGTGATGATAGATGGGTCTTAATGGAGTTTACTCTTTAGGCTAGGGAGGTGAATTCAAGTTTTCTACATAGCATAAGGCTAGTTTCCATTCTTTCCCAATGTAATTGATGTCATGGGACACAAGCCATTTTTCAATAGTGTCAACTTCGATAGCTTTCTACACCAACTACTTCTGCATTCACGTTTCCCACAAGAATTCAAAACATTCCATACCCAGTGTGAGACTATCCTCACAGGATGCCACTTTTAAAATGCCATATCAAATGGCATAAATTATCATGGCATCCACTCCCCTCATTCTCAAAGATGAACATTGGATTTATGAAAATTGTTCAAACTTGAAATTTTCCTAACATTGAAGCCTTTGTGGAGGTTCCATTGTGGGACACCATTGGTAGGAACCCATAGAGCCTAAGCCATTTTCAATGACAAAAGTTAACTGGTTTCCTGATCAATGACATCTGCATGAATGATTCCTACAAATAATTATCATGAATTCTTGATGACGTAAGCCATAATTTCAATGCCCTTGCATGGATGAAAACTCTAAGTATGGAATTCAAATGCAGATTTTCCCATGTGGGATTCCACTTGGGAGATGCCATTCATCCTAGGCCATTTCAACAACATCAACCTTGATGGCATATGAATGGGTAACTTCTACATCATCCTTTTCTGCATCACCCCAATAGTTGCTCAAATCATGAAGATAACTTCCCCAAATTCCAAATAAACTCTTTGAAAAATTGAACTCAAAACATTGAAGTCTAAGATTAGTGTGGGTTTTTCGATGCAGGATGCCACTAGTAGATCACCATGACCTTTAATCCATTTACAATGACATCAAGTTTGATGGAATTTGCATGAGTGGCATCCATACACCAACTTTCCGCACTCCACAAAATGAAAAAATATTTAAAGCATAATGACCTAACACAACTACAATCTACATTTTCCATGTGCTAAAATAGCTTAGCTCAAATTTTCCAAGTTTTAAGCAATTATAGAGATGGCGATGTGGGAATAAATTCACGAGAAGCCATCATTCATAGGAAATTATTTTCAGCATAAACTTCATCGGCTTCTACACCAATGCCTTCTGGATTGGGTTTTTTTGCAAGACTCAAGAAGGAAAAATTGACCAAGTATGATGATCTCAGATGTTTTAATTTACATTCCCCATGTGACTTAATGAATTCACATCAAAATAACTTGATGTTTTGTCAATACACAAATATCATTGCGGGATGCAATGTATGGAATGCCATTGCATCGGTGCCATTTCCAATGGCTTCAACATTGATGGCATCCGCAAGATGGAAGCCCGCATTGTCTAGCCCACAAAACTATAAAATCCAAAAATAACTAGGAATTGATATAAATTAATGGGTTTGCTAATTCTTCTTGGATTTGTGGAAGCATTTATTGATAGTTTATCCTGCCTTAACTAATTAGAACACTTATTATGTTTTCTTTGTGCAGGATGTATGGAACAAGCTGAGAAGGTTGACAAGGCCAAGAAGAGCACATACATTACAAAAGGGGAAAAGGAAAAGGCCAAAATTAAGTACGAGTTCCATGGGGTCGAGTGCACTTCAAATATTATCTCACAATGGGACAAGGTGTTAGATACATATTTGGGTCACATTAACATTGATGAATTCAAACAATGGGTCTTGGTCATCCCAAAGATTGAGAAAGCATGGAAACT
This sequence comes from Sequoia sempervirens, assembly GCA_007258455.2. Taxonomy (NCBI): domain Eukaryota; kingdom Viridiplantae; phylum Streptophyta; class Pinopsida; order Cupressales; family Cupressaceae; genus Sequoia; species Sequoia sempervirens. Next base: position 546,763,043 of record VDFB02270651.1, read on the forward strand.
GAAGAAAAGTGGGACTGCTAAGGTAGCAGGTTTTCCTCCAGCTTTGGTTAGCCCGGAACTAATCTTTGGATGCAAAGAGTGTTACCATCAAAAAACAAGAAGAATTGTTACCATGGATGGGAGAGTATTAGCTAACTTACCTCCCATGTCAATTAGATGAACCTTTGGGATCCCTCTATTTGATAAAATGGAAGACATTGAGAAGGAATATAATCATAATGTATGGAAAGTAGACCCCACAAGCCATAAGGGAGCCACAAATCAGACATGGATGATCAAGCATTGTTTGAGTGCAAACAAGTTGCCTCAAAAGCTTTATCGGAGTGACTTCATGAAACTTTTGAGCAGAGTGATGGGACTCCCTATTGCAAGAATGGAAAGAATGAAGGTGTTATCATTGATGTCAACTGGTCAATTGGCTATCAATTGATTGTTACTATCATTAGTGTCATGGATGTAGGTTATTGGTTGTATATGTCAAGGATATTGAGAAAATTGTATTGAAGAAAGATTGCAGGCGTTCAATGGTTGCTTCGAGTTTTTCTTCGATATTTTCTCCTATGTTTCTATGTTTTAGATATGTTGATCATGGTTGTTGGAAGCTGATATATCCATATTTTTGGTTGTTGTTTCATTGTACAGTGCAACTTATGTTCACTAGTTGTGAACTATGGTTTTCTGTGTTTCTGGTTGAGGTTTAGGAGAAATGTTGTTGGTCCATATTTCTCTTTGTTAAATTCTTATGACTTGCAGTTCTAGAGTTGAGTTGTTTTGATTGTATTGAAGATAATTTTGGTATCTGAAAAGTTTGTGCTTAATTGTTCTATGTGTTTTACATTAGTTTGGTTGAAATTTTGTTAAAAACTATCTTTAGAGTTGATGAAGTGTGTTGGATCTATTTGGGTCCTTATGAAGTGTGTGTTTGGGTCTCCCTCATTCTAATTCCACCCTAGCATGTTTTGGTGTAGACAATTTGAATTTGAATTTGAATTTGATGGTTGGCTTTGGATATGTTTGAAAGTTGAAGATGGTATAAATACATGATGATTTAGTGGTGAAATACAACATAGAAAGAGGAAAGAGAGATAAGTGCAAAGAAATAGGGAAAATAGATGCGGGATTGATGTGAATCAATGTGTGTGTGTGTGATGTGAGTGTGGCATATTAGTGTGAAGCCTAAATGCTAAGTTTTTGGATGTAGTGAGCAAAAGGTGTACTCTATCATTCATGCATGCATGTAAATGGTTGAGAAAATTGTGGTGGATTTCTTCATTACATTGAGATTTGTCTTCTCTTTGTAATGTATCTCTTCTATCTTCTTTATATCTCTATGGTAGTGAGCCCTCCAGGTTGTTAGCCCTATTGGACAATGAGTCCTGATCCGAACAGTGAGTCCTTGCTTTGGTAGTGAGCCTTGTTTCTCATGCAGTGAGCCTCTTGTAATCGGTTTTGATATTCTCTATAGTGTGAGTTAATCCTTATCATGGTTTTTCCCTTATTGGGTTTTCCATGTAAATATGGTGTTATTATGTTTGTGTGATGTTTTTTAGTTTTTGCACTAGTATTTAATGTTTATTCATTTAAGCAGAGTTAAGGATTAGTTCTCGTGAATGAATTAAGGCTTAAATTTGTGACAACTAATTCATCGCCCCTCTTAGTTGTCTTGCTCAACAATTAGTATCAGAGCTCGGTTCCATGGTGAAGAGCTTAACCACTTGAGGAAGGTTTGAGATGGCTAGAAAAATGACATGATTATCTGAGGTTCAATGGAACTAATTATGCTATCTAGAAAATATTGGTGGAAGAATAATTGGAGTTTTGTGGATATGATGTGGATAAATATTACAATAATCCTTACACTCCTACTAATGGTCCGAGTATGGATGATGAGATCAAAGCACATGAAGAGAACAATAAGGAGAAGTGCATTTTAAAGAATAGTCCGGTACATTTCAAGTTGATTAAGGTTCAAAATCTGAAGACTACTAAGGAAGTCTGGGATGCTTTGGAAAGGGAACATGAAGGTAATGAAAGAGTTAAAGAGGAAAAATTGCTGAATTTGGAGAAATTTTTTGAGCTTCTACACATGTCTAAAGATGAGAATGTCAAAGCTTATGTATAGAGATTAGATGAGATGGCGGTTGGAATGTGAGGACTTGGTGCTACTATAGATGAAACCAAGATTGTAAAAAAGATTCTTAGAACTCTCCTTGATCCTTATAGTGAGAAGGTGTGTGCTATTGAAAAAAGTATAGATGATAAGACCTACACAAAAGATCTATTGTTGGGATTTTTGACATCTTATGAGATGAGGAAGTCGAATATGAGGAATGAATGCAAATCAGAAACTGCTTTTAAGGCTACAAAAACTGAAGATCTGAATGAAGAAAATTTTGATGAAATAGAAGCTAACTTTGTGAGAAGGATGAGGAAAGGATCTGGTATGTATGAAGGTAAGTTACCCTTTAAATTATTTAGTTGTATAGAAATAGGTCATTATGTTGCAAAGTGTCCAAAAATAGCTAAGAGGAATAAACAAAGATATGAGAAAAAAAAAAGAAAGGAAAGAATATCAACAAAGCATATTATGTGAATGAGAATGCTAGTATATCTGATGAGGATTCTAATTATGAAGATCTTGATAATAATAAATTCTTTTTCTTGGCTATAAAGGATGAACCTACTTCTATATTTTTGAGAAATAGGTGAAAGAAATCCCTCCGAAGAAGCAGAAAAATGAAGGTTCTATTATCTCTACCCTACATTCTAAACAAGAAAAGAACTACAAGGTATTTGATAGTGGTTGTTCACATCACATGACTAGTGACAAAAGTAAGTTTGTTAAACTTTAAAATATGATGGAGGCTTGGTTATGTTTGGAGATGATACTGGTGCTAAAATTTATGGGATAGGTTTAGTAAGTTTTGCTGGAAAGCACAATAATGATGATTTCTACTATATTAAAGCTTTAAGGCATAATATTTTGAGTGTTGGACAGATTTTTAGTAACATATACAATCTTATGTTTAAGGATGAGAGATGTGAAATCTGGAAAGGATCTGAAACATTGATTGCTACAGGAAAGAAATATGAAGGAAATATCTATCAAATTAAGGGTGTTGATGGATGATGCTTTATAAATCAAATTAATGATAGTTAGTTTTCGCATTGAAGAATGTTTCAAATGAATTTTGATAACTTTCAAGGATTAGTGCAATTCAAGCCATGAGATATTTACCAAGGATTACAAAGCATGTTAATGCTATTTGTAGGAATTGTTAGTTTGAAAAGCAAGCAAGAAGTCATTATAGAGCAAAGCAATAGTCTGCTACTTGACTACTAGATTTAATTCATATAGATCTTTGTGGTCCTACAAGAGTGAGAAGTATACAAGGTGAAAGGTATTTTATGCTTTTGATTGATGATTATTCTACATATACATGGGTTACATTTCTTAGAGAGAAATCAAATGCATTAGACAGATTCAAGACATTCAAAGCTATGTATGAAAATGAAATGAATTTGAGGATAAAATGCTTAAGGTCTGATCGAGGTGGAGAATTCACCTCCCATGAGTTTAATATGTTTTGTGAAGTGCATGGAATAAAGAGACAGTTATCCACTTCGAGAAATCCTCAGTAGAATGGAGTTTTCGAAAGGAAAAACAACATAGTTTAAGAGGTTGCTAGATCAATGATTATTGAGGTTGGTTTATAGGAAGTTTACTTGAGAGAAGCTATTCATACTATTTTTTATGTACTCAATCAAGTTCGAACAAGATAAAATAGTACAAAGATCCCCTATGAGCTATGGTATGGAAGAATTCCTATTGTTAAGTATTTCAAGGTATTCTGAAGAAAATGTTATATTAGAAGAGATGAAGAAAGTTTAGGTAAGTTTGATGCAAGAAGTGATGAAGGTATTTTTCTTGGATATTCTGCTAAAAGAAAAGCATACAGATGTTTCAATAAAAAACTAAGAAATATTGATGAAAGTGCAAATGTCAAGGTTAATGAGACAATGAAGAATTCAATTGACATTGATGGATATGTATCTAATGAACTTGATTGTGTAAGAATACAAGAGATTGTGGAAAAAAAAAAGGATGAGCAATAGAAGCAGAATGAATAGAATGAAAGAGAAGAAGAAGCTTCGGTGGTGTCACCTAAGATGCCTAGATATGTGCAAAATAATCATTTAGAAAGTCAAATTATTGGAGATAAGACTAAAGGAAAATTGACTAGAAGCAAAGATGTTGCTGAAGTAAATTTGTGTTTATTTTTTGAGATTGAATCGAAGATTGTACAGGAAGCATGTAAAGATGAACATTGGATGGAATCCATGAAAGAATAAATTATGCAAATTAAGAAGAATCTAACTTGGGAATTGGTTCCAAGAATGACAGATAAAAACATTATTGGATCGAAGTGGGTATTCAGAAATAAGTTGAATGAGAATGGAGAAGTGGTTAGAAACAAAGCAAGGCGTGTGTGTAAAGCTTACTCATAAGTAGAAGGCATAGATTTTTAGGAATTTTTTTCTCTAGTAGCAAGAATGGAAGCTATAAGGATGTTATTATCATTTTTTGCTCATAAAGACTTCAAGGTCTATGAGATGGATGTGAAGTCAACATTTTTGAATGGTGAGCTAGAAGAAGAGGTCTACATGGAACAACCATAAGGATTTTAGTTGTTAGATCAACTGGATATGATGTGCATATTGAAGAAAGCCTTATATGGATTGAAGCAAGATCCTAGAGCTTGGTATGTGAGGTTAGATAGGTATTTGATTCAGGAAGGTTTCACCAAAGGTATGGTAGATATTAATCTGCATTTTAAGATTGAAAATGAAAAAATATTGATTGTAGTTGTATATGTTGATGACATTATTTTTGGAGGAAATGAAAATATGTGCAAGATGTTTGCAAAAGAGATGCAAAAATAATTTGAAATGTCTATTTTTGGAGAGATGAATTTCTTTCTTGGGCTACAAATTAATCAAATAGAGAAAGGAATCTTTATTTCACAGTCTAAGTATGTGAAAGAGATGTTGAAGATGTTTGGGATGGATGGTTCCAAACTGGTATGTACTTCTATGGTAACTGGTTGCAAATTGGGTAAAGATGATGATTCACCTAAGGCTGATTAGAGAAAGAATAGATCTATGATTACTGGACTATTGTATTTGATTGCTACTAGACTAGATATTATGCATGTTGTCTTTCTTGTGGCTAGATTTCAAGAAGATCCTAAGGAAACACATGTTGTTGTTGTTAAAAGAATATTTAGATAATTGAATGGTACTTCAGATTATGGATTATGGTATCCTAGAGATACTGACTTTCCTCTAAGTGCCTATATAGATATAGATTGGGCTAGATGTGTAGATGAAAAAAAGAGTACAAGTGGTGGTGCATTATTTCTTGGTTACAAATTGGTGGCATGGTTGAGCTGGAGCAGTACTAGGATGGGTGACCTCCCGGGACGGACCAGTGCTTCACCTCTGTGAGCATCACCTAGATGCAATGAGTGCTAAGTGGACCATTCGATATCATGAGAGATGGGTTCTTGTTGAACCACTACTCATGAAACATGGGTCAATGAGTTTGACTCGAAACTACATGGTTGAATCCTAATAGCAATATCATAATTTGACACGTTGTGGAAAAATACCTCCTACTTATCAATTGATTAGCTAAAGGGGCTCTATTATGAATGGTTCATAAGGCACAACACTTGCTGAAGGTTTTGCAAATGGGGTAACAACTCAAGCGGGCTTAACCTTGGAGAAAACTCCTGGTTAAGCGCTTGAGCTGGAGCAAGATGGATGGGTGACCTCCTGATGGACCAGTTTCACCTCTGTGAGCATCACCTAGATGCAATGAGTGCTAAGTGGACCATTCTATATCATGAGAGATGGGTTCTTGTTGAACCACTACTCATGAAACATGGGTCAATGAGTTTGACTCGAAACTACACGGTTGAATCCTGATAGCAATATCATAACTCCTTGTCTATTGTTGAAGCTAAGTATATTGTTGCTACCACTTGATGTACATAAGTTCTATGGATGAAATAAAAATTGAAAGATATCATAGTGGTGTATGATGATCATATTTCTAACTTCTATGATAATACAAGTACAATTAACATTTCAAAGAATCCTATGATGCACTCGAGGATGAAGCATATATCCATCAAGCATAATTTCTTGAGAGATAAGGTCATGGAGAATGAAGTAAAACTTGAATATGTTCTGATGAAGGATTAGATTGCTGATATATTTATGAGGGCTATTCCTAAAGATACTTTTGAGTATCTCCAAGAGAAGTTATGGGTCATTTCCCCTCCTTTATTGAACTAGATGCATTTAGAGATGCATCATTCTGGTGGATCTATGGTTCTATCTTTCTTCTAGACTGATGTTTTTGTGGCTACCTCTTAGAGGCAGTAGGTAGTGTCAGGTGTTCTCATTAAGAATATTCTATCAAAGGGGAAATTAGTGTAAAATATCTTTTTCCTTTGCCATTGATATCAAAGGGGGAGAGGAAGCATGTGAAAAAGGAGAGGAAGTATGTGAAAAAAGAGAGGAAGCATGTGAAAAATGAGAGGAAGAAAACAAACAAAAAGAGGAAGAATATAAATGACTATCTACTAAGGGGGGGAAACAGAAAGAAAAATCTTGAGAAGTGTATTCAAAGCTAGTATGGTGTCTTTGATGGTTTTTCACATCATGTGTTGCCATCAATGACAAAGGGGGAGATTTTTGCAAGAATGGAAAGAATGAAGGTGTTGTCATTGATGTCAATTGGTCAATTGGTTATCAACTAATTGATGTTGTCATTAGTGTCATGGATGTAGGTTATTGGATGTATATGTTGAGGATATTGAGAAAACTTTATTGAAGAAAGATTGCAGGTGTTTAATGGTTGCTATGATTTTTGCTATGATATTTTCTCCTATGTTTGTGTGGTTCAAATATGTTTATCATGGTTTTTGGAAGTTTCTATATCTAGATTTTTGGCTGTTGTTTCATTATACAATGCGATTTATGTTCACCAGTTCTGAACTATGGTTTTCTGTGTTTCTAGTTGAGGTTCGGGAGAAATGTTGTTCATCTAGATTTCTCTTTGTTAAAGTCTTATGACTTGCGGTTCTAGAGTTGAGTTGTTTTGATTGTATTGAAGATAATTTTGGTATCTAGATGGTTCATTGTTAATTGTTCTATGTGTTTTACACTGGTTTGTTCGACCTTGTGTTGAACACTACCTTTGGAGTTGATGAAGCGTGTTGGATCTATTTGGGTCCTTATGAAGCATGTGTTTGGGTCACCCTCATTCTAATTCCACCCTAAGATGTTTTGGCTCTGACCTAATTTGAATTTCAATTTGATGGATGACTTTGGATATGTTTCAAAGTTGAAGGTGGTATAAGTACAAGATGAGTTAGTGGTGAAATACATCATAGAAAGAGGAACAAGAGATAAGTGCAAATAAATAGAGTAGATAGATGTGAGATTGATGCAAATCAGTGAGTGTGTGTAATGTGAGTTGCAGATTAGTGTGAATCCTAAATGTTGAGTTTTTAGATGCAATGAGTAGAAGGTGTACTCTATCATTCATGCATGTCTGCAAGTGGTTGAGAAAATTGTGGTGGATTTCTTCATTGCATTGATATTTTCTTCTCTATAATGTATCTCTTCTATCTTTGTATTTTTGTGGTAGTGATCCCTCTGGGTTGTTGGCCCTCTTGGACAATGAGTCCTTATCTAGATAGTGAGTCCTTGTTTTGGCAGTGAGCCTTGTTTCTCAAGCAGTGAGCCTCTTGTAATCAATTTTGATATTTTGTATAGTGTGAGTTAATCCTCAGCATGTTTTTCCCTTATTGGGTTTTCCACTTAAATTTGGTGTTATTGTGTTTGTGTGATGGATTTTAGTTTCTGCACTGGTATTTAATGTTTATTCATTTAAGAAAAGTTAATGATTAGTCCTAGTGAATGAATTAAGGTTTAAATTTGTGACAACTGATTCACCCCCCCTCTCAGTTGCCTTGTTCAACACTCCCTACCTCCCCAGTTTTTGAAGAATGGATGTGGTAATTTATAGATGGGATCCTTAGGGGTGAAACAAAATTCTATTGGGCCAAGATGATCAATGACAATATCCTTAACTAGTTTGTCAAAGTGAAGAAGACTAAGGAGTTCTATATGACCTCTTATGTTGTATACCTTTTAGTATTTAATTTTCCCTATGAAGGGTTGACTTGTGTCGGTGAGCTAAGAATGAAGAAAGGAAAAAACACCATCTATGATTGCTACCCACAATTGCAATACAAGAATTACAAGAAGGATTATAGGTGGGTAAATGATGCTTTTATTAAGCATATTTTATGGAAACTGTCAAATGGTTCCAACAAAAGGTTGTCCCACTATGTGAAGGAACTGACTAAGAATTTTGGGTATTGGTTTATCTAGCTCCCCATCACTTACATAAGGGATGAAGGATTCTTAGGGTTCCCATATCACTTTCCAAGATACCCCAGTGACAAAATAATTTTTCTAGAGCTCACTCAACAACTGTAGACTTCTCATTCATTGTTGCAAGAAAATCACTATGTAGGGTTCCCATATACCATTGTCTTTGGTCAAGGAATGTATTCATTCCCAATTGACCCTTGTGTAGAATATTAAAAAAGGAGATTGTAGAGTACAACCTTGAGTCACATACAGAGTGAGGAGGCTTTGACCCCCTGGGAAAATTGAAGAAACGGGTTGGGAGGCAACATGCTCACAAAGCTCATATTAAGGAATTTTGGGAAACCTATGATGATGATCATGAGGTCAAGAGACGTCACTAAATGCAAATGACAAAAAAATTGTGAAGTATGTTGATTTGTTTCTAATCCATGACCAAGCATTTGAAGATGAAAACACACTTGATGAAGGATATAACGTTGTTTCCAAGGTGCCCTTGCTAGTAATTGACTGGACTAAGCTAGAAATCATAGATTTGGAAACACTCACACGCTAGGTAGAGAAATGGACCAAAATATGGTTAGATAGTCAGGTGGCTCAATTGAAATAACATGGAATTGAACTGACATACAAGGAGCTAGAAGATGAAATTAAGAGTGAAACAAAAAGTGGGGTTGGCACAAGTTCTTTGGGAGAGGCACCAAAATCTCCACCAGTCACCCGGTTGAAGAAAAGGAAGGATGCATTAGAGTGATAGACCAAGAAAATGGTTTATTCCATAAATTTGGTAGAAGGGTAGAGGCTACCCAAGAAATCTAAAGAGATAGGAACCTTTGTTCCTAACATTCCCACCATACAAGAAGAATACTTTCCCCTGGAGGAACTAAGGCTAAAATTACCTCCACCTACCACTTCCCCACTTCTACCTACTACCGTTGCACCATCTCCTTTCACTCCACCACCATTTCCTATATCATCCCCACCCATTGTGGACATCTCCATCTATATTACATCTGCTTCTCTTATCACTCCCATGGTCATGGTTTACTCTTCCTCATCAACATCTTCTCCTCTATCCTCTTTGTTGCTCCTACCTTCGCAACCAAATTTCTCCTCTCTACCACCCTTCATTTCCACTACCCCAATGGAACCAATCACGTTACCCAAGTCTTTTGTTGCCTACTTGAAAAATATGCCTCATCATTTTTTGGAGGCTATATTAACCCCTAAGGCCAAGTTCCTCATGACTCAAATAGCTGCATCATTACCTACCCCTTTGCCTCCTACTAACCCACAAAAAATGGAGGTGGCAATGAAAATATGCGAGGAAATGGAAAGAAGTGAAGAGAAACTTAAGGAAACAACTGATATAATTGAGGATCCTATGGATTCGGATCACGAGGAATATTTTGAGCATGTTGACCAAGGCTTGAAAATCGTTGACCTTGATGAGGTTGCTTCCTAAGAGTAGGGGCAAAAAACACCTAGAGATGGGGGTCTTAGTGGATTTGACAAGTACTATGATGTGGAGACATCTGACCAAGATCTTGAAGATGAGAAGGAGAAGGAACATGATCACAAGGAGGAAAGTCTAGAGGAGCACCGCTCCAAAGAAGAAAAGAATAACCTAGAGGTCAACATAATATAGGAAGAAAGTAGTAAAAAATATGATGAACTTCAAGAAGCCAACCAAGATGAGGGACAAAAAAATGAAGAAATGCATCTAGAGGAAGAAAAGGATAAAGAAAAGGAGAGTACCTATGAGAAAGAAGTTGAGGTTGCTCAAGAAGTTGAGATTGAACATGATGTGAATAAAGAATCAACACAGGAGGAAGAAAATATTGGCAAAAGGAATGCAAAATTTGAGACTGATAAATGGAAAGCCATAATGCAAGAAGAAGGAATGGATGAAGGAGTGAAGAACACTAAAGAAATTCCCAGAAATGAGGAGGAAGGGATTCTAAAAGAGAAAGAAGATATAGAGAATGCATTCAACATGACATCTCTTGATCAACAAACATAAATCCCCTCATGGCTAGAAAAATAATTAAAAATCAAAGCTTCGGTGCTCCAAAATCCTAAGGCTTGCTTGGAAGCCATATTGGCGCATGCCCAAGTCAAGACATGGGAAAAGAAGAAGCCAAAGATAAAATCTCATATTATCATAGACGCGTCGAGCTCCTGCATCCTCTAGGTGGCAACTCTGATGACAAACAAGGATGTGGGAACCATCCAGGCCAAAGATCACCAAATAACTTCCATCAACCTTGGCCCTACTTATTGAGCATAGAAAATTGATGAGTCCCAAGGATTTGTCACCAATGTTTTCAACCAAATGGATACAGATCAAGCTACAAAGATGGAATTGAAGGCACAAGTGACAGAGTTGATGACCTTCATCCAACAATGGGCTACCTTTGGAGAAGAAATTCCAATAGAATCCCCAATGCTTTCCCTATTATCCAAAGAAGAAATCAAAAAAATGGTAAAAATGAGAACTTGTACCAATTCTACCTCAGATTGGTTCAAGAGAGTAACAAACATAGGTGATAAGACCATCCATTATGGTGTCAAAATGCATAGCCATTTTTTGATTTTGAAAAATGAAAATGAGAAGGAAGTGGAAGCATGTAAATATTTTCCTAATCTTTAAAACATGACATCCCCAAGATGAAGTGCATCCTAAAGCTGTGTGTTGAGGTTTCGGAGGAAGAATTGGCTCTGCCCAAGAAGGATCACTAGTTTCCCAAGGATTGGAAATTCAATTTGGAGTTCGGAAAAGGAGTTTTGGAAAAGTCAATGACTGAGTTGGATGTTGTTTTTTCCCACATTATTGACAACTTGTCTGAATACGATGAAATCTTGGAGTTGCTAGCAGGAGCCAAGATCCTAACCTAGTAGTTGGATCATGAATTTGCAAAATGTGAATTCCATAAGAAGATGAAATAGGGGACCGGTGATATTTTGACTGGAGCTTCATGGACTTTGCTGCATGGGCCTTTGCTCGTTTGGAGCAAATCATTCAGGTAGGGGATCAATGTGCGAAGCAACATGATGAACTAATGGAAGAATTCAAGATGATTACCTTTAATATTAGCAAATCCGACTTCTTGGACCATGCCAAGCTCTTGGTAGTTATGAAGAAGTTTGTCCAATATGCTATTGTACAAAGAGAAGCTACAAACATTATAATAGAAGACAAATACTTATAGTCCCTAGCTACAAGACAAAAGTAGCTAAAAGACAAAATAAGCTACAAGACAAAATTGGCTACAAGACAAAATAGACTAAAGACAAAAGGGTTGCCAATTTTATAATCAAATATATTGTATTTGTATTGGGAATTGCAAAAACCCTAAGATGTAGTAAATTTGGGCCATTCATTGTAAATGAATCTTGGCCACTCATTTCGGTTTTAGAAAACTATAAATAGGGGCATGCTTTCATTTTCAAATTTAGATGAGTTGTTGTAAAAGACATTTTGAAGCAATATATAGAAGAAAGCATTGAAGTTTGGTGATTTCTTTGTGTTGCTCTTAATGTGTGCATGATTCAGCCTCCATGATTTATTTCAGTTATTTTATTTATTATTTAGTTCTATTTCCAACTTGTTAGTTAATGAATAGTTTTAATGGTGGTTGTGTTACAATATTTGATACACTTCCAGCTCATGCTTTTGGTATTCTATTGATGATAGATCACTGTGTAAAGCTAGTATGAGCTCATTTATTTATTTCACTTAAGTTCAACTGTGTATATGTATGCTTAATGTATTCATATTATAGTCTGAAAATTTGAAGTTAACCTTAGAAGATGGCATTGATTTTATGATACTGTAGGACATTCTTGGTTAAGAAAAAAATGTTTTGGGAGTCTTTCTATTGTAATACTTTCCATTTTTTCTATTGTTCATAGCTTTTAGATTTAGAATAACTCTCTAAACCCTTACATCTTTTGTTCTTTCTTTAAATTTGGGTTAAATTTAGGATTCCAACATCATAATAATGTTATATTTGATGAAAAAAAGGAGTTTCAGATTGTTATTATGAATTCATAGTCATAACATATCGACTTCTAGATTTTTGAAACTTCATAATAGACTTGTAAATCCTAGGTTTGTGAACCATAAAGGCTGGTGCAGGAGCACCTAATGGATTTTATGCCTCCATAAGGCCATTTTGTAAAATTTGATTTAGTTTTACGTTTGAAGTATGTAATAAGGTAATTTAGGCCATATTGAATGTGTTTGAGTCAGTAAATAGGTTATTAGGTGGGTCATGAGTTCATTTTTATAAATGATGTCAAAAATGTAAAAAATTGTCAAATTGGAAAATTGCAAAAATGAGGAATATGAAGGGTCATTGTGGGAAAAGAAGTTATTTGGTTATTGAAACTCAAGGGTCAGTTGGGAAATTGATGCAATATGTTTAAATTAAGCCTTGGAGGGTCGAATCCAAGGAGGAAGAGGTAGTTGTTACATTTTGAAGTGAAATTAATAAAATACCTCTCTGTTTTCTACATTTATGAACATTAAATTGTTGTTTCATAGCTTGGTACGGCCATGTACAGAGTTTTTATGACTTAGAGTTTATTTTAATAGATGGAAAATTGAATTATATTTCTAATAGTTTTTGTCTCATTGAATTTCATTGAGTTTTGAGTGTTTTATGGTCATTTTACTCAAGACAGGTTTGTAGAATTAGGCCTTTGGGATAGTGTAGCAACAAGTTTTTGAGGGATACATTCCAAATTAATCCCACTTGAATTTAATATATGTTATATAAGGGCTTAATGGGTATCCAAATCAGTTTTTAGATCGTGGTTTTGAGTTTTATTCTAAAAATTATGTCAAAATTACCTTATTTGCTGCTCTCATCAAAGCATAGTGAAAGATTGTTAGAAAAATCATTTGCTTGAAGTGCTAGAGTTTTGGTCTTGAAAAATTAATTGAATTTGTGTTATTTTGGAGTCCCCATTATAGTGCATCAAATTGGTATCAGAGCCCAGCAAAATTTTTGTGTTAGTGTTGGTTTGTGGTTTTGGTTTTGTGGTTGTGTACAGGTTAAAAAGAACTTGGTTGCTGCCAAGGAAAGGCAGAGAAAAGTTGAATAGAAGGAAGGAGAGACTTGCTTGTGAAGATGGATTTGGTGAGAAGATTGAGAATATATTTGCAGGTAGAGGAAGAGAGGAAAAAGAAGAAAAAGCAAGAGGAAAAAGAGAGGAAGAAAAAAGAGGAAGAGATGAGGCAAAAGGAAATTGATCAAAAAATCAAAGAGTTGGAAGAAAGGATAGAACAGTTGTTCAAAAGAGTCACAAGTTGGCACTTGAAGATCAAGAAAGTGGTCACATGGCCTATTGAGAAGATTATGATGAAGAGAAGACAAGAGAGAAAGAAAGCTAAGAAGATGAAGACTTTTTTGCAGATAGATAAAGAGCAAAGCAAACGAGTTGCAACAATGATAGTTGATAAGGAAGAGAGCATTACAGTGGAAGAAGAATCACACTTGCAGGTTTCAGCCATTGAAGACTTTGAAGATGTGAAGGAAACTCAAAATTTGGAAGAAAATGTTATGGATTTGGTGAAAAATACTGAGGTAAAGCATGAATTCAGTTTACAAAATCAAGTTTGCTTTACAAGATATGAAGATATGGTATTGTTTTTACTATTTTCAAAGGAGAATAATGGATTTTTCAGTTTTTGAAATTCATAAGCATGATCAGAAAATATGGGTAGAAACATTATGGATGGAAGACAACAATGAAAAGTGTGAGGATGAGTTACAAAAAATGATGAAAGATTTTGAGCAAGTAACTAGTGCAAAGAAGGGTGGTGTACAAAATTTTCTTATTGTGATGACACATGTGATGAAAGATAAACCAAAATTCAAGATGAAGATACATTTCAAGGAACTAAATTCACACCACTCACAATTTTTTGTGATTTCAGGTGATGATGTAGATACTTTTCTTATTGCAGGTCCTCACTCAAGGGACTTGAGTTTCTTTTTCATGGGGAGTTTGGTGCAGGAGCACCTAATGGATTTTATGCCTCCATAAGGCCATTTTGTAAAATTTGATTTAGTTTTATGTTTGAAGTATGTAATAAGGTCATTTAGACCATATTGAATGTTTTTGAATCATTAAATAGGTTATTAAGTGGATCATGAGTTCATTTTTACAAATGATGTCAAAAATGTAAAAAATTGTCAAATTGCAAAATTGCAAAAATGAGGAATATGAAGGGTCATTGTGGGAAAAGAAGTTATTTGGTTATTAAACTCAAGGGTCAATTGGGAAATTGATGAAATATGTTTAAATTAAGCCTTGGAGGGTTGAATCCAAGGAGGAAGAGGTGGTTGTTACATTTTGAAGTGAAATTAATAAAAGACCTCTTTGTTTTCTACATTTATGAGCATTAAATTGTTGTTTCAGAGCTTGGTATGGCCATGTACAGAGTTTTTATGACTTATAGTTTATTTTAATGGATGGAAAATTTAATTATATTTCTAATAGTTTTTGTCTCATCAAATTTCATTGAGTTTTGAGTTTTTTATGGTCATTTTACTCAAGACAGGTTTGCAGAATTAGGCCTTTGGAACAGCGTAGCAGCAAATTTTTGAGTTATACATTACAAAGTAACCCCACTTAAATTTAATATATGTTATATAAGAGCTTAATGGGTATCCAAATCAGTTTTTAGATCGTATTTTTGAGTTTTATTCTAAAAATTATGTCAAAATTACCTTATTTGTTGCTCTCATCAAAGCATAGTGAAAGATTGTGAGAAAAATCATTTGCTTGAAGTGCTAGAGTTTTGGTCTTAAAAATTTAATTGAATTTGTGTTATTTTGGAGTCCCCTTACCATTGCATCAAAGGCCCCTTGTGATTACCAAAAAATCACACATCAAACTAAGTTGTTTATGCACCATCATGACCAAACATCCGAGAGACCTTGGGGTAGTTTTCTGAAGATTTTATGTAGGAAATTAACTTTCAAGAGAGATAGGGCACTTGTGCTTTGTCTATGTTGAGAATTTTAAAAAAACCCATCAAACTTACCCCGCAAACAATTGTCTTAATCTCATGCCATCGTCGTATTTCTTAGTATCGCATTTTCAACAATTGAGTGCCTAATGTAAAATGTGATGTGCGGTCAGCCACGAATGAAACACGTTTCCAAATTTTATCCCATCACATGCTACCTTCACATTGCATTTGTGAACCAAGCAACCCATAACCAAAATGTGATGTGCGATGAGAGAAAAGTGTGGAAAAAATGAATGAAGAATATACCTAGGGAATATTCCATATAGGTGTTAGCTCCTCACTACATCACATAGTTCTCTCTTATTGCATTTTATGTTCCATTAAGGGGAGAGGATAGTGTGATATGCATTGATTTCCCTAGTTTACAGCACATGTCATCATCTTGTTTCATCGCATTGCTTCAATACATCAAAAGTATGGATGAAAGGAGAACATAAAGAAATATGATATACGATGAATGATAGAAGGAAAAATATATACGAAAGTGAACATTATCTGCTAGATATCTTCACATTGTATTTTCAAGTTCATCAAGCCTAAAGGAAAAAATGATGTGCGATGGCCATGAAATAAGTTGGCGGAAAGCTTCAAAATATGCAAAGGGTACATCACTTTCTCTCAGCTCATTGCATAACTCCTTCATATTATATTTTAAGAATCAATGCTTTAAATCAAAAAGAAATGTGTTAAGGATGTGCAATGACCATCAATCTTGTTTTGAAATAATTTTATTGACAGTCAACATTCAAACATAAATAGCTAACTAACAATTTTAATGTTCCTGCTTGCATGAGCCATCTCTCTGTAATTAATGGTATACTTGTTCAATTAGAGGGCCATAAAGTTGAGAATTGAGTTAATTTTCTCCATCTTTGCAAGATTTTTCAATCAAACAAGCAAGTGGAGCTTCAAGCAAGCAAATTTGAAGTGAAGAGAAGCTAAGATATTTGGGTAAGTCAAAGATTTTTATCCTTTTGTGCAAGAGTTTTCAGTGAAAAATAAAGTGAAAAGGGAATTGTAGCCACATAGAATTTAAAATTGGGTGGTTTTAATTGTCTGTGTTAAACTTTTGAAAGAGAATCATCAAGCCCTAGTTTGAGAAAATGAAGGTTTATAGTGTTTTACATAATTTGGGTAGTAGATTTCTATAATTCTGATTATTTAGTGATAATTACTAAACCATAGTTTTTAAATTGAATTTTAAAACCCTAGTTTTATTCAATTCTTCAAGGACAAGTCAACCTAGTGAGCCCTCAAAGGCTAAACCTAAAGCCAAGAAAACAAAACCTAAAACTAAGAAGTCAAAACCTAAAGGATCAGAGGCTAAATGAAAAACCAAAGGGGTTAAGAGAGACTCTATAAGGTTTATGGAAGATGATCTCATGAAGTTATTCCTGAGGGAAAAGATAGTTGGGAAGAGAGCTACTAGTGAGGAAATTTTAACTAATCACCTACAAGATTCAACAAGATAGATTGGAGACATCACAGTGCCCCAAAATTGGTGATATTTATTTTAATATGCATATCATAGTTAGACTACCCTTGTCCAAGTTGCAACTTATGGACATGTGATATTGGAAAGCTCTTTGTGACCAATGTTTTTATGGAGGTAGATTTGATTAAGGAAATTTCCAAGTGTTATGATCTTGATTCCAAAATCATAAAGAGTGTGAAGGGGACTCCAATGTTGGACATTAATAGAAGTTAGATTGTGAGGACATTTGGGCTCAACCCCTCTACTACAGTTTCTATCAATTTCAATGAATTGTGTCAGGAGTACAAGAGAGACAAATATGGGTAGAGAAACTGTGTATTACCAAGGCACAAGAGAAAGGATTTGAGAAAGAAGGGGAGGAGATTTACCCCATATGACTTCAATCCTTTTAGTTGTGATGAATTTGAGAACTAATTTAAGAACACAATCCATGGTTTATGCTAGGTGCTTGGGAAGAAATATGATTTAGGAATGCATATTGCTATGATGATGATGTCTATGGACATCCAGGATAAACATTCTAATAGGAGTTTTGATTATGCCTCCCATATAGCTGAACAGATCCATAAGCAATTAAAGGATTTGAAGGAGCCAAATGCTCCATTATATTTCACACAATATTCCATTCTTATGCATATTTTTTTATGGATTGGTCAGAAGGCATGGTCCAAGTTCATGGACATGAGGAAAAAGGATGAGAGAGGAAATGATCTTCCTATGTCACTATGGATGCACCTTTGGTACTAGAAGTATTCTGATTCCAACTATATAGTTGTCTATAATGGGTTAGTGCATGGAATTTTGGACAATCTAGGTTGCAAACCAAAATATAGAATTTCAAGAAGTATCAAGGAAATATTAAGACCCCTATAGTTCAAATCCAACACCAAGTTGGACCATAATTAGGGAGATTGGTATTTGCTTGACACGTGTACTATTTTTAGAGTTTATGGTGCTTTAGTACAACCACATTTCCTTCCCATGTATGTTTTTGATAGATTGAATTTGTTGGCAAAACGAGGACAAACAATTGAGAGGGGGGGTGAATCAGTTGTCACAGAAATTTAAATTTTTTCTAACTTAACTTATCCTTAATCTCAGATCTGATGAATGAACAATTAACCATAAGCAATTAACACATCAGAGGGACAAAGAACACCAATTATTTTTTACGCAGAAACTGTGTTAGGGGAAAAACCATGATGGATGTTAGTCCACAAGATTATACCGTGCTAAAAGTATAATGAAAAACAATAAGAGGAATGCACATGCATTTAGGTACACTACCTAGAGCTCACTACTGAATTACAAAAGGGGCTCATTGCCCAACAAATTTGGATTAAAAATCTAGAGGGTATGAACTAAGAAAATAGCTTCTGCTCAAGCCTGATTATAGTTCCAATTAATCTGAACACTTCACACAATATTCTTCACACTTTGCTTAGTAATGATATTCACACATACGCACATAGGAGCACATGAAGCATAATTCCCACTGATCACATAATTGCTCTTATATATCCACTACAGAAGATTTCATCACAACTAAGTTGGCCATAAAAATAAAATATATTTTAAATGTCGGCCCAAATTTACAATTAGATTTTTAATGTGGATCCACCAAGGTCGGCCACAACATAGTGGAGACCCAAATTAATATCTCCAACACAATTTCTTTTTAATTAATTTCACCACGAAGATCCACAACATGCTACCACCAACATGTCAGCCAAGAACTTGAAAAACCAAACATGCGCACAAAAAAGATCTTCAACCACGAGCTCTCTAAATAATGTGGACCTACCACAAAGATATAGAATGAACTAGAGACATATGAGAACACCAAGAAACACCAGAGAAGCATTTGTAACAACTGAGATAACTAGAATCACACAATCTTCATTTAGGAACACTGAGAGAGACCACCAAAACACTTTCAGACCATAACATACTCAAAACTTCATGCGGACCTCTGAAACTTCTGGTAGATGATCTAGACATACTAAAAAATAAACTTTTTAATCCACATCAGCTAATATTTTACATACAGAACAAAACATCTTCATGACCTGCACAGTCCCACTAGGAACTTGGAAAACTTTTTCTTATAATTTTCTCAATATCCTCGACATATACAACAATAGATATACCAATTTCTAATAGTTTTGACATCAATGACAACAACATATCATCAAAACATCCACAACATCCAATAATCTCCCAATAGGATTTTATGGAAATCATGTGGAAAATTGACATAATGGAAAAGGAGCACTTTAGATGTGCAAAGAAGGGGTCATTTATCTTTGACCAATTTTCCTTTTCCCATTTTCAGAGTCACATCCAAGGAAGGTTTGGGAAAATTTGCTGATATGTTAACAAACAATATGATGAGGGTTGAGAGGTTTAGAAATTGTGACCCTGAGGGATTTATTGATAAGGAGAGGAAGGATGGAGGAATATCTTCCTTTTATTATCATTTCTTGTATACAAAGGATGTTATCATAAATATAGCATCATATGTTGAAGTTAATGAGAGAAAATAGACATGGATGTATTTTGTTAAGATTGAGGAGGAAAGTATTAGGGTGAATCCAATGCATGTAAGCCCATATGATAAAATTTAAGATCCTTTTCAAAAGGCTATGTCAATTTTGGAAGTCTATAGGAATGGCACATTCGTGAATCTGATTAGGTAAGTAAAAGAAGCAAAAAAGAAAATGAAAGAGGAACATTTGGATAGAACTTGAAGTTGGCCTTCTTCTCAATCTACTACTCAAGGCCCTTCCATTCAACCAATGGGGATAGAAGAGTTGCAAATGGTTCACCCCCTTATGGATTATGCTACTAAATCACAAGAAGAGGATACAATGGAATATATATAAACTGAATATATTCCTAATGAAGAGGAAGTGGAACAAAAATTCCTAGCCCCCAAATTCAATGATGAAATGGATTCCTTTGTTCCTATCAGCAAGATTATAACCATAACTCATGATAAAAATAATGTTGTTTATGATGATATTAGGCTAAATGCCTATCAAGAATTCATGGATGATGGATCCTTTGTCCAAACAAAGGAATTCAAATAATTTGTGATTCAGGTAAAGAGAAATGAAATTAAGGAGATGATTGAGAATGAAAAGGAAGGAGTCAATCCTTCATTGCATGAAGAAGTGGAGAGACAAGAAGAAGAGAAAATTGAGGAGATTTCTAAAATATCCCCTATTGATGGAAGTTTGTTGGTAAAAAAGAGTGGCATTCTTTTATTTCTAGGTTGGGATTTGTCTTATTTCATTGCTTGAGATACAATAATACATGGTGTTGATGCATTCATATTTGAAGAGTAATATGACAACAAGGTTTTTGGCTCTGGTTTTAGTACAAGATTGCACACATTAGAAATTTGGTCTATGGGACCAAATACAAGGAAAACAAGAGTAATCAGATTAGTTGGTGATATTATTGGTGATGTAATAAAGAGAGCATCTGAGATGAATCCTACACAAGAAACCAATTTAACTGTGCATGCTACTATATTGAGTGTCGACACTACAAAAATATCTCAAGAAGGATATGATCAACATTTGAACAAATTCAATAGGCTACAACATGAATATAATAATTTGAAAGTTAGTACTCCCCCATAGAAACTTATAGTGAAAGCCCTTCCACCTTCTACCTCCACACAAGAGCTCTCCATACAGGATAGAGAGACATTGTAAGAGTTGAAGATCAACTCAATACCCAAGACCACCTATAAAAATAATGAAAACCTTCAACAATAGGGGAATATGAGCTTGCTTGATATTAATACCTATCAAAAATGATGAGGTATGAAGTATGATACAAATGAGTACAATTACCTTTTTTATATAGGAAAGGTTGAGATGTAGGATTGAACATGATGTTGGCATGTGTCATAATCCCATTACATGTGACAACTAACTACCTACCTGGGATAATGTGAATTCTACATAAGACTTCTAGAAGGAATCTTATATCCTAAGTAAAATTAACACGTGAATAAGGGTTGAGGCCCCATTATAAGCTATAACCTAGTAAATGATACCTAGGAACATAATTAAACACCTAAGTAAACTTATGTAAGTGTAATTAAATAATTAATTACACCAACACCCCCCATAAGTGCAACCTAGGGAGGAAATTATAATACAAATGATGCAAATGAAGATGCAATGATGTAATGATGGGTCCTAGCTACATGGTCATTTTAGGTACGCATGTATAAATGCAAATAAACTCTCATGAACAAATAGAGAAAAGGAGAAATCCTAGTGGGACAAACCAAAAGAGAGAAAAAAAATAAATAAGTGAGGAAGGATGGATGATTCCATAATACCCCCCAAGTACACCATCTGTCACATACATTATAATCAATATCCTCCCATAAGAGGGAAAGAGAAATACCATGCATCCCCCCACAATATGTAATTTCCTATAGAAAAGGTAAGTGCCTAAAGACAAAACATGAAGCAATGTCAACAAACAACTTGTCTCTATTTTAGAAGAAAAAAAACCAAGTACAAATGCAGGAATGCTTCCCATTCTGAATAGGAATTCAAGGAAGGAATGATGAATATGTATGATTATGATGTTTTCTCTAAAAATTACTTATGTGTCTCCTTTCCACTGAAGATGAAGATGCCACTATCAAATCAGGTACATGCCTAATCAATGAAGAAGGTGACAAATCAAGACTATGCGTAAATTGATGCTAAACAAGACCCAAAGACCATGGTGGGTTGCCAATAGTTTTATAATGATTTTCATCAAATAGGAGAGATATCCCCTCAAATCTATCCTCCAAATCTGAAATGTGAGACTCCACAAACAAGGATGCAATGTTTGATAGATAGGAATCCCAATTAGGAAGACAATGAGATACTTTTTGTAATGAATCATTGGACATGCTCAATGAATCATCACCATAAAATGAATGGTCCTACTGAACAAGAATGATGGAATCCTCAACCAATGATTGTGGACAATGAATCTCTGAAGGTGAAGGTATATCAATTGTCTTTGATGGAGAAGAAGGAGCATCTAAAGAACCCTCATCATCCTCATCTGAATATTCAAAGTATTCGAAATATTCAAACTCATACATTGTATCATGATCATAGGTTATTCTATCTAAAAAATGAAGAGGTACAAGACAATCTAAAATAGGACCATCTAGGAATGGCTAAGTATCAAGATCTCCATATATCTCCCAAATTTTAGTCCAAATAGTATGACACTTAAAATGATCAATAGCATTCAAAGTGGCAACATCAATATGCATTCCAATGACATTGACCTTCAATATGAATTAAAAACTCCCAAATATGATATATACTACAAATGAAGCCTTCCCAAACTAATAGAACCTCTCTAGGAGTTAGGATTTCCCAGTAATCAATCACAATGAAAAATATGCAAAATATTGAATAAATAACACTTGGAGTTGAATCTAGAAAAAGTGCATGCGCACAATGAAAGATATCCTGAGTACCTTCAAAATGCAACTTGAATCACCAAAATCAAAGAAACTGACAGAAAGTTATGAGCTCGAAGGTACAAAGAGGACATTTGACTTTAGTTTCCAATAGTTTATAGGTATAGAAAAATATGGAAAAATAGCCTATACCATTGTGAAGTACATGGAACCAACTTTCCATTGATATCTCGTTTGCAGAATTTTAATATTGCGGTGAAAAGTTATGACAAAATGAAAAAATAGCTACTTTAGGAAAAATCAAGTATAGTGAAGGCTAAATAGACAAAAACGTTGATTACTAACTAGGTGTAAAATTCTAGCTCTTGGTTGTGGCATATGATTGGGTCTGGGGCTGGCGCAAAAGATAAGGCCCACCACCCAGAGTGGCAGTGAGGTGAAGGAGTAGTGGCACAGTGGGACATGGTTGGTACCGCTCAGCTTGGTGCCTCCCAAGCGATAAAGCCCCTAGGCTTGCGATATGACCTCAAGCTGATGAGAAGGGGTTGGCTCGAGTGGGTGGTGGATTTTCATGATCGGTAGGCGGAAGAATGGCAGGTGGGAGAATAACCAATGGTTATAGACGTTGAACGACTAGTGATTTGATAGGGGGTGGTCATCCACTGTGTAGTGGTATGATGGTACCAAAAACTTAAATGCCTTCATAGAAAAAAAATTCAAGCTCATGGATAATATTAAATCCTCCAAAAATTTTAATATGCCCTCAAAAAAAAATTCTTAAAGCCCTAGAAAAATATTTTTAATAGCCCAATGAAATTTTTAGCAGAACATATAAAAAATTTAATTTTTTTATTCTGCAAAAACATCATACCTATACCTGGGTGGGTCATACAGCCGCCCAGGTAAAAAAACTTCTCCTCACGAATAGCCAACGTTGAATATGGGAGTATTTTATGTTGATCTTCATCTCTCGAGATCTCTGAAGATGATTGTAAGGCCCAATCGAGGTGAAAGTGCACTAGAAGGTTTGCAACTCCCAAATCTTGAAAATTTTCAAACCCTCATAAATTTGGTAAATAATGTTGAATTTAGGTGAAACAAAATTCAATCCTGACTTTCTTAGTTGCCCTAATCTCAATTTTGAGCTTTGATCTCCTCCAACACAAGCCAAAAGTGACTTGCCATGAAATCCCACATATAGAGACTACCTCAAAATATCATTAAGATCTAACTAGCAATAGCTCAACCCTCAGATCTAAGAAGGGTTTTGCAAAGCTTGGATTTGATACCATGTAAGAGTTGAAGATTAGCTCAATACCCAAGACCACTTGCAAAAACAATGAAAACCTTTTACAAGAGAATATGCAAGAATATGAGTTTCCTTGATATTAAGACCTATAAAAAATGATGAGGCATTATGTATGACATAAATGAGTACAATGACCTTCCTTATATAGGAAATGTTGAGATGTGTCATAATTCTATGGCATGTGACAACTTACTACCTACCTACCTAGGATAATGTGATTCTAGATAAGACTTCTAGAAGTAATATTATATCTTAAGTAAACTTAACATGTGAATAAGGAACAAGGCCCCATTATAACCTATCACCTAGTAAGTGATACCTAGGAACATAATTAAATTACTAAGTAAACTTATGTAAGTGTAATTAAATAATTAATTACACCAACAAACATTGTCTCACAAGATCAAGAAATTGAAAGAGGAGTTGGAGATGGTAAAATAAAGTGAGAAAAAAGTTGAGGAGACTTCAAAGGTGGTTACTAATATTATTGATGATACTTTGGGGCATAGGATTTCCTGCATATTGCATAAGATGGATAATGCATGAATATTCATGAAGCCTACAAGAAATATTCTGAAGTCCAAGAAAGTTTTTAAAATGTATGGAGCAAATTGAGCACTAGGGCAGATTCCTTAAAAGAAATAATGAAAAATATGGAGATTAATGAAAAATATGGAGAGTGACCTTGAATCACAAACAAATTTTACACAATTGTTTCAGGCCATTGGATTATTGGGTGAAATTTCAGCTTTCCAAAGCAAATTGGACATACAATTTAAAAGTAAGGTGAAATTGTTTAGAGAAATGGAGGAAAGGGGAGTACCTAAAATACTAGATGAGGAAGGAGAGCTAAAATACTTCACTATTTAGAAAGGGAAATTTGGGAGCATTGTTCCCTCTTTGTTTTCTCTCATTTATTTCTTAGGGAAACTAGATTATGTAGCATTAAATGGCTCTATTGATGATCTCTTTAGATTGGAAATTGATTTAGATATGTTTGTGAAGGAGGCCAAGACTATAATAGATGCAAGGTACAACTTGCACAACTCAAAGGTGCAAAATTTGTTGGATATTCAGTGGCCAGAGAAGAAGTACAACACATGGCTTGAAATATTTATAGATTAAGCCTTTAATGTGTCATTGTTTAAAGTTTTCTCCCCCTGAATTGGAAAGTGGTTGGTTATTGTGTGCTAATGTGGATGAATCTCCTTATCTCTTTCTATTTTATGCATTAGGTTCTGAATTTTTGAAAGGAAGTAAAGATGAGGTAAAG
Source organism: Sequoia sempervirens (assembly GCA_007258455.2). Classification (NCBI taxonomy): domain Eukaryota; kingdom Viridiplantae; phylum Streptophyta; class Pinopsida; order Cupressales; family Cupressaceae; genus Sequoia; species Sequoia sempervirens. The sequence goes on from VDFB02270651.1 coordinate 546,788,101, forward strand.
AGAATATTTGGTTTGTTGTACAACCATCTTCCATGAAAAATGGCCTTTTGGAAGGTGAAATATCTTCTCCAATGTAATAACCACTTTTTCCTTTTGCAGAATATTCTCCTCATGGGTAGTTATGGCCCTTTCCTTGTAATGCATTTGAATATCAAATGAGTAGGTGACATGTGTAAATGGCCTGAGACTTGTTGCTCCATTATTTTATAAAAGGGAATTCATGACCATTTGCATGGATCTTTTAGTGAAGTTTGTAATGGAAATGCAAAGAATAGAGTTTAGGTTTGGTTCTAGGTTTTTGTCTAAGTATTTTGTAAATTGATTATGTTGTATAATAGTACTAAAATTTGATGAATACAATTAGTATAATTCTGAATCCAATTGTCCCCCATTGTATATTTTACATAGGTTATGAATGAAATGAATCAAATATCATTCAATTTGTCTCCATTATTTTCCTGTGGGTGTGTATTTCTGTTAATGCTCTTATTCAAAGAATGAGTTAAATACCTTAATAGAAATATAGATTTTTGTGAATGTGTGGAGGGATCTATAAGAAGAATTGGTTAATATTTTTGAGTTTAATAATATAATGCATTTTTAAGAGGCTCTATAATGTTTGGGTAAAAATGTTGTTCTATAACTGCAACTATATGGATTTTGACTCCTTTTCCCTAGGTTAAGGCAACGATCTTTTTCCTTTGTGTCTAAGTTACAAATCTAGGATCAACCACACTAAAAATAATTTCAATATTTGAATTATGTTGAATATGTTTGTTGAATTGAAGTCTTACCTTGTTATATTTCTTTAAAATGTTGAATGCTTGAAGAATAATGCCATATTATCTTTATTTTTCATAATCATCAAGAAAATATACATAGTACACATCTGATAATTACAATATTTGTGATAACTAGTATAGGATATTAGTGAATGCTTTCTGGGATCACCCTCCTGGGTTCTGTAAAGCCTAAAGTGTAGAGGGGAAGTTATTTTAACTTTCACCTGTTCATTGTCCAATCCCTTCAAGCAACTAATAATTGAAATGACAAACTCATATGTTGTTTGTGAGATCTAGTTGGGATTTAAAAACCACCAATAGATTGGTGACTCTAGTAGGGATAATCTTGTATAATTCTCTAGTTCAAGATCTTTAATAGTCAGAGTCATGGAATGTTAAAGTCTTATGTTTAGTCAAATGTAAATCTCTATAACTATCTCATCATTTCTCAAATTTCAAGCCTATGGTCTAAAGTTGCAGGTATTATACCCATATTAGTGTTGTAATGGCATGAATTTGCACCCCTAGGAAAATTCCCCATTTACTCTACCTCCTACCTTAGAGAATTAAATCTAATAATGCAATCCATATTTCTGCCACCTTCCCTTATCCACTTGGTAGCTTTTTTATGTGTTAGTGTGGGATATTCTATTGGGGACGCTACCGCAACACACAAACATCTATGCAACACACTATCATCTTGATAGGATTCTCGCCTCTAGAATTTGTAGAGGCATTACACTCCTCCATTAGATGTGAAGTGTAATGTCTCCTTCCCTTCGAACCAACTTTGAACTACTCCTTTTCCTCCATTTTCACCTTTCAAATTCCTATCTCATTCATTCTTTCATGCTTCTTGATCCTCTTCACACTTGGGATTATTCTCTTCATTCCTCTCACTCACTTTTGGGTCCTTCAAGATCTACCACCTCTATTGAAGCTGCAAGTTGATACTTTTTTGGTTGACTCTCTTCGTTGTTGTGACAACATTGGTCCTTGATATCTTGCAAGCTCGCTCCTTCTCCCATTTTCCTTGAGTGCATGTGGTTGAAGGTGATCTCACTCCATCTATCTTTTACTAGGAATTATCATTTTAATATCATAGCATATTGTTGTTCAATGTATCACTTGGAATTTCCATTTCAATAGATTTCTTTATCATCTTTCTTCAATCATTGCTATTCAGCTATCTATGGAGGTGGAAACACCAAAGTGGGGAACTGATTGAGGTAGTCCTCTAAATAGAACCCCAACATTTTCCTATATTTTTTGTGTAGGTTCTCCTTGAGGTGAAGATCTTGAAGATATCAACTCATGGGTAGGAAGGTTCTCTTTCCTTACCCTTCTTTGTCATTTCATAATTAGATTTAGTATTAGTTCTCTTCTTGATATTTTTTTGTTTTGTTTCATTCTATTTTAATCATTACATCAAATTGCATCCATTAGGTCATTAGTAGATTTTCCTTTGTTTCTAACTGTAATTTATACTTTTTATCCATACAAATTCCAACACCCATTGAGATGCCAGCATGCCACATTGTCATTTGTGTCCCACGCTATAGTCCTCTAGCAGTGAGTTGTCTAAGTCATTGTCCAAACTATGGAAACTTGCCCACCTGACTTCCTAAAATGTTTGGGATTGTATATGAACAAAAAAATACTAGTTGCTCTTCCTTTTAGCCTCTAAAATTTAAACTCTCCCAAAAAATTCCATTAGCTTGAGGTATTGTTCTAGACCCTCCTATGACTTGGGGTCTTGAGCAATCAATCCCCCTCCTCTACATTTTGGTGAACCTAATGTGAACAACATAGTATATGTATCCTTGTGTGGGGAATGTTGGAAAAATGAAGAAGATTGACTATCTCTATAGTTTTTTGTTGTCATTGATGTCACCATGTTGTGCTTGCAAGTTTAAGATAGAGTTTAATCCGATATTTTGGTCTGGTATCTAAATTGGTATTTGAGCTATACTCTTTGGTATTCTAGTCCACATTTCTCCGCAATTAGTAGTTGATGCTTGCAGCTTTGGGAAATGGTTTGTAGATGACAGGAGCACGTACTCTCAAGATCTCATGTATTTGGTGCTCGTACAAAATGTTTATTGATCTTTTTCATTGAAGTCTATTCCTAGCCGACTTCTTGGGAAAATTGTGTTTCAATGAAATTTTCTAGGCAGATCTATGTGTGACCTATTTTAGGTCCTTGTCAAAATAATGTAGCATACTGGAGGGTTGAATTAGCTTCTTGAAATATTTTGTGAATATTTGGAGCCGACAATCAGTACTTTTGGTAAATATGGAGTGCATCTAATTAGGCTGACCTAATTGATGCTTGTGGGAAAGATCGGGTATATAAATGAATATGATGGATAGTCTTTTGCAATGAAGAAGTAGCGAGATAGAGACAAAAGAATATCAGTGTGAGCAAAAAGATGAAGAGCGTTGAATCAATTTTTTGAGCATAACCAAAACTGCATCAACACTTGTTAGGTGCATTGTTCTTAGTTCATTTTGGATATAAAGAACGATTTTTTTGGGTTAATCCTTTTTGTAGGCAGTGAGCCTCTCTTGTAAGTAGTGAGCTTTTTTATTAGGAAAATGAGTCATTTTAGGGCAGTGAGCCCTTGGAAGTGAGCCTTTTATTTTTAGTTTGGAACTACTTTATACTATGAGCTAATCCTCACTGTGGTTTTTCCCTTCTTGGGTTTTTCACATGAAAATATGGTGTTTATTGTGTCAAATTAATTTCTGCTATCTATGTTTTATGCTCATATTTAATGACATATAATGTGGTTATGGAATTGATGTATGTTGAAGTTTGTAAGTTTGAATTTCGTGATAAGTGATTCACTCCCCACCTCTCAGTTGTCCTGCATCCTTTTAACAATTGGTATTAGAGCTTTGGTTCATTGATATAGAGCTTAACCACTTAAGAAGGATCCTGATGGCTAATCAGATGGATGATAAACAAGAACTCTAGACTTCACTTAAGGATCTTGATAGAGTTGAAACTAAAAATATAGATCTGAAGGAGAATCTAGATGAAGCAAATGAATGTGTTTGGAAGTTGAAAGAACAATTAAAGAAATTCAAGGAAAGGCACAAGCAAGTGAGTGAACAATTGAGACAAGAGATAATTGGACTGAAAGTGATAGTAGAAGAAAATTAAAGAATTGAAGAATGTTTGAATACAATGGTGCAAAAAAAATCTGAAGAATGATCTAAACTTGAACAGGAGGTGGTAAACTTGAGAATTGAACTAGAAAAGGAAAAGCTATGTGGGAATAATTTCAAATCAAGTTATGATAAGCTTGGAGAATTTCTTGTTGGATAGAAACCAAGTAAAGACAAAAATGGTTTGGGAAATGATGTAGGTGAATATTCTAAGGACAATCAGAAATTCAGGACAAAGGAAAGCAAAAGAGAAATTCAAGAAATTTTACAAGGAGACCACCTATGAGACAACCTAATGCACAAAGGTGTCCCTCTTTCAATGGTATTTGTTTCTTCTACTATAAATATGGTCACAATGCAATAGAATGTAGGAATAGAAGTAATCAATTTTCCAGTCCCTTCACTGGACAATGCTTTGAATGTAAAAGAGTTGAACATAAGGCTAATGAATACATATATCAAGTGAGAATGATATGTTAGGTAATGAGGAACAAATTTAATGAAGGGATAATGGATCAATTCTTTAATGCCTATTGCTATACTTGCAAAAAATTGGACATAGAAAAAATCAATGTAGATCAAGAGGAAATGGAGGATAGAGTAATCAAAAAAATGTCATCTGTTATAATTGTAATAAACAAGGAAATGTTTCAAAGGTCTATAGAATTAAGAAAGGAAAGAATTCTGCTCTGGTAGAGAAAAATGATCTAGTAAAGAAGGTTGACAAAGAAGAAATGAAGCAGGAGATGAATAAGATATGGAGGAAGAAAGAAGAAGAAAAATTAGCTACTGGTGTGTGTCTTCCCTCATCCGGTACAGACGATTCCTCTGAGGACTAGAGCTAGCAAGGTCATAGGGGGAGCACTATCAGAAAATTATAAAAAAACCTAGATATATGGCATGTCAGAGGTTGGCATGTGGGTGAGATGTGAAGAATGAAGAATCAGAAGAAAACATGTTGTTATGATGATTTGAAAACTGAATTAGGGTTTTCTATGTTGAGGAGAATGTATTTAGTAGCTTTTTGATGCTTGTCACATTTAATGCATTTAAGGTAAATTAAATGAAGTTTAAGTTGAAGCTTGTGATGCTCCTCAGTTAATTGTGCAATTAGAGAACTCAAAAGGTGGCTTGGAGCAATTTTGAAATAAGCCTAAAGCATTTCTGAAGGGGTTTCGAAGAAATTGATTCAGGCAATTTTTAATTTGTTTCTCTATTTGCAAAAAGGGAAGAAGGAAAAATGAAGAAGTTTCAATTGTCTAGTTAGAGGAAGCGTAGAAATGGACAGAGAATCAAGTGATGTCATCCCTTTGAAGCTAAAAGGTGTGGACTTAGAAGAATTCAATCATAGAAAGATGAAATAAATGGAGCTAGGGCTAAGCGAAAGTGAATTAGAGAACATCAAAACCCTAGGTATGGATTTGTGGAGTGAATTTTTGTGGGTTGTTGAAAAGGATCTTATTTTGTTCCTATTGAGTTGTTTAAAGGATGAAAGTATTATATTGGATAAACCTTACTTAATCATGAAGGAAGCGATCAAGGTGATAACTGGCTTATGCAATATTGGGTATCTTCTTGGAAGAAAAACTATAAAGTACAAAGATGTGGAGGAATTGACTAGTATTAGAAAAGACCCGCGAGCTTTATTGATAAACACAGTCAAAGATTTGGCTGTATGGTATGTTTCATACAAAATTTCTTACAAGATTTATTTCAGAAATCGTGAAGGGTCCACATTGGCAATTGTAGTTTATATTGCACATATGATGGTAAAGGAAAACATGAAATTTGATTTAAGTAGCTTGTTTCTTGAAAATATTTTTGAAAATGTTCATATGTCGGTAATTGAGGGTTATCCCTTTCATTTCAGATCTCTGCTAGTATGCTTGGTGTTTTACTTTTTGTGTTCCCTACTGGGAAAGGATAATGTGGTATGGGAATCTAGGATTCCTATTGGAAAATAGGTCTATAGATATTTGGGAGCATTGGTAGACAATGCAAATATGTGTAAATCCTATTTCACATCCTTGAAAACAAATATTTTCTTTGGTGTTGCTGTTTCGAGTCAGTTTGAGGTTGGCTCTTCCTTTGGTAAAAATGAATTCGAGGTTGTCATTAGTGACTCCCCTTCAGAATCAAAGAAGAGGAAAGTTATAACCTAAGATATTGTTGACATTTCGAAAGAAAAGGAGAAAGAATCATCTGATGAAATATAGTCTATGATTATTGAAGGGAAGATGAAGAAGATTGGTGAATTATGGAGTGCAACATATCCTATTAACAAACTAAAGATTGATGATGCCCTGGTGGAATATTTACTTCAAAAAGGTATTGGAGTGTCAGTTGTTTATGATTTCTTGCAAAAAAATCTAGTTGAAATTGTTGAGGAAAGAATGTTGCTTGAAGGTCTGAAAGGACACAAATTTGAAGCTCTAGTTGAAAAGAGGTGTGTTAAAGCTAAAGGGAGACTATTTGAACTGATTGTGGAAACAAAGAAATGCATTAAGGAAATTTATGATATTTACAAGTATTGTCTCCAGTGGCCTGTTGTAGTAGATAATTTCAGGAGTAAAATTGAGGCAATTGAAACTGAAGTGAACAATATTGGAAAGAAATTTGACGTCTTTGAGGAAAAAGAAGGAAAGAAAAGATTGAGAGTTGGTGAACTACAAGTTCAACTAGTAGTTGTACAAAGACAGAGAGATGATGTGATAAAAAGCTTCTTGTTTCTAAAAGAAATTGCTTAGGTCCGGTTAGAACATCTTTCTAGAATCCTTACTGATGCAGAAGATGTTGAGAGATAGAGTTCATATTGGTTATCATCTTTTACTATGTTGGGTTTATTGCAGATATTTGCACAAGAATGGATTCAAACACTTTCAACTAGAAGAAATTGTGTCCAGTTCTTGAAGAAAGGTACAAGAAAGTGTTTTAGGTGAAGAGTGTTATCTCTACTTGAATCCTAAGTTTTCTATTGTTTTTGCTGAAGAGATGAAGAGGAAATAAAAGAAGTTAATTGATTTGATGTCTGAATTTTTTTGGATGGTCAAATTTTTTGATGAATTGAAATATTTTTTATTTTTGAATGTCACCATTTTTAAATCTCTTTTTATATCCTTTTTGGCTGCCCTTTGCCATTGATGTCAAAGGGGGAGAGAGTTAGAGTATGGAAATAGACTGGAGAGAGTTAGAGTATGGGGATAGTTTTGAAGGAATTTTTTTTTACATGTTGCCATCAATGAAAAAGGGGGAGATTGTTGGAAAAATGAAGAATATTGACAATCTCTACATTTTTGTGTTGTCATTGATGTCACCATGTTATGCCTACAAGTTTAAGATAGAGTTTAATATGGTATTTTGGTCTGGTATTTGAACCGATATTCGAGCTATACTCTTCGATATTCTACTCTTCATTTCTCCGTAGTTAGTAGTTAATGCTTGCAGTTTTGGGAAATGGTTTGTAGAAAATAGGAGAATGTACTCTCAAGATCTCACGTATCTGATTCTCATACAAAATGTTTATTGATCTTTTGCATTGAAGTCTATTCCTGGCCGACGTCTTGGGGAAATTTTGCTTTGATGAAATTTTCTATGTGGATCTATGTGCGACCTATTTTAGGTCCTTTCCGACATAATGTAGTGTGCTAGAGGGTTGAATTAGCTTCTTGAAATATTTTGTAAATATTTGGAGCTAACAACCTATATTTTTGGTAAATATGGAGTGCATCTAATTAGGCCGACCTAATTGATGCTTGTGGGAAAGATCGGGTATATAAATGAATATGATAGATTCTCTTTTTTGATGATGAAGTAGTGAGACAAAGACAAAAGAATAGTATTGTGAGCGAAAAGATGAAGTGTGTTGAATCTATCTTTTGAGCATAACCAAAACTACATCAACAGTTGTTAGGTGCATTGTTCTCAGTTCATTTTGGCTATAAAGCTTGATTTTGTTTTGTTAATCCTTTTTGTAGGTAGTAAGCCTCTCTTGTAAGTAGTGAGCTTTTGTATTAGGAAAGTGAGTCCTTTCAGGGCAGTGAGCCTTTTATTTTCAGTATGGAACTACTTTATACTATGAGCTAATCCTCACCATGTTTTTTCCCTTCTTGGATTTTCCACATAAAAATCTGGTGTTTATTGTGTCAAATTACTTTCTTCTATCTATGTTTTATGCTCATATTTAATGAAAGATAATGTAGTTATGGAATTGATGTATGTTGAAGTTTTTAAGTTTAAATTTTGTGACAATTGATTCACCCCACCTTCTTAGTTGTCCTGCATCTTTTTAATAGGTACTCTTCCTCCTATACTTTGTGTGGGTTGCAAACTTGAGTTCTTATAACCCAGTCTTGGGGGTAGAGACAAGTTTCTTTGATGAAACCACTCATGCCCCTACCCCTCCTCTTACTCCTATGACCCTGCCTATGAATGATGATGATTCTCTCACTATTCCTATAGAACATCTCGTGGCTTTGGATAGGAGACTATTGGATCTCACAAATAATTTTGGGAAATAATAGAACATGGATAGGGCCACTAAGGTTGTAAATTAGATGAGATACATGTTAGAAAATGATCGGGTGGATCAGGAGCTCCTCTGAGGCATCACCAACATAGTCAAAACATATGTCCCCTCATACAACCATGGATCAGGGGCTACCTAATGTTTTGGGTGTAAAACCTTTGGAGTATAGGTGGAAGTTTCGATGCCTATTACCTTGGTGTACATGGTCAAATCAGGCCCTTCTGTCAACATCACCTTTATGCTCGAGGAACCTCTGACTATCAAACTAACTAGAATCCCTATCAATTTCAATGTTATTCCTTCTAGTTCTAGCGGTGGCAACCTTGAGGCCATGCTGGATTTGGTGGTGGAAGCCTTGGCTAAAAAGGGGGTCTTGGTTCTCATGGCTCTGGTGGTTATAGTGGTGGTTTTGGAAATGGTTCCACTCGTCTTGTTTTATTGTTTGACCCCGTTTTGAATGCTCTTCTACAAAATATGGGCTAGATATAGAATCAACTAGGGAAACTATCCCAAGCCACCTCCCAATTGATATTTCAACCTTTCTTCTATCATAGTCCTCTTTTGATAGTAATTCTAAAATTCTCCCTTCCCCCAGGGAATAGAGATTCCTAAATTCAAAAAATGGTGGTAAGGGAGACTCACAGATACACATGTTAGCATTCAACGCAATGTGTATGGAATTATTTCAGCATGATTCCTTGATGGCCAAATTATTTTCTAGATATCTCAAGGACACAACACTAGAGTGGTACTATTTGTTGCCCGATAACTTCATATTCTTTTTTGATTAGCTGTTGAATCGATTTCTCTAAAAATTATAGGTGAAAATTAGGCCAAAGATGGCCTTTTTGGATTCCATCCAATGTAAGAAAGGAGAGCCCTAGAAGATAACTAACTTCACTACTTGATATCAAGTGCTATTTTCATAGATATCTTACAATCTTCCCATCTCAGATGTACACAAGGTCTTCATCGACAACCTGTAGAGGTCATGGTAGGAGAAGTTTTCCTTGATGATGTAACCTTCTTTCGCACACCTATGTGTGGCCCTGAGGGAGTACCTACAATTGATTCCCAAATTTGGGGGATCTTCCTTATGCTCCCATCATGAGGGGAGATCCATTGTATTGATCTTTGGTAAGGATAATTTTTTTTGAATGTATTCATCATGTCTAGTGACAAAGGCCTCAAATGTAATAGATAGTTCACAAAGTTGTTTGAATCTTATTCCTCTATCTTGAAAAACTTGTTGATAAGATAATAACCTTTCTAGAGTCTTGATCCCTTATTGATCCCTATCCTGATTGGTATAAAGAAAATACATTATGCCAATACCATCAAACTAATGGACATGACACCAAGTAGTGTATGCACTTGCGTCATGAGATATAGGATTGCATTGATGATGAAACTATCTGCCTCAATGGGAAAAATTAGAATGCAAATAAATTAGTGGAAAAAACTAATAGTGATTTGTGAATTTAGATGAACCCTTTTCTTCACACTCTATAAATTTGATTGTTGAGCCTTTAGACCATTCTAAGGAAATCCTTTCAAAGTACATCAATATGATCTTGTTTACTTGCATTCCCTCGACTCAACCTATGACTAGTTCACCAGATCTAACCTTTACATCACAAGATGTTCCAATGAATGGGAAGCCTTCTCCTTTATACATTATGACTCACCTCAAAATAAATGTTGTGATTGGGACCCTAGTGGACCCTGCGAGTTGTGTGAATGTAATCACAAAAGAAACGTTGCTTCTAAATTTTCTTCATAAGGAGAAATATGAGAAGATGAAAATCACCATACTTACCCACGATGGAATCTCACTTGCTCCCCTTTGTTCTATCTCTATTTTTCTCTTGGTAGGACCCAAGGCCTTGAATATTGTTTTTGATATTATCTTAGAGTCTGACTTGTCTAGAATGAAGCTAGGCATCCCTTGGCTAGTTTCCATGAATGTAGTCCCTTTGATGATCCATAAATGTTTGAAATTATCTCATGAGGGCTCAATGAAAATTGTGCATGGCACTGGGTATAAACCCCTTGTGTCACGTGGGGCCTATTCATTAGATCACTTCTAGCATTCCCCTATTGGTATGCTCCCTCCAAGGACAAACCTATTGTATCACACTTACATTAAATACAAGAATGGGGGAATAGCATCAAAGGTGACTTACTCTCCTTGCCTTATGCTATTTTAGTTAAGGCTTCTATGATAGCACAACAACAAGCTTCCTCTTCCACACAAAAGGGGAAGGGGAAGTATGATTGTTCCTAAGAGTCTTCCTCTTCTTCTATTATTCCATCTACTTTTTCCTCTCACCTTACCATAGTGCCTTTGGCTTCTGCCTCCATTCATCTTATAGGGATTCTGATAGTGCTCACTTGGCAGAAGGCCAAGCGTTAGGTGTTTTAATTTCTTGTCTTACCCATAGTGCCTCTACCCATTGTCTATGGTAAGGGGTAATGTCCTTGTGGAGTTTCCCCTATGTCTCAGCCTCCTTGACTTCCTACTGCTCTTTTCCCTAGGGTGGCGAATGGGAAGAGGCCTATTGCTAAGGCACTTGAGTTTGCTTCTCTGCTAGTTGTTGCATCTATTCCTATATCTCTACCTCTTGTTTGTAATAAGGAGTCACTCTCTGTACAAACAATTGCTTTGATGGAAACTCCCATGATAGAACAAGAGCCATTTTATCCTCCTCAAGACACAACTTCTAGCTATCAAAGCCAAAGCAACTGCCTTGCATGTGAGCACAAGTTTTGAAGAAAGGCTCTAGATGTTGAGCAAGCTACCTTGTAGAAGGTGAAAGGTGAGTTGATAGCTCTTTCTTTGGTGTCTCCCACATGCTCTCCTCTTCTACCCCTTCTTCTTTGGTTTCCATCACCTCAATCTTTCTTCTGGATTCCTCCATGAGTGCATAACCCTCACCCTAAAAGGGTCCAAGTGTTTATTGCTCCCTTAGTCAAGCCTCCTCTCTTGATGTCCCTTTTGGACATCCTACCTTTTTCTAAGCATGTGGATATACTAAATACTTTGGTGGTTTTTACTATGGTTCTATCCTCTTCTTCCTCGCTCTATGCTTCATCTATGGGTATCTCACATCCTCTGATGAAGTGTAAGTTGGAGGATGACCCTGCTTCTAATCATGGTCAAAAGAAATGATCACCCTCTTCAACAGAGGGTTCTTCTTTGGCTTGCATCATCCTAGTGATAGAGGAAGCCCTAACGTCCCCATATTTTGTCACTTCCCTTGAGTATTTTACTTAGGTTAGTAGTGGATCTCAGGTGCCTCCCTCTTCATTGGCCTGGTTGACACATGGCACTCTTGTCAAGTGCATGTTCAACTTAGTGGATGATGTCCCAAATATTTCAACAATTTTTGCAAAATCAATGATGCCTACCTCACAGGAGTTGAGTGAAGAAGAACTCAAGGGGCCCTCTTGCTTAGCTCTTGTCATAGGAGAGTTAGAGGGTACTCCCCTTGCTATCCTTCCCTTGTAGGATTGTCTGTCCTCTCCTTATAATGATATAGATTGGAAGAATGATGACCTCTTGGTTGATAAGGACTAGGAATGCACCTCTTCTTTACTTGTAGATTATATTTGTGTGTGTGTTGTGTTCCCCCCATGCTTGTTTCATGTGTTCTTGGAGGACCCTTTTCGCCCTTGTAGGTTCTTTGATATAAGATTTTTTTGTGTCGTAAACTTCTTCTATTTGTGGTATCATTCTTTTATATGTTGTGTCATGATTTTCAACAATTGGGGGCAATGCAAAGTGTTGGGGGGAATTTAGGCCTCCCTTCCATGTTGATCCAATTTTTCATTTTCACATACCCTTCTTCATTATCTAATATAGTAGGGAATTGATGAAAATTCATACGTATATTATATTATATTTATCTATCAATATCTATAAACAGTTCTAACACTGAAATATCAAATCCCCCATCTCTTGATTTCTTCATCTTTGCTTTTCATTTCTTTTTATCTTTCTCTCTTCTTTTCTTGGTTCTTGATGTTGTAGTGCATATTTGTTGTCCATGGCATGCGTGGCAACATTTCCACATCTACATCTTGTCATGTATCATATTCCATGACATCTCTACATGTTCTTCCTTTCCTTAGGGTGCCATGTGCTCCTTCAATTAGCACACACCATCCTAAGTGGGGCTCCTACCTCTCCAATTCTCAATAAGGTGTATTTGGTGGCCAATAAATCCCTCACTAAAATTTTGTACATCCTTCAAATATTGTATCCTTCAAAAAGGATTCCTTACCAAGATTTTTATTTTGAAATCAAATTCATAGCAAAAATAATTAAGAATTTTCCTTTGAGGAGGCCATTCTTCTCTTTTTGGATTCCTTGATGAAGGAATTTTTTTGAAAATGATTCCTTGATGATATGATCATTTGTGAAAAATTTCATCACTTTATAAATAGAGCATCCCTTGAGTCGACCCTTGTTTCTTTTGAAGGGTTCCCAAGGGATCCCTTTGAAACCTTCTTCTTTAATTACTTGTTCTGAGATATGACTATCTATTTGTCTGCGTGACTTTTTTTTTGCCTAACATGTTTTTCTATGGATTAACATGTTTCCTTGTAGGACTAAGCACTTGTGAGGGCCAATCATGTTAGGAATTGCATGCATAAAATATCAATTAAATGCAATAAAGGAATGAAAAAAATAGAAATAATAAGAGCGAGAGACAATATTTAATGTGGTTCACCCAAACTCGAGCTACATCCATCAACAAAGAGTCCAATATTATTATCCAGTAAATAGAACCGATTACAACCTATAATCCTTGCAACTCAATACCCTTGCAAATGCTACAATACAATATCAACATAAACCCTAACCCTTAGCCTTTTATCAAGAATTATTTCAGTTATAAAATAGGGATTTTATGTCAACCAATGGAAAAAATTAACTCCCAATGCCTTTATAATAATAATAATCATGAGAGGTTTTAGGGGCGCTGCCCCCAAGCCCTCACGGGGGTACTGCCCCTCAACCCTACCCTGTATTGTGATAGGGAGCATGCTAGGGGTGCTACCCCTAGACCCCGCAAGGGGTGCTACCCATTGACCCTGTATTGGGGGCACTGCCCCTAAACCCCTATTAAATAATTTGGGGGGAAATCATGCCAATAAAAGTGGGGAAAATTTAACCTCTGAGTCTGATTATGCTCCATATACCAAAAAATCAAACTCTGTGGAGCCTTTCACATTTGGCCTCCATCAGGAATGAGCACCTGTGGCTCCTCCTTTGTAGGGCTAAGCACTTATGAAACATTTTCATTCTACAGAATCAATCACCTATAGAACCCTTTGTTCATCTTCCACAGGATCAAGCACTTGTGGAACCAACTATGTAGGACTGAGCACCTACAAAGCCTTTTGTTTACCTTCCACAAGACCAAGTACCTATGATAATTTTGTTCAAATTTCCATAGGATCAAGTACTTGTGGAACCATCTCTCTCTTTATTGCACTTGAGTTTTCTAGATTGTGATTTTCTTCCTCGATGATTCAGGTATATGTTCCTTAGCCTTCTCTCTACTTTACCATGCATTCATTGACACTTATGCTTGCTAAAGTGGGGAAAAATGTAATGGCGTGAATTTCCACCCCTAAGAAAATTCCCCATTTACGCTACCTCCTACCTTAAAGAATTAAATCTGATAATGCAATCCATATTTCTGCCAGCTTCCCCTATCCACTTGGCAGCTATTTTACATGTCAATGGGGGGCATTTTGTTGGGGACGCTAGTGCGGCATGTGACACGCTACTATCCTAATAGGATTATCACATATGAAATCCATAGAGGCATTACACTCCATTAGATGAAAGGTGTAATGTCTCCTTCCCTTTGAACCAACTTTGACTTGCTCCTTTGCATCTATTTTCACCTTTCAAATTCCTATCTCATTCATTATTTCATGCTTCTTGATCATGTTCACACTTGGGACTATTCTCTTCATTCCTCTGACTCCCTTTTAGCTCCTTCAAGCTCTACCACCTCCATTGAAGCTGCAAGTTGATACTTTTTTGGCTATCTCTCTTCATTGTTCTAGAAATGTTGGTCCTTGAAAGCTTGTGAGCTCACTCCTACTGTTTGCTTTGAGTGTATGTGGTTGAAGGTGATATCGCTTCTTCTCCATTTTACTTGGAATTATTTTTTTAATATCGTAGCATATTGTTGTTCAATGTATCACTTGGTATTTCCATTTCAATAGATTTCTTTATCATCTTTCTTCAATCGTTGCTATTTGTTTTTCCATGGAGGTGGAAACACCAAAGCGAGGGATAGACTAAGGCAGTCCTCTAAATATATCCCCAACATTTTCTTGTCTTCTATGTGAAGGTTCTCCTTGAGGTGAAGATCTTGAAGATATCAACTTGTGGGTAGGAAGGTGTGCTTTCCTTAATCTTCTTTGTCTTTTTGTAATTAGATTTAGTATTAGTTCTCTTCTTGATATTCTATTGTTTTGTTGCATTTGTTAGATTCTTTGAGAAGTGAGAATCGAGCAAGGATCCGATGTTGGTTGTAGATCACATGCAACTGCAATTAGCAAATGATCAAATATCAAAATAGTAGAATGAAGAGAAATCTAAAATGAGAGAACCATAGAGAAAAAGCAAGATAATTTTGAGAATACTCTTATGACTCTAATTGAAAAATCACCGAACTAATGGAGGTGAGAGGAGAGTGCTCAAAGGTGATACTGGTAAGACCCCTTATGAGCTATGGTATGGTCATAAGCCTACTATTAGATATTTCAAAATCTTTGGGAGTAGATGCTATATCAAAAGAGATGAAGATATAGGAAAGTTTGATACTAGGAGTGATGAAGAAATCTTTTTGGGTTATTCTACTAAAGCAAGGCCTACCGGTGCTTCAATAAGAGATTGAGGAAAATGGTTGAAAGTGAAAATGTCAAGGTTGATGAAGACATAGATAGACCATCCAGAATCTGTGGATATGATTCAGATGATCAGAATGGCAGTACAAACAAATGAAAGAAAGTTGAAACTTCAAATCAAATTCAAATCAATCTGGTGAATCAAGAAAATCAAGAGGAACAGAAAACTAGTGAAATTTCCAGAGAGAGATCACAAGAGCCTGAAGTTCAAGAAAATCCTAAGACTCCAAGGTATGTAAGATTAAAGAATTTAGAAGATTAGATTATAGGTGAAAAGAACAAAGGTGTACAGAGTAGGAAAAAAATTGTAGAAGAGTATTTTTTGATTTCAAAGACTGAAACTTCTAATGTCAATGAAGCATGCAAAGATGAGCATTGGGTGGAAGCAATGAAAGAAGAACTACAACAAATTGAAAAGAATGATACATGGATTCTTGTTTCGAGACCTAAGGATAAAAATGTCATTGGAACTAAATGGGTCTTTAGAAACAAACTGAATGAGCAATGTGAAGTTGTTAGAAACAAAGCAAGATTGAAGTGTGAAGGATATTCTTAGATGGAAGGAACTTATTTTGAAGAATTTTTTTCCCCTATTGCTAGGATTGAAGTTGTGAGATTATTTGTTTCTTATGTTGCTTACAAAAACTACAAGGTTTATTAGATGAATGTCAAGTCAACATTTCTGAATGGCGAATTGGAAGATGTGTATGTTGAGCAACTTGATGGATTTCAATTGACTGATCAGGGAGATATGGTTTTTTGATTGAAGAAAGCATTGTATGGACTTAAGCAAGCCAATAGAGCATGGTATGCCAGTTTGGACAAGTATTTGTTGAAGCTTGGATTTAACAAAGGTATTGCTATAGTAATTTGTATTTCAAGATTGATGATAATAAAAATTTGATTGTTGAAGTCTTTTTTGATGATATCAGAGTTGTGTACGATGAGCCTATTGCTATATTATGTGATAATTCAAGTGAAATTAACATTTCTAAGAATCTGATGTTGCATTCAAAGACCAAGCATATATCTATCAAGTTTCATTTTTTGAGAGAGAAGGTGAGTGAAAAGGAAGTTAGATTGGAGTATGTGCCTACTAAGGAGCAGATTACAAACATCTTTACCAAGCCGTTGCCTAAGAATAATTTTGAGTATATCAGAGGGAAGTTAGGGGTTATTAGCCCTCCTAATCAGAACTAAGATGCATTGCTATGCATCAGTCCGTGCATTTCATAGTCATATCTTGATCCAGATTGATGTTGCGGTGGCTACTACTCAATGGGAGTAGTTAGATGTTCAGATGTTTAGCTATGTGGCTCAGAGCTTGTGTGGAGAAAAGAGATCTTTGTCATTGATGTCAAAGGGGGAGAACATTCATGTGTAAAACTATGAATTATCTGGGGAGAAGAGTCATGTGGAAGAGTTGAGGTGAAAAAGAGTCAAAACCTAAGGGGTAATAAGTGCTAAGAGATAGTTGTGTTGATGGTGTTTTTCACATCATGTGTTTCCATCAATGCCAAAGGGGGAAATTGTTGGATGTTGTGGTTGTGTTGCTGATATGTGGTTTTCATTGATGTCAACACTATTGGAATTATTATCTTTAAAGTTGTATATGCTGAGGATATTGAGAAAATTGTAATGAAATGAGTTGCAGGTTGTCAATGGTGAAGTAAAGTTCAATGTTTTCTTTGAGCTCAGTATGTTGATGATCAGAGGTTGTGGACTAAATGGTTTTTTTGAGTTTATCTAGTCTATCCACTTTGAGTTTTAGAGATACGCGTGAATATTTGATCGAGTTATGAAGATTTGCACTCTTACAATTTTTTTGTTGCTTCAGTTGGTATTCCTGAATGAAGATGATGTGATTCTACTAAGTTCATTTTTTGTGGATTCTTCTCTAGTGATTCATGATGTTTGTGGATGTTTCTATATTTTTCTCTAACTATGTTTCATGTCCACATTGATTGTTGAGCTCGCAATTGGTGATTTTCTTTTGTGTGTTCATGTTTTTCATGTTCATGGCTGATAAGGTGTTGGTAGCGTGTTATGGATCTTTGAGGAAGTTATTTTGGGTCTTCACTATGTTGTGGCCAACCTTAGTTGATTCACATAGATAATTGTTATTGATTTGGTCCAACAGTTTATAGTGAAGTGATTTCTTGTTGCAGATAATTAGGGCCAACCTTAGTTGAAGCTGACATGTAACGATGTAATTTCTTGTTGCAGATATATATAAGTGATTGTTTACATCATTTGAAATGTGTTTGTGCATGGATAATGTTCTAAATCTTTCAAAGGTAGAGCAAAGTTTGAAGAGTGAAAAAGAATTAAGAAGAGTGAAGAAGTGTCCATGTGCTTAACTAAAACTATAATTAGGCATTAGCAGATGCAATTTTCTTAGTTCAAATCCCTGCGGATGTAATTCGAATGTTTCTGTAAGATAGTTTGTCTTCCTTTCAGAAATAAGCCTTGTTGTAATTGAGTAGTGATCTCTAGGCAGTGTTCCTGAATGCATGTGCATTCCCCATTTCATTCTTTATGCTTTTAACAAGGTATAATCTTGTGGACTGACCTCCACCATGGTTTTTCCCCTAACAGGGTTTCCACACAAAAAATCTTGGTGTTATGAGTGTTTCTAATGTGTTGATGATTTATGCTTTCATTATTATTAATCTGATATGAGAATAAGGGTTAATAAGTTTAATAAGTTTGAATTTTTGATACAACTAATTCACCCCCCCTCTCAGGTGTTTTCCCTTGTGTTGCCAACAATTGGTATCAGAGTAGGTTGCTTGGAAGAAGTTTAACCACTTGAGGTGATCCAGGGTGGTGACATACAAGAAGGATAGTCTGATATTTGATGGAAAAAATTATTCTCTGTGGAAGACTCGAATGGAGTGTCATTTGAGATTCATTGGTGAACCCTACTGGAACATTACAAGCAATAGGTATCTTATTCCATAGAATGGTCCTACTACTACTGCTGAGATTAGGGATGTTGAGTATAATATCATGGCTAAGGAAGCAGTCTTGTGTGCTTTGATTGATTATGAGATGACAAATGTTATGGATCTAAAGACTGCTCATGAAATCTGGAAAAAGTTGGAAACTTTGTATGAAGGTAATGCAAATTTGAAGATTGCTAAGTTGCAAAGTCTAAAAGGAAAATATGAAATGTTGAGAATGGGTGATGACATGCAAAGAGTGAATGAACTTGTGTGTGGTATCAGATGTGTTGGTGGATAGTTGGAAGAATTAGAGATTATTTCTAAAGTGCTTATATCCTTGCCTATTGCTTACAAAGTCAAAGCTATAGCTATTGAGGAGCTCTGGACTATGACAAATGTTACTTGAGATATTATGATTGGTAAGATTACTACTTTTTATTTGGTTGAATTTGGTGATGCTCTTCCTAAGACAGAATCTGCATTCAAGGCTACCACTTCTAGAATAGATAAAATGAGATATGATCTGGGAGAAAGTTCTTCTAGAAAGGTATTCAAGTATGAGGAAGAAATAAGACAAATTGAAGAAGAAGAAAGAGAACTGGATGAGCTTGAAACACTTATTGTTAAGAGAGAAGTCAAAGGAGAATGTAAGTATAAAGGGAAGTTTACTATTAAATGTTTTTCTTGCAATAAGATAGGTCATTTTGCATCAAGGTGTCCGAAAAGAGTTTGTAAGTCAAGAACTAACAAGCCTAGATTTGAAAGAAAATGATACTATGCTATTGATGAAGGTGTGACAGATGATGAATCTAATAAAGGGAATGTAAGTGAGGATGAATGGGTATTTATTGCTATCAAGGAAAATAGTCTTATGTCTACTAAATCTTCTATTTGTACAAATGTGGAGAAATCCCTAGCTGCTCGAGTTGAAGAGAAAGATGAATGGGTGATTGATAGTGGATGCTTTCATCACATGATAGGTGATAAAAGTAAGTTTTTGAGCTTTGAAAAGTATGATGGTGGTGTTGTAAGATTTGGTGATGACTAAGCTAGTGTAATATGTGGTAGTGGATGCATTTCTCTTGATGGTAAGCATAATACTAATGATGTCCTATATGTGGAAGGTCTGAAGTATAATCTGTAGTTAGGAGAAAATCATATATAAAACTAAAATAGAAATATATCAAAGCCTAACTAGCACAATAGAGTACAAGAAAGCATGAAAATCACAATAACAAATGAATGCAAACCAAAATCCATGCTAAACTCGATTTATCTTCATTTCTCTTCTCCACCTGCATAAGAATGCAATATTTTGAAGGTTGATTGTTGGAGGAATGTTGGTTGCTCAATTCAGCAGCATAACGACCTGATGAAAAATGACAAATGGAGAATGATTGAAGATCGAAGAATGATTTTGACAGAGTGAGGATACTTAAGAATCAACCCCCCTAAATGGATTGTGAGAGGTTGTATTTATAGAGCCTTGATGTGGATGAAGATAAGATTTGATAAGATTCGATAAGGATTTGATTTTTGACAAAAGAGGAAATACAACGAGATGAGATAAGATTTAAAAAAAAATAGAAAGATTTTGATTTATTGTTTTAAAGGAAATAAATCCTAAAAAGATGGGAAGGATAATGAAATGATAAAATTATTAAATAATGATAAAACATTATCTAATAAAGGATAGGGATGATGTGGAAAGATAATCAAATAATGTAAAATCATTATTTAATTATAGACTACGGTGAAAAGGGTAATTAAATAAATACAAATTTATTTAATTATAGGAGAATGGATAAATGACTAATTAAACAATTAAAATAATTATTTAAATAGAGAGGATAAATGGTCATGAATAATTAAATAAATAAATATTTATTTAATTATAAAAGTATAGATTAATGACTAATTAAACAATTAAAATAATTATTTAATTAGATAGGATAAATGGTCATGAATAATTATTTAAATAAATATTTATTTAATTATAGAAAAAGGGATTATGGATAAATAGGGAATAAATGAAATTAGTCAAATAACTAAGATTTATTTAACTAATTAGATGATGACATGGGTACCTAGGGCAAAATATGCTACAAGATGTCTAAATGATGTAATGTCGGGACAAGGTATTGTAAGAGGACATTTTTGTGTGTCTACATTTTTCCCCTCTTTGAGATGATGTTCGAAATGATGAGATCTGTGTCGAGTAACATCATTTCAAAGAAGCTAAGATATGTATAAAAGAAAATGGATGATGAATGAAAGATAGGATAATGATGATGGGATGATGATGCCCCCTCGAGAGGATAGGTGGGTTGAACAAACACGAGTATGCTCTTGAAATGAAATGATAAGGATAGACAAGATGAATGATGCAAGATAGGAAGTGGATGAAGGAGATGAATGATACATTATGATGCAATGAAGGTGAGCAACCATGATGTTTGATGCAGCACTAGACATTATGAACCAAGATATAAGGACTAAGGTGATGATTTGTCTTATGCCCCAGCATAATACAACCTTGTCTAGACGTATGATGAATTAAACTTAGAGAATTAAAGTCCTAATGCACAAAAGGTATGATATGACCTTAGATGCAAAGGATAGTGCAAAAAGCTATTCCAACATGCACAAGATATGAATATTAGATGGAATGACATGGATTTGATACAAATGAAAGATAAAATGATAACACTCACAAGCAAGCAAGAAAGAAGGTAGTTCCCCTGTCAAGCCGTAAACTATTGATTGATGGATTGATTGATGATGATACTATTTTCATTGCGGGGAGAAAAATATCCCTAGATCAACACAAAGATGATGATAATTGATTGATTGATTGGGTTTACAACAAGATCAGGATCAAGACCAAAGGATGTGATTAGATAATTTGACAAGATTGATCGAATTTGATTGGTATGGATTAAGGATTGACTTGCATTTGGATTATTGCTTGGATTGATTCGATTGAGTTGATTGGATGAAATGGTTTTGATGGAGATGATTGATTTGGTTGAATGGTTGGATGATTGGATTGAGGTGAGGGATTGAATCAATGAAATTGGAAGTAATTAGATGGATTGATTTTATTGCTTGGATTTTTGTTGGATATTTTTTTTTTTTGTATTTTGGGATATTTTGATTTTTTGTATTTTCAAAATATTTGATTTTTGGATTTTTGAAATTTTATTTTTTGATTTTTTTTTTTGTTGAAATGTTTTGATTTTTTTGGATTTTTGAAATGTTTTGACGTGTCAAAGGATGAAAATTTGAGTAGCCTTTGTGCTAGATACCAATGACAAGGGGAAAACCAAGTCTAGGTGCAAGGAGATGGGAGATGGGAAAGGGTGGGTGATGGGATAAGGGATAAAAGGCTCATGATAGATGGATGGATGGAAAGGATAGGTCATAGTGAATGCAATGGATGTATGCATCATAAGAGAGCAAGGATGTGATTTCCAAAGACTATGTCGCATAGGAATAACATGCCCCGTTCTAGGTATAATACTTAGGATTTTTCATGAAAAAGCTTATGACAATAGGATAATGATAGGCTTGTTTGGAAGGATGAGGTATGTCAAGAGATACCCAAAAAACATGTTTCAACATTTTTCCCCTATATCTTCATCAAGATCAAAAGGAGAAGGGTGGATAAGTGGACTTAGTATGATAGGTATGTATGATGGTTAAAGATGGTAGGTAGGATGGAAATGACAAGACATGAAAATGATAGGTTGGATAGATAAGACATTGTGCCCCCAAGTGTAAGTGACATAGAAGATCAACCTACACATGATGCCTGTTTTCTAGGTTTTCATCATGGTACTTATCAAGGGCGCCTGTTTACCAAGTTTTCACCGTTGGACGAAGGGATTTCTATTTACTTTTCTTTTTTTTTTGAATATTGTTTTTGAATTTTTGGATAGGAGAAGCAGAATATGGATGAGAGGGACTCAAGTTTCTAGTTGCATGAAAGGTGATAGTCCCACTAGGGATGGATTTTAGTGCATGGACCATGTCAAATTTCATCATGCTCATAGATGTCGGTAAGGGATGACATGAAAGGGAGATGGAGTGGGTAGATGATGGATTATGATGTGGATTATGGAGGAAAATAATGGATTATGATGCAAATTATGTACAAAAGATGATAGGGATTATATGGGACTTATGGAAAAGATGAATGAGGAGGCTTAGCCAAAGGCATGGACCATAGGAAGATGGTGGGGGAGATATTTAGGATAATGGGTGAAGGGTGAGCAGATGGAGCTATGTGGAATTGTTGTGAAATGGAAGGGAAACATGACCAATGGTTGCACACACTATGATAAACATTGAAGCTTTTGATGTTGATGGGGTGTAGGAAGCAATGGAGATGTTTTCTTAGGAGATGGTGGAGGAAGTGCTTTAGCTATTGTTGTGCAGTTTTCGCACAACACGCCGTGCTAAAAGCATGGACCCTCTTTCACTTTCGTTTTGGTTTCTTGGCCCTTTCTTCTTGAGGTTTTATCTAATTTAGGAATGTGCCTAAATGTGTTTATTTTGATTGCCTAAGTGTTTCCCCTGGCTATTCATTGAAAATCCTAAGTTATGGATAAATTTTGGGTTTTTACCAGGATTCAGGATTTTCCACCTTGGTCAGATTTTCCCGGATCTTGCTTGGACTCTAGCTGGACCTTGTTGTTCGGGGATTTTTGGTTTTCATAGAATTCCATGTGGGCCAGATTTTCCTGGATTCTGCCCTATTGTTGGATTCTTGGGTTTTCTGACTGTCTTCTCGATTGCATTAATGGCTTTGTGTGTGCTTTGAAGGATGTATTTAACTTGTTTCTGGGATCTTTTGTGCCATCATGCTTACTATTTTCCATTGTTTGAGCTGAGGAGCACTTTCTTGTGATTGATTGAATTCGATTTGGGTCATTTGGGCTTGAATTGATCAACTTAGTGGCAATTTCTTGTGCATTCCTACATTTGTTCTTTGTGGACACCATTGGGCTTCACACTTGTTGTTTCTGAGGTCGATTCCCATGTCACAATGGTATGTTTTTATTGCCCTACCTTTGATTGAGAATTATGAATGGCATGTTAATGTTATGAGAGCCCGTGGGATTCAAATTCCTACATATTTGATCATTTCATGCTAGGGTTTTTCAGTATTGCATCACTTGTCATCTCCTAGGTGAATTTTGAGCTCATTTGGCTATCTACATTTTGATGAATCTTGCCTAAGAGTAATTAGTAAACCCTAGTAATGACTTAGTAGTTAAAACAAATTAATTCTGAGCTTGCTTGTGCGCTAATGGTAGATGAATAGGGTTTCAAACATAGGGCAATGCCATTTCAAGTTATTTCATCTTAAAATTGACCTAGAATGTAAAGAAAATCTATGAAAGGTCCATCCCTGACTTGTCCTAAGTTAAATTTTGGAATTCATGATTGATTTGGTGTTTGGGTAAAATCATGACTCGACGTCACAATCCGAGATTTTTCTGTTCGTCTGGGATAATCCATCCCTTCCAAATTTTCTTCACTGTGACCCTTCAAAGTTGGGGAGATGTCATATCGATCACCCTATGTTTTGCTGAGAAACCTTCCTAAGTTCATATTTGATCACCATAACAGTACCATTTCTCACACCGATAAAGTCTTCTATGTCTGTCAGCGAGACAAGCATTAATCGACAAGAGGTCATAGCGGGCTCCATTAGTTATACCGATATTTATTTGCTTCGCTGAGACATCCATCCTTCGTTGAGACCTTTCAGTGAGCTCACAACTCTTACCGATGGGACTTCATGTTGGCGAAAAATTACGCGGTCGGCAAGACCTCTAGCCGAATTCAAAACTTATTGCCGGTCGGCAAGACATCGCAACTTCGCTAAGACCTCATATCGAAAAAATTTAGTTTGGCCGAAGTGTTTGCTTGGACCCCGAAAGTACGTGAGACAAAAAGGATTCGCTAGGACCTTACCCCGATTACCCTTTGGTCATATGGATATGTTTGCTATATCACTGGTCGGCAAGACATGCCCCACTTGGTGTGACCTCATTCTGAATGAAATTTGTTTGGCCGAAGTACATGCTTTTGCATCGATTGGTTTAGAGTTTTGACTTATCCACAGATTTTCGTCAGGTCCGGATTTCTTCAAAATTCAGCGTCTCTCCAATTCTCCAAAATCTGCACTCTGGCTCGTTCTTCGCAGAAATAAGTCCCTCACGGATTTTCCCAAAATCTGATGAAATATAAAGGAACATGAGATAAATGGATTTGTTTATGATTTGTGATACATTTAATGATTATTTCATCTCATATTTGGATTTCCCATGTAATTTATTAATTGAAAAATTATAAGATTTAATTGTTAGTAGGTGTTTTATTGATTATTCCACTGGAATCCGTCTGGCCCAAAATTTCTCAAAATTCCTCTTTGGCTCAGATTTCGCGGATGGTTCTGAAACCCGAAGCTTAGTAAAAGCATTTTAAATAAGTTTTAATAACACCTTGACTGTATGAGGCTTATTCTAACGATGTTCTTATGGATTAACATCCTCTTTCTTGTGGTTCTTATTATGATTTCCATGTTGAGTGCAAGCTAAATCTAGCAAGGCAGTGGCTGGGTCCTCAATATCTGATGCAGAGAAGATTAAAATGGACATTAAGAGCAAGATCCCTGAGAGTAAAATCACTTCAGTTTAGTTGGTAGGTGACGGGATTCTTCCTTCCTACAGAGCTGCCGAACCATGGGAGTGGTATGAAGCATTGCAGATTAGGTAGAAGGTGTTGAAGAAGATTTACAAACAAAGGAGGTAGATTGATGATACCCTAGCCGGTGTTTACAATGGATCCATTGCCTTCTTTGAAATTATGATAGGAAGAAGGAAGATCGCGCCCAAGTACTTGAGTCTGGAATAGTTGAGTAAGTGGTGGCATGATGTTTATGCACCAAATAATGATGGTTCCATCTCTGAGCATCATTTGGATGATGCGGTCACATACATTTTCATCATTGACAAATAACTAACATATAAGGTGGATTGGGATAGGTCAGTAAAGAAATCAAGGGAGGATATTGCATCAATTGAAAGATGACTTAGGGTTTTTCCTTTACCACCTATGGCTGACTTGGATGGGGCACTCTTGAAAGTCCATGAAGGGCCGGATCGGAATAGAGACAAAGGGGAAGGCAGTTAATTCCCAACTACTTTAGGATTTGTGCTTCCCCAGTATCGTGCCCTGCATTGGGAATCCCAGGCCGACCTGGGTGTAGTTCGTGCATTTAATACATTCCTTCATTCCATTTTGAATTTCTCTTGGCCGACTAGTGGTGCCTTATTAATGCTATGAGGCTCTTGCTAGGCCGACAGGTTTTTCTGGGGGGATTCTATATATTTGGCACTCTGGCTCATTTGTAAAGTGTTAGAAATAGTTAGAAAGGGTTAGAAGTTAGAAGATAGAAGTAGAATAGATCAAAATAGTTAGAAGTGAGTAGATCAAGTTAGCAGGTAGTTGTTCTCAAGCAAATATTGTAACAGAAAGCTGGAATTGTTTCTACAGTGGATAATTTGAATCAAGTAATGACATTGTGATTTGGTGCCATACTTGTATTCTCTTGTCTTGCATGGTTCTTGCTATTCCATCTTTAAAATTGCTTTGAGGAGGTTAATATTTAGATTAGATTTGATTCGATAATGTTTGTGATTTGATACTTGAATGTTGCAGCAATCCCTCAGTCCATACTTTTCACAACCAATTGATTGTTAGTTTCTTTGCAAAGTTAGCCTGGACTTCATATTCATTGTGCTTGGTTCGATTATGAGGATTTGTTCATTTAAATTGCAATAGGGTTGTTTGAATGAATGTTCATGATTTGAAAATCCTAACACCTTAGAAGATTGCACTGCTTCTATAAGATTGTAGATTTATCTGGGTCCATTTCGAGTGTTGGTTATTTTCATTGTTAATCTTAGGAGTAGTATTAGATTTAAAAATATCTTTGAAACCCTTATCGTTTTCTATTTCTTTGATTATTGGGTTAGATCTAGGATTAAAGTATCATCAGATTGTTAGATCTGATAAAATTGATTCAGTATTTTGCTTGTAGTAAGGTCCCATTGTGATTACCAGCATTTTCACATTTTATCACTGAGCTGTTTATGCATTATCAAGACCTAACGTTAGAGACCTTGGGGTTATCTCTTGAGGCTTGCTGATAGAGATTTACCTTTCAAGTGAGATAGGATATTACATTTCATCTAAGTTGTTGCTATGCAGAAAACACCATCAATAGGTACCCACATAGACTTAGTATTTTTATGAATTTTATTATACTTGTGGGTTTTAGGAATTTGAGACTTTTGAATGGAATGAGAATGTGGGGTGGAAGTCGATGGTTGGGATTTTTGTGATGTAGATGCCTCATTTGACTTGCTTTCATTTTTCTTAGGGACCCAAACCATTTTAGTTTTGGCCTTTATTTTTGGAGGTATGGGCTTATATAACTTTTTGAATGTATTTTGCTTTGAATTTTTGCATTGATACCCTAAGGCATGAGGATTTTTAGAATTTTTTCCTTTATAAGTAGAGGCATCCGAATTTTTATTTTGGAATCCCTTGGGTTTGGTGGAATCAGTGGAAGCTTTATGTTTATGCAATGTGTGCATTGATGGGTCATGATTAATATGTTTAGAGTGTTTATGGGTAGATGGATAAGAGGATTGAATGGTAAGGCTATTAGGTGTTGGGAATAATGGTGGTAAAGTGGATGGAGGGATATTAGGAGTTGGAAGCAATGGTGGAAAATTTGATGGTGGAAGGTGTATGGTCACATGCTTTTGACATTTGCAGGATGATGGAAGAGATATGGAAACATATGTTTTAAGGATATGATACGATTTATGATGGAAAGTGGACTTAGGAAGCATGGAGGAAATATCAACATCTTGAGATTGGTGTCCTTGGGGTGTATATCCAAAGCCATAAGAGTGTGGAGGTAATTTGACATGGATGGGCTCCAAAATACCTTGTTCATTAAGGTCTAAAACTTTACCTTGGTGGTTCATGTTTTTGGGTATGCAATGGAGAAGGGGACTAGGTGTAGGTGAAACACTAGACACAAGTTCCTTATTGGATGGATAAAATGAAGCAAGGGAAGATAATGGTTGTTGTTGTTCTAAGGAGGAACATTCATGAATGAGGGTGGAAATACCAATAGGATATGATGAAGGACTTGCAATGGGGTCGATAGTGGGTGATGGAGGATCATTAGGATTTTGATTAGCATTGTGTTCACTTAGATCCAAGGTATTTGTTTGATCTTCTATGTGTGATTCAGAGGCACTTGTCTCATCATGGGAAGTGGATGTTTGTGTATCATGGATGGGTGAGGTGGAAAACTCTTGACAATGGAATGCATAAAGTTGGCTAAGGGGATCATCATGGTCTTCTTGATCATAAAAGGGGTCTTGATCAAAGATGAAAGATTGATCATGAATAGCATTAGGTGTGTTATGAACATAATCATTAGGAGGATGTTGATCTTTATGTGGATGAGGGGGTAATGTTTCCTCATGTTTAGGATTGTGTTCTTGACAAACCTCATGACTTATTTGAATGGAGGTTGAAGGGGATGACTCTTGAATGGACTCAACATGTTCTAGATGGCCAACAACATTGAGAC
Organism: Sequoia sempervirens; assembly: GCA_007258455.2. Taxonomy (NCBI): domain Eukaryota; kingdom Viridiplantae; phylum Streptophyta; class Pinopsida; order Cupressales; family Cupressaceae; genus Sequoia; species Sequoia sempervirens. Next base: position 546,816,157 of record VDFB02270651.1, read on the forward strand.
ATGATGGAGGTTGACTTGGAATTAATGGGGAAGACTCTTGAATAGGCTCAAGGGGGAGACTACATGATGGGGTTGGAGGAATAGGAATGGTGTTTAAAGAATCTTTGGTAGGTTCAAAAATATGAGTTGGATGACATGGAAATGTTTGATTCCTTGCTAGGATCCCTTGGGTCACATCCTTTGTAGGTGTATGTGTGGACTTGGGTAATTCCATAGGTTTACTTTTGAAATGTTTGAATTTAGGGCATAGATTTGATGGAGGATTAGATGATAGTGGGGGTAATGAAGAGTTTGATGGATTAGAAGGTGGAGAGGCCAATGGATTAGGACTAGGACATAATGGCCTAGGGATATGAATTTGATTGGATGGTGGTATGATATACTTAGAGGGTGCATGACCTAGATTAGTGTTCACCTTGTGAATGGTTGCATTAGAACATGAAAAAGTTTGACCTTGTTGTGAGGTAGAACTTAAATTCACATGTGTTTTTCATGATGTGGCTTGATAGGTTGACGTGGAATTGACATAAAAAGAAGTGGATGGATTAGATTGGTATGAGGTAGAAGGGGATGGAACATTAGGTTGATGTAGCATTGGTTGATAATGAATGGATAGGGCATGATTTTGTGGTTGTTGGATTTGACAAGTGGCAATGAATTGATTGGTTTGAGCTAGGAGGTGTTGGATTTGAGGTGATTTAATTTGTTGAAAATTTTGCAAGGAGGTTTGAAGGCTTTGTATGGTTTGGTGGTCTAGGGTTTGGGGTATTTGGTGAAGTGTTTGAAGGAGGTTGTGAAGTTGGGATGCTAGGTCTTCTAATGTTGGCATGATGTTAAATGGTGTTGACTGGATTAAAGAAATGATGATGATTAGGATATGTTGTGAAATGAAAAGATTGGATGATGTGGCAAGTGTTTATTGGAAGTTTGACTTGGGCAATATCAAACACAAGATCTCACATGTAAATGCATGAACACACACACCAAACACAATAAATTTGTCTTTCAAGATTAAATGTTATGATTAAGCAAAAACTTGAATACACAACAACAAGCCTAATATGAGTCAAGTGGGTATGGCCAATTAGGTCTCAAGCTAGTCTGCACAAGGTTGACTAAGGAATGATTTGGAAGCAAAATCCTACCAAACAGTCGAGAGAAAGGTGTAACCCACCTTTCACCTTCACTTTCCAAAGGTATAAAGTTCTTTGGGGCTTAGCCAAGAGTGAAAATATTTTAACTCTCAAACAAGTGTTTCTTTCAATTCACACTTCAATTGAGGTTGATCCTAGGGTGATGAAATCCCCTAGTAGGCCTCATATGAAGGGTTTGACAAAAGCAAACCAAGTGAGGTGTTTGTGATCACAAACACACTTGTTAATTGACCTTAGAAATAATATGTGTGTATGCAAAATTTGGAAGCACTTGTTCTTTTTAACCCAAAACCAAATGTGTAGGAAGACAGTGGTTAATTTTAGATCCAATTTTTGATATGTGATTGAAGAAAATATTCATTTTAAGAGCTCAAATCCAAATGTGTGACAAACAAGATTAAGAGATGAAATATTAAATGAGTGCACCTGAAAGTTTTCACTTTCCAATCTGCTATCTATGACTGATATTGCTTCTACTATAGCTCCTTATGATCACCTACAAGATCAAAAAAATTATAATGCAGCCATAAAAAAAAAAGCTCATCAGAAAATTGCAATTTCAGATACATGTTTTTAACATAGCCGAATTAGATTTCATTATTTGAAGATGTTATTGATCTGAAAAATAAAAATCAAAGAAGAGATCAATGCTAATTTTTTGAGAGCTTTCCAGAAATGTAAAGAAGTCAAAAAAATTCCCTGTTTTGCACTCAAAAATGCGGATTTGTGAACACCATACAAAAAATGAAGATTGGATTTTTTCACATTGTATTTGACCCCAAAATTAAATATATAAAACATAGACCCCAATTATAATTTCAATAGATTTCTAAAAAATGTAAAAATTTCTAAAAAATTAGCGGATTTGCGTCCAGAAAATCAATTTTATGAAAAAACATAAAATTACGATAAATCCTACAAAAATGAAAATAAACCCTCAATTTTTTTTACTATAGCCGCTTGAGATGATGCACAAGACTCTGTAAAAATATTGTATAAAAATTCACAGTTGTGTAGAAGATATGAAGAAATTTGTAAAACTTGGGGTTTTGTCCAAAAAAATGGCAGATCTACAACAAAAATTCAATAAAACCTACAAAAAGCAAGCTAGATCAAAGGATTCACATAGGATTCACCAATGCAATTAGGATAAAATCAGATATAAAACTAAAATATAAATATATGAAATCCTAACTAGCACAATAGAGTACGAGCAAGCATGAAAATCACAATAACAAACGAATGCAAACCCAAATCCACGCTAAAGTCAATTTATCTACATTGCTCTTCTCCACCTGCATAAGAATGCAAGATTTTGAAGGTTGATTGTTGGAGGAATGTTGGGTGCTCAATTCAGCAACATAATGACCCGATGAAAAATGACAAATGGAGAATGATTGAATATCGAAGAATGATTTTGACAGAGTGAGGATACTTAAGAATCAACCCCCCTAAGTGGATTGTGCGAGGTTGTATTTATAGAGCCTTGATGTGGATGGAGATAAGATTTGATAAGATTCGATAAGGATTTGATTTTTGAAAAAAGAGGAAATACAATGAGATGAGATTTTAAAAAAATAGAAAGATTTTGATTAATTGTTTTAAAGGAAATAAATCCTAAAAAGATGGGAAGGATAATGAAATGATAAAATTATTAAATAATGATAAAGAATTATCTAATAAAGGATAGGGATGATGTGGAAAGATAATCAAATAATGTAAAATCATTATTTAATTATAGACTACGGTGAAAAGGATAATTAAATAAATACAAATTTATTTAATTATAGGATAATGGATAAATGACTAATTAAGCAATTAAAATAATTATTTAATTAGAGAGGATAAATGGTCATGAATAATTAAATAAATAAATATTTATTTAATTATAAAAGTATAGATTAATGACTAATTAAACAATTAAAATAATTATTTAATTAGAGAGGATAAATGGTCATGAATAATTAAATAAATAAATATTTAATTAATTATAGAAAAATGGATTATGGATAAATAGGGAATAGATAAAATTAGTCAAATAACTAAGATTTATTTAACTAATTAGATGATGACATGGGTACCTAGGGAAAAAGATGCTACAAGATGTCTAAATGATGTAATGTCGGGACAAGGTATTGTAAGAGGACATTTTTGGGTGTCTACATAATCTTTTAAGTGTTGGACAGATGGATTATAAGGGATACAATCTCCAATTCAAAGATGGAAAGTGCAAAATATTGGAAATTTTTAGAAATGTGATTGCATGAAATACAAAAACAAAAGGTAATATCTTTCACCTAAGTGCTGCTAGTAAAAGTTGTTTGATCGCTCAAGTTGATGAAAGTTGGTTGTGTCATAGGAGAATGTGTCATGTAAGCTTTGATAATATTATCAAGATACGTTCTACTAAGGCTAGGAGAGATCTTCCTAAGTTGATGAAACCTACTAATGCCATATGCAAGGAATGTCAGTTAGGGAAGCAAACTAGAATATCATTTCAGAGCAAACAACATTGTTCAAATGAATTGTTGGAGCTTGTGCATACTGACTTGTGTGGTCCTTCTAAAGTCAATAGTTTACAAGGTTATAGGTATTTCATGTTACTCATTGATGATTATTCTAGAATGATGTGGGTTACTTTCTTAAGGGATAAATCTGAAGCTCTAGAGAAGTTCAATATCTTTAAGGCTATGGTTGAGACAGAGATAGGTCTGAAGATTAAATGTCTAAGATCAGATAGAGGTGGTGAATTCACTTCTAGTGAGTTTAATTCTTTTTCTGAAGAACATGGGATAAAGAGAAAGTAATCTGCACTGTGGAATGCTCAACAAAATGGAGTTGTGGAAATGAAGAACATGACAATTGAAGAAGCTGCTAGAACTATGATGCTGGAAGGAAATGTCCCTCATATCTATTGGAGAGAAGCTGTGAGTACTACTATTTACACACTCAACCGGGTACAAACCAAAGGTGATACTAGTAAGAACCCTTGTGAGCTATGGTATGGTCATAAGCCTACTATTAGATATTTCAAAATCTTTGGGAGTAGATGTTATATCAAAAGAGATGAAAATATAGGAAGGTTTGATGCTAGGAGTGATGAAGGAATATTTTTGGGTTATTCTACTAAAATCAAGGCCTACTAGTGCTACAATAAGAGATTGAGGAAAATGGTTGAAAGTGCAAATGTCAAGGTTGATGAAGACATAGCTAGACCATCCAAAAACCTATGGATATGATTCAGATGATCAGAATAACATTACAAACAAAGGAAAGAAAGTTCAGACTTCAAATCAAGTTGAAACTTCAAATCAAGAGGAAGAAGAAAATAGTGAAAGTGTAGAAGAGAGATCACAAGAGCCTAAAGTTCAAGAACATCCTAAGACTCCAAGGTATGTAAGATTAAATCATTCAGAAGATCAGATTATAGTTGATAAGAGCAAAGGTGTCCAAACTAGGAGAAAATTTGCAGAAGAGTACTATTTGATTTCAAAGACTGAGCCTTCTAATGTCAATGAAACATGGAAAGATGAGAATTGGGTGGAAGCAATGAAAGAAGACCTACAACAAATTGAAAAGAATGATACATGGATTCTTGTTTTGAGACCTAAGGATAAAAATGTCATTGGAACTAAATGGATCTTTAGAAACAAACTGAATGAGCAAGGTGAAGTTGTTAGAAACAAAGAAAGATTGGTGTGTAAAGGATATTCTCAGATGGAAGGAATTGATTTTGAAGAAAATTTTGCCCTTGTTGCTAGGATTGAAGCTATGAGATTATTTATTGCTTATGCTACTTACAAAAACTACAAGGTTTATCAAATGGATGTCAAGTCAGCATTTCTAAATGGAAAATTGGAAGATGTGTATGTTGAGCAACCTGATGGATTTCAATTGACTGATTAGGGAGATATGGTTTGTCGGTTGAAGAAAGAATTGTATGGACTTAAGCAAGCCCCTAGAGCATGGTATGCCAGATTGGACAAGTATTTTTTGAAGCTTGGATTTAACAAAGGTATTGTTGATAGTAATTTGTATTTCAAGATTGATGATAATAAAAATTTGATTTTTGAAGTCTTTTTTGATGATATCATTTTTGGAGGAGATGATAGTCTGTGCATGAAGTTTGCTGATGATATGAAAAGTGAGTTTGAGATGTCTATGATTGGAGAGATAAAATTATTTTTGGGATTGCAAATTACTTAGTTAGATAAAGGGATATTTATATCTCAGTCCAAATATGTGAAAGAAATCCTAAAGAAATTTGGTATGGAAGATTCAAAGCCAGTTGGTACACCCATGGTGACTGGATGTAAGCTGACAATAGATGATGATTCTCTGAAGGAAAATAAAACTAGATACAAATCAATGATTGGTGGATTGATTTATTTGACACAAACTAGACTTGATATGATGAATTCCATATGTATTGTTGCAAGATTTCAAGCTGATCCTAAGGAATGCCATGTGACTATTGTGAAGAGAATTTTTAGATACTTGAAGGGAATAGTTGATTTTAGCCTATGGTATCCTAAAGATGATGATCTTACTTTGAGTACCTTTACAGATGTTGATTGGGCAGGGGATGTGAATGACAAAAAAAGTACTAGTGGTGGTGCATTTTCTTGGGAAAGTAGCTGATTTCATGATTAAGTAAGAAGCATAATGCCATTTCTTTATCTACTGCAGAGGAATAATACATTGTTGCTGCTAACAATTGTACTTAATTATTGTGGATGAAGCAGATGTTGAAAGATATCAGAGTTGTGTACGATGAGCCTATTGCTATATTCTATGATAATTCAAGTGCAATTAGCATTTCTAAGAATCTGGTGCTGCATTCAAGGACCAAGCATATATCTATCAAGTTTCACTTTTTGAGAGAGAAGGTGAGTGAAAAGGAAGTCAGATTGGAATATGTGCCTATTAAGGAGTAGATTGTAGACATGTTTACCAAGCCGTTGCCTAATGATACTTTTGAGTATCTCAAAGGGAAGTTAGGGTTGATAACCCCTCTTAATTATAACTAAGATGCATTGCTTTGCTTCAGTCTATGCATTTCATAGTCATATCTTGATCCAGATTGATGTTGTGGTGGCTACTACTCAGGGGGAGTAGTCAAATGTTCAGATGTTTAGATATGTGGTTTAGAGATTGTATGGAGGAAAGAGATCTTTGTCATTGATGTCAAAGGGGGAGAAGAGTCATGTGAAAAATTGTGAATTATCTAGGGAGAAGAGTCGTGGAAGAGTTGAGGAGAAAAAGAGTCAAAACCTAAGTGGGAGTAGGTGCTAAGAGATAGTTGTGTTGATGGTTTTTTTCACATCATGTGTTGCCATCAGTGCCAAAGGGGGATATTGTTGGATTTTTTGGTTGTGTTGGTGATATGTGGTTGTCATTGATGTCAACACTATTGACATTATTATCTTTAATGCTATATATGTTGAGGACATTAAGAAAATTGTAATGAAATGAGTTGTAGGTTGTCGGTGGTGAAGTGAAGTTTAGTCTATCAGTGAGCTCACTACATTGATGATCAGATGTTCTAGTCTAAAGGGTTTTATTTTTATTTTATCTAGTCTATCCACGTTGAGTTTCAAAGATCCGTGTGAAGATTTGATCGAGTTATGAAGAGTTATTTTTTGATAGTTTTTTCGTTGCTTTAGTTGGTATTCTTGAATGAAGATGATGCGATTCTAGTAAGTTCAATTGACACAAAAGATTCTTTGGTGATTCATGATGTTTTTGAATGTTTCTAGATCATGCTCTATCTTTGTTGCATGTCCGCATTGATCGTTGTGCTTGCGATTGGTGATTTTCTTTTGCGTGTTCACGTTCATGGCCAACAAGGTGTTGGTAGCGTGTTGTAGATCTTCTAGGAATAATTTTTGAAGGTGGTTCATGTTCGATGAAGTTATTTTGGGTCTTCACCAAGTTGTGGCCAACCTTGGTTGATTCACATTGATAATTGTTATTGATTTGGGTTGACAGTTTATATTCATTTTATTATTTTGTTGAAGCTGACATGTAACGATGTAATTTATTGTTGCGGATATATAAAAGTGATTGTTTACATCATTTTAAATGTGTGTGTGCATGAATAATGTTCTAAATATTTTGAAGGTAAAGCATAGTGTGAAGAAGAGTGAAGAAGTGTTCATGTGTTTAACTAGAACTGTAATCAGGCATTAATAGATGTTATTTTCTCAATTCAAATCCCCGCGGATGTAATCCAAATGTTTCTATAAGATAGTGTGTCTTGTTTTGGGTAGTAAGCCTTGTTGTAATTGATTAGTGAGCTCTAGGTAGTGTTCCTGAATGCATGTGCATTCCCCATTTCATTCTTTATACTTTTAATAAGGTATAACCTTGTGGACTGACCTCCACCATGGTTTTTTCCCTAACAAGGTTTCCACTTAAAAAATCTTGGTGTTATGTGTGTTTCTGATGTGTTGATGATTTATTCTTTCATTGTTATTAATCTGATCTGAGAATAAGGGTTAATAAGTTTAATATGTTTGAATTTCTAAGAAAACTGATTCACCCCCCTCTCAATTGTCTACCCTTGTGTTGCCAACAAAACTACATTCGTTAGTTCGTCAGTAGTTTTTTCTTAGTTTATAATTGTAGTTTACGCTTTCTGTCCATACAGATGCTAGCACCCCACTGAGATGCTAGTGTGTCAATATTTCATCTGTTCCCCACACTATAGTCCTCTGGTAGTGAGTGGTCTAAGTCACAGTCTACAAGTGTTAATTTATATACAATTTTTCACAATTTTTTTCTAGTCTCTCTACATTTACATTTTCTTAGAAATTGATCAAATATTTTCACATACTTTCATATTCTCATAATCTGGGTGGTGACTCTGAGTATCCTTACCGGTTCAAGGTTAATTTCAAGAAATAAAGGAAAGAATAAGTGAGAAGTTATAGAAAGATGAGATGAACTAGATGACATATAAAGAAGCATCCTAAGGAGAAGCTGGAAGGAGAGTTGCCTCAAAACACTAAGAAGTCCTAGAAATAGAATATTGGAGATACTAGCAATTTTTTATCTCCTCCTCCATAAGGATCTAGACATTCCCTTGCTTGTAGTGATGATAATCTATAAGAATCATATGAGTTTGGTATGTCTACTACAAATTAGAAAAATTCAAGCCCAAGGGAGCTTGTTGAAGGAGAGAAAACTCTTTCAAATCTTTTGGCTAGTAAGAAATTACAAAAGTAAAATTTTTGGGATTCTAATTTTCATGCCAATTTGGCATCTAGTAGGTTAAATCCTAGAGCATCAAGCACACCTAATCCCTAAGACTATGATCTGCTTGGTAATCTTGTTAGTAAATCACTAACTCTTGCTTTCCATATGAATGTTTTAAATATTTTGGATGGTGCTAGAGAATTCTTATTTAGATATTACATTACCCAATGAAGAGGAGTTAATGAGTGAAATTAATGAATTATGAAGAGAAACTCAAAGATAAAATTAATTAGGAAGAAAAAAGGCAAGGAAAGAGAAGAAAAGATAAAAAATACTATGTATGAGATGGACATGTTGAAGAGAAAGCTTGAGCAAATGAAATTGTTGAATCAAGATGAGCCCGAACCTATTCCTACAACATCCACTAGCGTTGTGACTATCCAAATACTTGTATAGGAGAAAATTTCCACCCCTCCACCTCAGAAAAATAAACCCAAATGTGAAATTCCAAATCACCCATTTGCATCACATCCACTTGGCACTTGTCTTTTTGTGTTGGTGGGAAATATTTTGTCGATGATGTGAGTGTGACATGTGGAAATCTATGTGATGTGCCACCATCCCTGACAGATTCTTTCCCATGGAGTTTGTAGGGATGTTACACTCTCCATTGGGCATGAAGCATAACGCCTCTATGTCGACGAACTGGCCCAAAAAGACTCTTCCCCTCTCATCTTGATCTTCAAATTCCTATCTTTCTCATTCACTTCATCTATTTAGCATCTCTTTAGAAATTATTGAACTTCTACAATCTCTTGAGCATTCAACTTCATTTTCTTTTAGAAATTCCATCTATCTTGTTGCACTTTTCCACCATTGGAGTTGCAACTTGGTGTCCCAAGGGAATTCTTTGTTGTTTTTGTGGCAATGTAGACTTTACCAAGATTGTATCTTCTCCTATGTGCTTGAGGGAACCTTGATTGGGAAGGTGATACTGCTTGTTGATTTATATAGTATAGTGCTTTTGCGATTGTTTGACACTCTTTCTTTCCATTTCCTTTATTACATTTTCTATCTCATGGATTTCCTAGTTGTTTGTGGAGGTGGAAACACCAAAGTGGGGGTTTGACTGAGGAAAACCCCTATACATCCCAATTCTTTTCTCTCTTGGTTGTGTAGGTGTACGTGTGCTTAGAACTTGCTGGGGAACTAGAGTCTTAGTGAGTTGGGCTTTGTCACCCTTGTTTTCATCTACTTTATTTACCATCCTTATAGTTCTCTGTAGTGTAGAAAAATGTATACCCTTTCATTTTCACACTTGTTGGGCCCACCTTGCTTTATTTATCTCTATTTATGTCTTAATTGTTCCTATTTTGCATCCAAAAGACCTATGAATTATATCTTTTTTTGGCTAATCCCGACATTCTCCAATGGATAAATTATAATTTAATGATTTTGTCTGAGTGTCCCTGATTTTTGGGTTAGGACTAAGATGCCACCTAGGGTGTCATTGTCCCCTAAAGGTCTTGGGATCCTAATTTTGAGGCATCCTAAATAGGCCCCTTTTTGGTGTATGTGCCCCAAGTTTCATGTCTTGGGACTAAGACGCCACCTAGGGCATCTTAGTCCCCCTTGAGGTGTTTATAGAATTTAATTTCAAATTCTGGCAGGATTTATCCCTTTTAATTAATGAATTCATATGTCAACTTGGTGTGGTGCAATTTCATGATATTAAGCATTGATAAGTATAAATACAAGGTTCCTTCTCTCATTTTAACCTAACAAGAAATCTAAGCATCCAGGCATTAAATTATTCAAAAGCATTCAAGAGAAATTCATCAAGCATTTGGAGCCATCATTAAGATTCAAGCATCATATCAAAGATCTTCTTGCATCATGTGTGTTGTGCTAACATTTGTGATGTAGGGTTTTGATTCAAGCAAGTAATTCAAGATCCATATCCATTGCAACCATTTCACACAAGTTTTCAAACTTTATAACAAGGGTTTGGTGAGTTGTAGCATTCCATATTGTTCATTCATCATTTCCCTTCATTATTTCATTTCATTTCAAGGTTTAATTACCAACAAGGGGTTTGATCAAGGAAAACCCCCATTTACTAAGAATCAAAAAGTATTTCCTCTCATGCATGTTTGTGATTGCAGATTTTGGTTGAAGACTTGAATATCATTTGAAGTGCAAATTTACATTCCAAAGTTGTCATCTTCACAGAAACTCACCTATAGGCTAAATCTAGAAGTTTCAAAACTTGAGATCAGAGGAGAAGGAAGTGTAGACATCAAGCCTTAGGACCACATTCAAAGGTTATAGAAATTATATATGGGACTAAGTCATCACCTAGGGTGTCTTAGTCTTGAAAATATTTTTCAAAAATTGTTCTAGATCCGGTTCTGACATCCAAAAATTCTGCATCTGCCCTGAAAAATAGTAGTAGGAATAAGACAATAATAAGGGTGTATTTTTCCTCCATAAAATATGTTGACAACTTCTTTGTATTTCTAGAATCCTCATTACATTTCCAAACTTCCCAGGTACACATATCCTAACTCCCTATTACATAATTACATCATTTGTATCCCTCACTTAGCTTGTATTACTAGGTTTTGTGAGTTAAATGCTTATTTGTCTTTTCCAAGAATTTTCTTGGTGGTGAACCCATAAAATATTAAAGAACCCCCTCCTAGGTCCTCTTTTTTGAGAATGACTCACCTTGTGAGGTTGATAGTTAATCCAATTAGGACTCCTAGGACATTGTTGAATGATTGTTGGAGAAAGGTGATATTCCACACTATTTTCCACCTAATCATTTTGGTGAACCCAACCTTTTTGAGCATTCATTTTCTGATTTGGAGTTCATTAAAGTCCTAGATTTAGGTTGCATTCATTCTTGCATTGCATCTTTCATTAGTGAAATTTCATCTAGGGTTTCTCATATTTAGTGAAATTGCATCTAGAGTTTCTCATATTTGCATGGTTGTATTTTTGCTTTCTTGCATCATTTCATTTCATTCAAAAATTGAAAAGTACATTGTTCATCATCCTAATTGAATTTAGAAGCATTCTTATTTCATTCAAAATTAAAAAAATTGCATTCAACTTTGCATTCAATTGGTTGTTACTAGTTACTTTTCCTTGCATTCATTGGCATAGTTTTCTATTTCTAAACATCAACATCCTAAATAGATAATCTGTGAACACTATAAACAATCCAAAATTTCCTATTTTTCTAAGGAAAACCTCTGCGAGGACTAAAATGCCCTCCCTGGCATCTTAGTCCCTCTCAGGGTTTTTGGACCAGAATCCTTTCTCTTTAGTTTCTTGTATGTTTCAGTCCTTGGAACTTCAAAATTTCACCAGTAGGACCAAGACGCCCTTACTAGCGTCTTAGTTCGTATTGACTTCGACTTTCCAAATTTTAGGACCTGAAATTTCTTTTCTATGCTTTTGTTGGCTGCCTTCAGTTTTTAGTTTTATTTTGTAGAATTGTTGTTCCAATTTCTTTCATTTCAAGTTTAATTGTTGTTGGCCTCATACAATGACTTAACAACTAATCCCTTAAGGCTGTGATTTAGAGATTGGAAATATGATCTGAATAGCTATCTTAATAATCACGAAGGTTCATTTAATTGTCAACCTAGGGATGTAGACTTCAAATGCGTCAGCATAGTATGTGCACGAGGAATCCATAGTAGCCATATTCATCCTACAACTAAGAAAGACATAATCCTGAAAGTAAATTGCTTAGAAAGAAGTAACATAAGTACTGAAAATCAACCAACAACTATACTAAGCTGAAGTGCATGACAAAAATGAAAACATGAGCAAAAAAACAAGAAACTACTTTGTCTGCTTTGGCTGCAGGAACAATCACATAATGGAATTCTAGTGGTTGTAGGAATAGACAGTTGCTAGATTCGTAACTATTTGTTGAATAGAAATGTAATAACTAAGCTAAAAAATAAAATGCTCACCAAGTGGGCCCCCTTGGATGAGTATCCCTTAAGACAAAATCATATGCAGTGAACTTATAACTTCATTTTATTCATTGGAAAACATGATTACAATAGAGAAACATAACTGTATTATTGAAAAACTAAGAATGCAAGTACAACATCAGATCAAACAACCTTCTTAGAAGGAGCATCTTAGTCTTATTTATAGAAGGAAAAACTACTAACTAACTACCTAACAAGGTGGTCAACTCCAAAAGATTAGGAGGATGCCACTTTATGGAAAGCATAGAAAGGGGAAAGGAGGTTACACATGCATGGAATCTAGTCAAGCCAGTTTTCCTTAATGCAAATCTAGCATAACAATAGCTCCTATATTCGCTCAACAAACTATTATGACCATTTACAAGCCAGTTACAATCTTTGATTTAAACTAGGAATTTCCCTCCATTGACCTTTGAATGATCATCTTTTTGACTTTTATGGTGAATGACCAGCTAGCAAAAACTTCCTCAATTTTGTAGGCTTTAATTATATCTGCATGAAAATGATTAGCACACACAACAATTGCATATCTATAACTATCTTAAAGTAACATTCATTAATTCACATGTAAAATTAACATAGATAGTTCGCATAGCATGTTAATGTCATTTAAAAGTTACAAAGGTAAGATTATGCCCAATGTCTATGGTTTTGAGGAAATATCATGAAAATATCAACATCCAAGTATCAAAGTCTATGACAACAACAGATGGATAATAAACTCTATCAAAATTGAGCCATAAATTGGACTCATCACTCCCCCCAACCTAAGGTTATGCTAGTCCTCCAATAGAGGAATGGTTATTCTTTTGCTTAGTAAACACCCCAAAATATGCAACTGTCAGGTTTCCCACATAAGTTCTTGCAGTGTATGAATGGGGGTCACAATAGAACCCTTGCTTGTTGTCTAACATGATCCATCTTTTCCTTTCTGTAACTATATCATACTAATAATACCTAAAATTTGGCACACACCACAATAGGGTAGGTGACTAAAAAGTTAATGGAAGCAAAAATTTCCCCTTCATCCTTCCAAGTTGTATATATCTATCAACTCTTTTTGCAACATAGTTTTGTAGAGAGTGAGGTTCAGCTTGTTTTAACTCATCAGTCAGACTGCTCCACCTCTATGAAAAATATCCCAAAACAAAATTCCCTGTAGTTTCTGCTACCTTCTCATATTCTTTGTAAGCTACTTCTATCATAGGTAGGATCATTCTACTATAGCTTGGTCAATAAATAAATTTGTGTCATTCCCGAAAAATGTCTCCAGGGTTTCTAGATTTAACCCTAATTGGAAAGGGAGTGTTGGATTCTATTTTCCTAGAAGTCTTGAACTAATGTCCCCAACTAATTTCATTCTATATCTAGGACATAAATTCCCTTAATTGGAGATCCCCAACATACAACAATGGATTCCAATCATGATCATGGGACACAACATAATTATGCAAATAGAGTTCACACAACAAATTTTTCATTTCAGGGGGAGCAATCTGATAAGCCTGGAAAAATTCAAGAGGAGTCTCAATGGAAGGATTCAAACTTGAAGTGATCCTTGAAATTTTAAAAGAAAGATTCCTCTCCTTAAAATATAGGGCATGGACTCTTGGAGGATTCCTACACTCTAACATCTGGGGCACTAAGGGTACTACATTGTCCACCTTTTCCTTTAAGGTAGCGATTTTCGTATTCTTTTCTTCAATCTCTACATCTTTATTTTAATATCCTCCTTTAGCCTATGTTTCTCCTTTTTCCATTATTCTTCCCTCCTTTGCATCTCATTCCATAGGTTCATGGCTACCATGTTCCATGAAAAATTAGAAGGTATATGTCTTGTTCAATTTTCATCTACGAGCTTAATCGGGCAGGATTAATTATGTTTCAGATGTTCATAATGGCCAATTGGAGACATTTACATCAAGAGTTAGGTCCTTTGATTGGTGCTACCTCACAGGGAAGTCTATTGGAAGCCTCGCCTTAGTCATATTTGGCATAAAATCCATCAGAGCAGAAAGTTGGCAAGACCCTCCTGATGTCTTGCTGACTAGCAGTGTGTCCTATTTGGTTGAATAAACCAGTCGCCAAAACTTTTGGGTTGCCAAGAGTCTTCATGTATTTCTTTGCTTGTAAAGGGTCATGCTAGTAGTTGTTCATTGGGGAGCTCTTGGCATAAGGTCTTGTCACCCACTGTGATGTCTTCCCAACTGGCGGGAGTCACACAGACAGTTATCACCAAGTTGGCACCAGGGGAGATGGTTTAATTTCGGCAGGAGGTCTCGGTGATCATGTAGAGTCTCGCCAAAAGGGGTTTCACTGTTGGCATAAGGTTTTTCCTTTGGAATAGAGTCTCAGTGACTAACAAGGGGTCTCACTGATAATGAGCTCACCGAAGGATGTTGCCTTCAACATAGGGTCTCGCCGACCAAGAAGGGGTGTCGGTGAAATGAAGTGAGCTCAGGCAAAGAGGAGGAGTTCGCTATGAAGTCCCGACAACAAACGAGTGGTCTCAGTGAAAAGAGATGTCAGTGGGGAGACAAGAAGGAGCTCGGTGAGAGGTCTCACTGATCGTTGGTGATATCCCCGAAATGAAGGGAGTTCGCCGAAATGAAGCACTTGTTCGCCGAGAGGTCCTACCGACAGATGAAAGTTACGCCAAAGGTTGTTCACAAGTTGGTGTCGGATGATGTCTTGGTGACAAGGGTCATGCCTACAGTGGTTCACCAGGGAGATGTTTTGGCATAAATTTTTTCCAGTGGGGAGATGTCTTCCCAAAGAGGATGTTTGAGCTCGACGAGAGTGGTCTGTGTTCAGCGAGATGTCTAGCCAAATGACGAAGGTCCTGCCGACAAGCGGTTGCCTTCGGTATAATATTTTGAGGTTGGGGATAAGTCTCGCTGACCCAATGTGTCTCACTAACCATTGTGAACAGGAAGATATGATCCCACCAAAATAAGATGGCTTCGGCAAGATGTCTCGCTGAAAGCTGAATGTCTTACCGAAGTGAAATGAAATGAACTCGCCAAAGGATCTTTCCTTTGGCATAATGTCTTGCTGGTCCACCACAGTCTGGCCGAAGGAGTGAAGCTCTAACCGAAGGGTTTTTTGGGCTCGCCAAGATGTCTTGGCGAAAGCATGAGGTCCTTCCGAAGAATGAGGAGTCTCGGTGTAGGAAGTCTTACACTTGGTAGGATGTCTTCCTAACAATATGAAGGTCTCGGTGACATCTTGTGCAGTGGCATAACTCATGAAGATATATATGATATCCTGCCGAATAAAGGAGCTCTTGCCGAATGCGGATGGCTAGGAAGTGAGATGGCGAACATCGGTATGACTCCTAAGGGCTTGCCATGTTTTCTAGCCGAAAATGATTTTTTTGATGATGCTATTCTGTGATATCGATATAACTTTTGTAACTCGCTATGTGGTCTTGCCAATCATCATGCATTATGTCAATAAATGTAGAGGGGTGTAATCGCATCGGTGAGACACTTCTAGTGTCTCACCAAGATGTGATTCTGATGAGGAGATTTTGACTGCCCCAAGTAGCTTGTGTGGCATCTATTCAACCAATCTGGGAGAGCTACAGGTGGACAGTTGGTAGCTTGACTGGTGCCAAGAAGATCAACAGGGGGAACATGACGTGGATCTACCTTGAGCTTAGAAGCAGTCAAAGTAGGTCAGTAAGGAGTTTCGAAGACGAGGGACACGAAGACCAGAAGTAAATGTGGTAGTTGCAAAAGATCAAGGAGGCCTTTCCTAGAGCAACTCCACACTGACATGGCCATGGGGATGCAGCATTAACTTCTTTCAAAAGATCTAAGGGGAGATTTTTCTTGAACTCAAATATTTTTGTAAGCCCTAGGGGATGATATCTTTTGTATATATGGCATTTTTGCCTCTTTGTAAGAAAGTTTGGATTATGCATTCTAGATAGTTAGTGATTTTTGTTAAATCCTTTCTCAGCTGATGTATGTTTTGTAACTCAACTAGAATCTAGAATATAGCATACAAAGATTACCTTGGAAAACATTGTTGGTGTTTCATAGTGTTTTCATTTCTTTTTAGGTTATGTAAGTTTTGAACTGTGTTTTTTTTAAGTCTGCATTTGAACTTTGAAGTTGTGAAATCCATCTTTCCTTCTTAAAATATATATGTGCAGATTAAAACTTTTCAATAATGATGCATAGGTTCATAAAGTTATGTTGAATAAATGAAAGATCTCATTAGTTTCTCAGTGTATGTTCTTGTTCTAATTCCATGATTTCTGTCAATTTGGTGTATCACCGTAGGTTTAAGTTTCAATTTTCATGTATTTCTTCTCCATTTACCTCATAAATATTAGTAGTTTAGGTGATAGCACAAAGGAATCTGGCCTTCTTTGGAGGTTCATTTCAACTTCAGGTGACCCACAGCCTTGAAATGATCCAATGTTTCTCTAGAAAGCTCAGAATTCCAAATCTATTGCATAGGGTGCATTTTTAGGTGATAACAGTTTCTGGCATGCCCTATGGGACTAGTTCCACATTATGTTGTTGGTTTAGTATGCAACCAACGAGTTCCAGACTTTACAAAAGTCATTTGTGCATACTTGGCGACTCCGTAGAGAGAAAGAACTTCAGAATCAACGCCTTCTACAATTTATGAGAAGAGTTCAGATAAGGAGAAACTTAGTTCCTTTCGAGTATTTGCAAGTGTCACCACCAAGAAGACAAGGGAGAGCAATAGAAAGGCCAGGAACAACATTTGCTTATGCTAGAAGAGCCAAGTCTACT
Organism: Sequoia sempervirens; assembly: GCA_007258455.2. NCBI lineage: Eukaryota > Viridiplantae > Streptophyta > Pinopsida > Cupressales > Cupressaceae > Sequoia > Sequoia sempervirens. Next base: position 546,833,302 of record VDFB02270651.1, read on the forward strand.
CCTCCATCCGTGAGATTCCATATCGTTGTTCCGTCTTTTGTTTCACCTAGAGTGCAATTAAATCCATCTCAGCCACCTCCAATGGCTACTCCAAGGAATCAACCATTTTTTGCTTTCAATGGAGGGAGTCCCTTAAATTTGGCACAACACAATGACATTTCGATGGTAGCCTTGAAGATTCTTCCAACTTTCACGGGGGAAGATCAAACTACGCCGATTGAACACATGCGAGATGTGGCCACGTTATGCGGAGTCCATCACATAACTCAAGAGGATGTTGCTGTGAGATTATTAGCTACTTCACTAAAAGGAAGAGCTATGCAATGGTATAGGGGCTTAGCAGTCGTCTCAATCACAACTTGGGACGAATTTGGAGACAAGTTGCATAAACAATTTTAGGATAGGTCTGACAATTTATCCTTGTTGGAACAATTGACTACACTTAAGAGGGCTCATTAGGAGAAAATGAATGATTTTAATTTTAGATTTCAAAGAACCTGGGATAGAATCCCTGTAGTAGTGAGACCACCTCCAGAATAAGCATTTTTGTACTTCTTGAGGGCTCTTAACAGCGATATAGCTGTTATGATACAATCAATGGGGGGTGTTTCTCTACCAAACACATTTGAAATAGCAATCAGAGCTGAAAACAACCTAATACAGGTTGGTAAACTTGCTCCTAGGCCGCCAATGCTTATATTTCTAGAGATTAATGCAAATATCCCTTTATAGATACCACCTTTTGCACCTTTGCCACCTGTTCCAGCTGCTATAACATAAGGAAATGTTGTTCCAAGTTCTTCAAAGAAGTTACAGGAGATCAAAAGTTTATTACAGACTTTTGGAAATAAGCTTGTGAGCTTCGAAAAGCAACAATCATACAACATGCCTTATCAATAGCAGAATTCAGGTCAGCAAGAGCAATACCAAGGTAATAGGCAAGCTTATCAAGGCAATTACCAGGGCCCAAGGCAGGTTGTAAATACTAGACCTTTTCATGCTTATGCTCCATCACCTGTTAGTACAGTCAAGGACTTGGTCCCTATTTAGAATAACTTAGTAGCAGATTATGAGTGGTGCTACCGTTGTAACTAGCCTCACAATCAAGCCACTTGCTCAAATGGACTCATTAATCAAGCACTGATGGTACAATATGCCTCAAGTTCACAACAACATGTACTTAATGATGCATCTCCACAACACCATGATCAGCTTACCAATGATACTACTCTACTTAACTGGAAAGGTGATGAATTCTGTGGATTGAATATAGATAATTCTCCAACTGCAACCAACACCAGGGCAAGGAAAAGATCTTTTGAGCTTGATCAAGCAACTGACAAAGGAATGTCTATAGCTGTAGAACCATCTACATCTCAAGTGACTCCTATTTGGCAAAGAAATCAGCAACTCTTGAACAAGGAGTAGCCACACTTGCAAGCTGATCACATTGGCATAAAGGTACACTATAAATTAAACCCAACTCTACCCTATAATATTCTTGATAGCATGAAAAAGAAGAATGTTACAATGTCTATGTGGGACTCATTAGCTATCCCAGGTCAAAAGGATATGTTACACTCAGCCTTGTCAAGTTTGAAAGTGTCTGATCAGTCTGAGTCTCCAATAGGTTAAGCTAGAGCTGTGTTAACAAACAATTCTCAAGGGAATGATAAACAACCCAGCAAAGAGACAGGAAAAGAAGTTAAACCACCTCCATTTTATGTGTCAGTAATCATAGGTGATAAGTTAGTTCATAACTGTATGGTAGACAGTGGAGCTAGTAGCTCTGTAATGCCAAAGCAGATTGCTGACAAGCTTGGACTAAGGTATTAGCCTTTAGAGAAAAGAGTGATTCAATTGGATGGTACTTCTATCACTACGTTGGGCATCATTAAAGATTTGAGTCTTACCCTTTATGCTTGTCCTAATTTTTTAGTTCCCCAAGACATATGTGTCATAGACCTTCCACTTTTCTTTTCCTTGTGCTTATCAAGAGACTTTATAGCCAAGATAGGTGGTTATGTGTCAGCTGATTGGTCACATATGCTATTTAGAACAAGATATGGAACCAAGGTTACCATTAAATCTGAAAAGTTGGCTAAAGATCATATTGAGCTGTATAACCCAAGTCCCATCAATGCTGTTCCTATTGTTGTAGAAAAAAATTGTGTCACTTTCACTGACAATGAGCTGGTTGCCGCTCAAGAACTTCAAGTAGAAGTTGTTCCTGATGTGTTGTTGCATGAATGGGAAGTTGAAAATGTGTTGGATAGTCCTAAAGATCTCATTCAAGATGCTGGTATGGGTAACTATGTCATGCTTGAGCCTGACGCAGAGATTCCAAGCCTTGAAAAGGATTCAGATCAATTGTTGCAACAACAAAGTGGACTTTGGGAAATGTTCTTTGATGGTTCCAGAAGCAAGAATGGTGTAGGTGGAGGTGCAATGTTGATTTCTCCACAGGGTGATAAGTACTTTTTAGCCTTTCATTTTTCTTTTGCATGTTCTAACAACAGTTTTGAGTATGAAGGACATATCCAAGGCCTTGAATGGGCAAGGAAAAGAGGAATTGACTGTTTGAGAGTCTATGGGGATAGTGAATTGATAGTTAATCAGGTCAGGAGGGCCAATGTTGCCAAAAATGATGCTTTGAAGTCTTACATAAATAGAGTATGGAACATAGTCGAAGAGTTTAATGCCTTCAATCTGATTTCTATTCCACAAAATCAGAATAAGCATACTGACAGACTTGCAGCAATTGGAGCACAATTTGATATCCCAAGTGATATTAAAAAGGATAAAATATAGTAGTATGTTAAGGTCGTTACCAGGCCATCAATTCCTGATAACAACATTAACTGGTAGGTATTTGAAAGTGATGAACATATATTAACTTTTCTGCTCCAAGAAGATCAATTTTCTGTAGTTAACCAGGAAAAGATTAAACAACAGTATGATGATCAAGTGATATAGTTGAAGACCAATAAACTTCCCAAAGGGCTAGTTACCTTAGAATCAATATTTAATTCTGATGATCAGCTTAAGAAGAATAAATTTAGCATCCAAGTGAAAGAAGATCATTATGAGGAAGTTGAAATCTTTAAAGGTGATCTTCTCAAACTGGGCAAAATCTGTTCAGCTGAAGATAAGAAAGCTTTCATTGTTTTATGCTAAGAGTATCATGATGTTTTTTCTTGGTAATATTTTGATTTAAGAGGGTTTGATCCTCATATCGCACAACATACAATTGAGTTAGAACCTGGTGTCAAGCTTGTTAGACAAAAATAGAGACCATTGAACCCCAAGCTTGAACCTTTAATGATCAAAGAGCTGACCAAGCTAGTTGAGGGGGGTATCGTATTTCCAATTAAACACACATCTTGGGTTTCTAACCTTGTTCCAGTTAGGAAAAAGAGCCGTGAGATAAGATTATGTGTAGATTTTAGAGACCTTAACAGAGCATCCTTGAAGGATCACTACCCCTTACCGTCCATGGAAAAAATTCTTCAAGCTGTTGCTGGGTCAGAAAGGTTTTCTCTTCTGGATGGGTATTTTGGTTATAACCAAATTCTTGTCAAAGAGGAGGATCAGTATAAAACAACATTCACAACAAAATGGGACATTATGGCCTACAAGAGAATTCCTTTTGGTTTATCAAATGCTGGTGCCACCTTTCAATGCCATGGATATGGCATTTCAAAGTTTAATTCAAAAATTTCTATTGGTTTACTTAGACGACGTAACTGTATATTGAAAAATTGCAGATGAACATTTGTTGCATCTTAAGCAGGTTTTTGAAAAATGCAGGGAATATGGAATATCTCCCAATCCAAAAAAGAGTATTTTGTAGTTCATGAAGGTAAATTGTTAGGCCATATAGTATCAAAAGATGGAGTTACCATTGATCCTAAAAGAGTCAAAGCTATACTCCAACTGCCATTACCCAATCTAAAGAAAGGATTACAGAGCTTTTTAGGGAGAATCAACTTTCTGAGAAGATTCATTCTTGATGTTGTGAATTTACTACAGCCCTTGACTGCCATGCTTAAAAAGAATGCAGTTTTCAATTGGACTATAGAGGCAAAACGTAGTTTTGAAGAGATCAAGGAAGCTTTAGCATCGGCTTCGACACTAGTAAATCCTAATTTCTCCAAGGACTTCTTCTTGTATGCTTTTAGCGGCATTAGTTCACTTTCTGCTATACTGGTTCAGAAAAATAGTGATAACCTAGAGTAGCCAATAGCATTCTTTAGTCAGGGACTTGTTGATTATGAAAAAAAATATACATTCATTGAGAAGCATGTTCTTGCTATGATCAAAAGCCTAAAGAAGTTTAAACCTCTGGTTTCAAACAACAAAATCCATGTTCTAATTACACACCCAAGTGTGAAAGAATTTTTGTTGAACAAAGATCTGAATGATAAAAGAGCAGGATGGGTCACTAAGGCTATGGAATACGACGTGGATATCAAGATCACCAAGTTGGTTAGAGGTAAAGATCTTTGTGAACAGCTTGCTTCAGGTTCAAGCAGTGAAAATGATTTAGAATAGGATACTATTTTTGCTAATTGAAATGAACCCCAGAATACTTGGGATGATATACCTCTAATAACAACAAATTAGGCTCAAGACATGACCCATTTTTTATAGACTGGTGAGTGCCCACCAAATTTAGATAGAGCTAAATGAAGATACTTTAGGCTGTAGTCTATACCATATGTTCTGGTAGATAGTGTTCTTTTTAAAAAATATCTAAATGGAGTTCTATTAAGATGTATTCATAGTGATCAGGTTGAGAAGATACTTCATGAGTTTCATGATGGAGCTGCATGAGATCATTTTGCTCCAAAAACTACTACTTGGAAAATCATGAGAGCTAGTTACTACTAGCCCAACTTGTTTAAAGATGCATATGCCACAGCTAAAATCTTTAAAAAGGGTGATATTGTTCTCAAATGGGATGTTCTAAAAAGCAGGCTAGGCCATCACACAAAGTTTGACAACATGTGGACGGGTCCATTTATCATCAAGGACTGCAAAGAACACAATGCTTACTAACTGGCCACAACCGAAGGTGAAGTGCTTCCTATCCCAGTTAATGGGATACACCTTAAACCCTGTTTTCAAGTCTGACGAGTTCCTCTATTGTACATATTTAGTTAGGTTTTATGCTTTCAATAAGTGCTTCTACACTTTATTTTAAATGTTTTTTCCATTTCCTAGGTGTTGTTTTAGCACAGTAAATATTTTCTTTTCAGTTTCTCGAGTTTTAGACAACCTGTTATGATCTATAAGTTATAGAAATGTTTGAGCTATGTGAAAAGTTGATGTTTTAATACTTTTTTTGAGCTTCCTAATGAATCCATGCCCAATGGAAAATTTTTGGCTACTGGTTTCCATGTTCAGCAGGAAAACATCTAGCAAAGGTCACCAAAAATGTTGCTCAATTTTCACCTATGGGCTCAATCAAGCAGGATTAATTATGTTTTAGATGTTCATAAGGGATGATTGGAGACATTTACATCAAGAGTTCGGTCCTTTGATTGGTGCTACCTCACAAGGAAGTCTATTAGAAGCCTTTCCTCATTCAAATTTGGCATAAAATCCATCAAAGAAGAAAGTCGACAAGACCCTCTTGCTGTCTGGCAGACTAGCAGTGCGTCCTATTTGGTTGAATAAACAGGTCACCAAGACTTTTGGGTTGCCAAGAGTCTTCATGTATCTCTCCACTTGTAAAGGGTCATGCTGATAGTTGTTCATCAGGGAGCTCTTGGCATAAGGTCTTGTTGCCTGCTGTGAGGTCTTCCCGACCGGTGGGAGTCACACCGACAGTTATCACTAAGTTGGCATCAGGGGAGATGGTTTACTTTCGGCAGGAGGTCTTGGTGATCATGTAGAGTATCATTGAAAGGGGTTTCATTGTTGACATAAGATTTTTCCTTTGGAATAGAGTCTTGATGACTAACAGGGGGTCTCACTAATAGCGAGCTCGTTGAAGGATATTTCCTTCAGCATAGGGTCTCGCTGACCAAGAAGGGGTGTCGGCGAAATGAAGTGAGCTTGGGCAAAGAGGAGGAGTTCACTATGAAGTCCTAGAGACAAATGAGTGGTCTCAGAAAAAAGAGATGTTAGCAGGGAGACAAGAAGGAGCTCGGTGAGAGGTCTCGCCGACCATTTGTGATCTCCCCAAAATGAAGTGAGTTCGCTAGAAGGAATCCCTTGTTCGCCGAGAGGTCCTGCCGACAGATGAAAGTTGCACCAAAGGTTGTTCACAAGTTGGTGTCAGATGATGTCTCGGTGACAAGCAAGGGTCATGTCAATAGTGGTTCACCAGGGAGATGTCTCGACATAAAGTTTTTCCAGTGGGGAGATGTCTTCCTAAAGAGGATGTTTGAGCTCAGCGGAAGTGGTTTGTGTTCGGTGAGATGTTTGGCTGAATGATGAAGGTCCTACCGATAGGGGATTGCCTTCGATATAATATTTTGAGGTCAGGGAGAAGTCTCCTTGAGCCGATGTGTCTCGCTTACCATTGTGAACAGGAAGATAGGATCTTGCCGAAATAAGATGGCTTCGGCAAGATGTGTCGTCGAAAGTCGAATGTCTTACCAAAGTGAAGTAAACTCTGGAAAAGAAAGGGAGCTCAGTGTGGGGGCTCACCGACAACAAAGGTCTTGCCATAAAAAAAAAGGGAGCTCGATAAGAGTTTTCACCAAAGCAAGGTGGCTTCAGTGAGCGGCCACCTTGACAGAGGAGGGTCTTGTCGAAATGAAATGAACTCGCCAAAGGATCTTTCCTTCAGTATAATGTCTTGCCGGTCCACCACAGTTTGGCCGAAGGAGTGAAGCTCTAGCCAAAGGGTTTTTTGGGCTCACCAAGATGTCTCAGCGAAAGCATGAGGTCCTGCTGAAGAATAAAGAGTCTCGGTGTAGGAATTCTTACACTCAGTAGGATGTCTTCCCGACAGGATGAAGGTCTTGGCGACATCTTGTGTAGCGGTATAACTAATGAAGATCTATATGATATCCTGTCGACTAAAGGAGCTCTTACCAAATGTGGATGGCTAAGAAATGAGATGGCGAACATCGGTATGACTCCTGAGGGCTCGCCATGTTGTCTAGCTGAAAATTATTGTTTTGTCAATGCTATTCTGTGATATCGATATGAATTTTGTAACTCTCCTATGTGATCTTGTTGATCATCATGCATTATGCCGATAGCTGCAGAGGGGCGTAATCACATCAGTGAGACACTTCTAGTGTCTCATCAAGATGTGATATTGATGAGGAGCTTTTGACCGCCCGAAGTAGCTTGTGTGGCATCTGTTCGACCAATCCGGGGGAGCTACAGGCAGACCGTTGGCAGCTTGACCGGTGCCAAGAAGATCAACAGGGGGAACACGAAGTGGATCTGTCTTGAGCTTAGAAGCATTCAAAGCAGCTTGGCAAGGAGTTTCGAAGACGTGGGACACGAATGTTGGAAATAGGTTGCCATTCAATTGCAAATCCTAAACATTAATTATTTCATGTATCTCCTAGATTCTTGGAATGTGTTCAATAACACTAAGATTAGGATGAGATTAATATTTGATGAAATAATCATGATTCTTGACATTTGTAATTAATTCTAAATGTAAGAAGCATGTGAGGGTATCCATAGAGAGTTCCTAAATAATAGGGACACATGGGACACTCACATGGTAAGGTGAAACTCACATTGTTTTCAGTTAACTATACGGAGTAAAATTTAACACTTCTGAATCCATTTAAAGATCCTAGGAGTTTGGATTTGGTGTTTTCATGCTTGAAGTTTAGTTAAGTTAAGTTCATATCAGTTCAGTTTAGTTTAGTTTAGTTCAGTTTAGTTCAGAATCAGTTTAGTTTAGTTTAGTTCAGTTTAGTTTAGTTCAGCCAGTCAGTTCGGTTCGGTTCAGTTATCTTCGTTGCATGCAAGTGCATGTTGCATGCATGTTGGTTATTTTGAGTTGCATGTAGTTAGCTTCAGTTAACTTGTAATGCATGGCTAATAACATTGAGTTGTATGACAAATATTAGACTACCTCTTAGTTAACAAGGGATGACCATTCTTTGGGAATCGTGTTGAGTAAATGTTTCAGTTAACTATAAAGCACTTGAAGCCAACTTGGGTGCCCAAGATGCTTTATTGTATTTACTCTCATGCATGATAAGATATTTCTAGGCTCAGCTTAAGTAGCTTTACTTAGGGTGCCAACTTGAGGAAGAGCTTGAATTATCACCGAAGTGAAGGAGATTGTAGCTTGTTTGGGACACCCAAATGCATGAAGCACATGTTGTAAGCTTTAGTCTTCATTGAATAACTCAACTTGAAGGAATATGGCGTACCTTTTCAAGGGCTTGAGCTTATGCATTGTAATTATCACCATTTGATTATTACAAGGTTGCATATTGTCTCTATATCTCATTCAAGTTGAATAGAGTTGTCATAATTGTTATTGCAGGTGTGAAGAAGATTGGTAAAGATAGAAGAAGCATTCTCAAGCAAGAATTGGAGCTATTGTAATTCAAAGATTGAATAATAGAATAATTCTTGGTGGAGTTTTTTCTTGAAAGGGTTTCTCCATGACACATCTTGTGTAATCTTTCTAATATCCTATCTAGTTCTTCTATGAACTTCTCTCTACATTCTACAATAGTAAAATGGATTAATCAAGATAATCACCCACAAAGAATATATGTAATAGAGAAAAGACTTACTTAGATCAGCAATATTAAAATTTTACAGAGTATTAAGCTAAGAAAACACCTCATTTTTCAACAACAAAGACCAAAAGTGAATGCGGTAGTTGCAAAAGATCAAGGAGGCCTTTCCTAGAGTGACTCCCCATCGACATGGCCACAAAGATGTAGCATTAACTTCCTTCAAAAGATCTAAGGGGAGATTTTTCCTGAAGTCAAATATTTTTGTAAGCCCTAGGGGCCGATATCTTTTGTATATATGGCATTTTTGCCTCTTTGTAAAAAAGTTCGGATTATGCATTTCAGAGAGTTAGTGATTTTTCTTAAATCCTTTCTCAGCTAATGTATGTTTTGTAACTCAACTGGAATCTAGAATATAGCATACAAACATTACCTTGGAAACCATTGTTGGTGTTTCATATTGTTTTCATTTCTTTTCAGGTTATGTAAGTTTTGAACTGTGTTTTTTTAAAGTCTACATTTGAACTTTGAAGTCATGAAATCCATCTTTCCTTCTTAAAATATTTATGTGCAGATTAAACCTTTTCAAGAATGATGCATAGGTTCATAAAGTTGTGTTGAATAAATGAAAGATCTCATTAGTTTCTTAGTGTATGTTCATCTTGTTCTCATTCCATGATTTATGTCAATTTGGTGTATCACTGTAGGTTTAAGTTTCAATTTTCATGTATTCCTTCTCCAGTTACCTCATAAAGATTAGTAGTCTAGGTGATAACACAAAGGAAGTTGGCCTTCTTCGGAGGTTCATTTCAACTTCAGGTGACCCACAGCCTTGAAATGATCCCTTGTTTGTCTAGAAAGCTCAGAATTCCAAATCTATTGCATAGGGTGCATTTCTAGGTGATAACAATATGTATGCCTACCAAAAATTTTCCTGGCACCGATTCTTGCTCTTCATATGGCACCTACTATAGGGATTCTTTCTCTTGTTTCAAGAACTCTTACTCTTGCTATAGGAGCTCCTAATTCTCATCATACTCTTGAATCTCAACCTATTCTATGATGGAAGCAAGCTCTACCAACCTTATATTTGCATGTTCCTCAAAAATTCCTTTTTCCTCAACATTCACATGGCCCATTGGGGCTTCTATGTCCTCTCATGGTGTTCCTCGAGACCTAGGGCTTCTCTTCGAAGGCACACCAGTGGCTAGCATAGCTAGACTTGATTTTCTAGGAGAGATTTCATGTTTTTCTTTGGTTGTAGGAAGAATAATGCCAGCCTTATGTTTCTTAGAGCTTGGTGCTTCTTTTTCTTCTATTTGCTTTTTATATTTTCCCTTCTTTATTTCTGCCTCTTTCTTTTCTGCCCTAGTTCAAATTAGGGATTCAAGAGGGACATCATCATCAGATTTTGAAGAGGAACTATCTTTTTTATGAATGTTTTGTCTCAAAAGAACTAATCTCTATAGTTTTCTCAATTGCATGAGGGTTTACACTAGGGCTTGCACCAGAAGTTGAGGCTCCAAGAGTGGCTTCAACAACTCTCCTACTAACCCTATGAGGTTGAAGAAAAACCCTAGGTCAAAAATTCTATAGTCTAAATTGATCAATATTTAAAAATTCCTCCCAAGTCATATTAGACACATCATGCAGAGATTTCTCTACTAATAATTTGATCAGACAATGGTGGGAGACAAAATTATCCCAACCATTTTGGGTTTTAACTACCATGATTGAAAGAAGATGATATAACACATTTGGCACATTCATTCTTCTCCCATGCCTCATATGATTCAGTAGTTTGAAGTGCACAAAATGTAGGTTTGGCTAGTGGCCTTCACAAGTAATGTACTTCACAATGTGGACAACTACTTGCTTCCACGACTTAGGCAGAGAGGTTCTCTTCGCACCTTGCTTATCCACTTCCAATGGAGGGTCACCAGGTTCAGTAAATTCAGCCCTAACTGAACTTGCATCTTTGGTAGCAAGGTAATGTTCACCATCAGAAGGAAACCCTGTCACTTATGCAATTCTCTCTTCAGTAGCTATTACCTCAAACCCTTTTACCATAGCCTTCCCTTCAGAAAATGTTTTGTGTAAATTCCTATGCAATGTCTTCATTATAACTGTCGAGCTTCAAGAAATAGTCTAACCATCCGCAATTTCTAAATTTTTCCAAAGAAGGTGCATCCTGTAGTACCACATCATGAACCATGGGTTCACCTCTAATTAACTAACCTCCCATTGTTTCAGCTTTGTACACTTAAGCAAGCACTCTATAAGGTTTCCCTTCCTACAATATTTTTTTAAAGCAAAATTCCTCCTTGCAACATTGCTAAATTCCCAATGCCAATGTCATATGAATTTTACCTTTTTGAAAGCTTAGGATTATGATTGAGGCAATAGAGATAGTAAGGAATAATAAATGAAAGATAAAATCAAGAAAAAAGACAGTGGTTTGGTGTCATCTCACACATGTGAGCCGTCACCTCACTCTATCATTCAAATTAGCTCAATTCAATTTTTTCTAACATGGACCAACATGGAATGACACGTGGACATTTTATTCACACTCCCCCAACCTAAATTTTAGCATGTGTCCTCACATGCGAGGTGGTAATGATGATTTGACAAGGTAGGGGACAATTACATGCTATGGACATCTAAATTAATGTACATGAATTAAATAAATGTACTAAAAGATAATTAAGATGTAACAAATTGATGCACGTGTACCTGAATTCTTGGAATATCTATTGCAAAGAATATTGAGGAAGTATCGGTCACCTTTAAGAAGTCAGTTGATAAATTAATGAAAGTAGAGATGGAATGAAGTGAAGTTATGGAAAAGTGATGGAAGAGAGAGAAAGGTGGAGATGGATGACCAGATTGGTGGATGAATTAATGAAGAAGTTGACTGCCACAAGTTTGGAAGTCTTTATTATGACAATTCACATAGCTTGGTTGGCCAAAAGGAGGGAGACTAGGTCCGCTTCCTTCAACTGCAATAATTTTGGGTGTTGCATGCTGAGTGAATTGCTGAATGGATTCCTCCTTTGAAGTTGGCTTGTGTTACAACTTGAGGTGATGACCATTGACAACTAGCTTAAATCTAATAGGGTCAATGGTAGTGAGCCAAACAACACCATTGAAGAAGATTTCAGCAACCTCAAATGGTCCTAGCCACCTTGTTTACAATTTTCCTACATTTCTTGATACCTTGAGTCATAAAGGAGTGCCCAATCACCTGGCTAAAACTTCTTTTCCTTTATGTAACTATCATGCCACTTTATTCTTTGATTTTGCACTACCTCTGTGTGATGCAAGGATGTCTTTCTCATCTCATCCAAATATTTTAGCTGCATAATTCTATCCTTTTATGCCTCATAGATATCCATCCGTAAGTCTAGTGCAGTCCTAAGAGTCTTATACTCAAATTTAATGGGCATCATAACTATCTTTCCATACAACAACTCAAAAGGAGTGAAACCAGTGGTTGTCTTCCAGCTGGTTCTATAGGCCCAGATAGCTTCTGGTAGCCTATTTGCTTAGTCTTTTCTATGAATAGCCACTATTTTGGTCAAGATAGCTTCAATTTCCCTATTGGTCACATTAGACTGCCCATTGGATTGAGGGTGATAAAGAGTAGACTTCCTATGCCTTATGTTGTATTCATTCACTAGTGTTGTAACAAGGGTTGAGCTGAATTGAGCCCCTTGATTAGTCACTATCTCTCTTGGAACCCCATACAGTGTGAAAATTTCCTCATATATAAATTCTACTACCTTATTATCTCTTGCATGCTTCATTGCTTTAACTTCAACACACTTGGTTACATAATTAGTGCAAACCAAGATAGAGGATTTACCATTTGATGGAGGATCAATGGGTCCTACAAATCCAATCCCCATTTATCAAATGGGGTGATTACTACCTAGGGGTAAAGGGGCATCTCATTAGATTTGGTTGGTTGGCCCATCCCTTGACATATATCATACTTCCTTGTATATTTCCCTGCATCCTTGTGGAGTGTGGGCCAGTAATATCCTATGTTCAAAATCTTCATTACTGTCCTCTTGGCTGTAAAATTCCCTCCACAGGGTTCATTGTGACATGCATGCAATATATCATATGTCTCATCTTCCCTCACACATCTCCTCATGACATGGTCTGGTCTAGTGTAGAAAAAACATCCTACAATCCATGAGAAATGAAAATCTTTCTTAATGAACACCCTTCTCTCTTTTGGAGAGAAATGAGAAGGAACTCTCCTTGTGACCAGATAATTAGCTATGTCAGCATACCAAGGTGTATGAACACTAATGGAAAATAAATGTTCATCAAGGAAAGAGTAAAAAATGACTTGGTTATATTTTGTTGTAGTTAGTCTAGAAAGAAAATCTACTACAACGTTAGCCTTCCCTCGTTTATCAACAATGGTTATTTCAAACTCCTGCATAAGCAACAACCATCTTGCTAGACTACCTAAGATCAGGGGCTTATTCATGAGGTGCCTAATGGCTGCATGGTCAATGTGCACAAATATATAATAGCCTATTATGTAGTTCCTAAATTTTTTAAGGGCATAGATCATTGCCAACATTTCCTTTTTTGTCACTGTATAATTCAATTCAGCTCCTTGTAGGATCTTGCTGAAAAAATAAACAACATTCTCAATTGCACCTTCTTTCTATCCCAAGATTGCTCTTATAGAATAGTCTAATTCATTTGTATGAATATGAAAGGGAAGCTCCCAATTGGGACCTTTGAGTATAGGAGCATGAGTTAAAGCTGCTTTCAAATTAGAGAATGCCTTGTCATAGTCTTCTATCCATCAGAACTCAACATATTTAGTTAGGAGATTGTACAATGGTGCTGTTATTTTTTTGAATTTCCTATAGTAGCCTACATGTCCCAAGAAACTTCTGACATCTTTTTTCTTTGTAGGTATATGTAGACTAGTGATCACCTCAATCTTGGTGGGATCTACTTGAATTCCTTTGTGAGAGATGTAGTGGCCAGGAACTATACCTTCCTACATCATCATGAAGTACTTTTCACTGTTTAAGGATAGATTATGGTCTTCACATCTTTGCAAAACCTTTTTCAGGTTCTCTAATGCTTCATCAAAATTTTCACCATAGGTGGTGAAATCATCCATGTAGATTTCCATGCATTCATGTGAAATGTCTAAAAATATGCTAATGACTATCCTCTAAAAAGTTGTAGGTGCATTGCATAAGCCAAATGGAAGTACTGAGTAGGAATAAGTATTGAGTTGGGCTTCTCCTAGTCCTCAGGTGCAATTTGTATATGATTATACCCACTGAATCCATCCAAGAAAGAAAAGTATTATTTTCCTGCAAGTGAATCCAGAACTTGGTCTATGAAAGCAAGGGGAAATAATCCTTTTTGGTGGAAGATTTAACCTCCCTGTAGTCAATAAAATCTCTCCATTTTTGTCCCTTCTTAGGTACAATCACCAAAGGAGACACCCATTGGCTGTCTAAAATAGGGTAGATGAATCTAGCATCGAATAACTTTTGCAGTTCCCCTTTGACAATCTCCCTTAATGTAGGATTGATCCTTCTTTGTGGTTGTCTTACTGGTGTGCAATCTTCTCTGATATAGATCCTATGTGTATAGAGTTTAGGATCTAACCCTTTCATGTCATGGTAATCCCATACAGATGAAGATTTATGCTTCTTTAATAAGTCAGTCAAGGAAAATTGCTGCTCCTGAATAAGCTTGCTATTAATGTTCAAATACCTCCCTTCTGACACTTGCACTTGTGTGGTTAACTCTACCATAGCCATTTCACTAATGCTTGGCATTTTGAGCTCATGCGGCAGCAATGTATGAGACAAACATGTTGCTGTAGGAAGTTCAACTGTAGGAAAGGGAAGAAGTGTCTACAGTTTTCCAACAGAACCAGACTCAAAATCAGGTAATTATTCATGTGTCTCATAGTTGTTTTGAATTATATTGGATATTATTTCATCCTCTTCCTGTATCTAAAGGAAAGGACTCCTACCTAACATCATAAGTTGTGCCATAAAATTAACTTCCTCGGCCTCTTCACCAACATGTGGCCATATGGGGTTTTCCATATCATGGGATGGCTGAGGAGGAGGGTAGAGAACAAGCTTTTTAGTTCTCTTCCCATCAGAAATGGTCATGTCTCCTGACTAGCATCCAATATAGGCATATGTTGTTGTTAACCATGGCCTTCCTAGAATAATGGGATACCCACTTAGTGTAGCTTTAGGAGAAAGAATCATGAAATTTTTTGGGTTCTCCCAAGAGTCTAGAGTTACCACAAGATCCTATACTATACCATCAGGTTTAATAGTGGAACTATCAACAAGCTATAGGACAGTAGGAGTATGTCTCATGCTTGCAAAATTTAGTTGTTGTAGGATATCGTTAGTCATCACATTTATTGCTACTCCCAAATCATTCAGAGCATTCTTTATTTGGATCCCATTTATGACAACTCCTACCACAGGACTACCTAGGTCATTATATTTGAGAATAGTCACTTTCCCAAGCATGATGTCAGCTAGCTATCCCACCACATGAACTGTAGTGGGGTCTTTCTTTTTCCTACATGGACTCTTGAAGCATGCTTCCTTAATTGCTTTTCCATGGTTACAAGACATAATAACCTGACCAAAATAAATCTGGATAAAATAACTCGGTCACAATAACCCAAGAAGAAAAAAACCCACGGTCATAATAACCCAAGCCAAAATAACTCATGGTCATAATAACCCATGGACAAAATATGCCCGTCAGAATATAGAGAAAGGAAAAAAAATTATCAATTACATGGGTTATTTTGTCCATGGGTTATTTTGACCATGGGTTATTCTGTCCTTGGGTTATTTTGTCCTTGAGTTATTATGGCAAGGTTATTATGTCTAGGGTTATTGTGGCTAGTTTATTATGTCCTGATACCCTTTTCCATATATGGGAACATCTTTTATGGCCTAAAATAAAGGTATTTTGACACATATATGCTTCAACTAATCTAGAATATCAAAGGTTGTTTCCTCCTTCTATTCCTTTTGTTTAACAATTTCCAAGCTCTAAGGAAATGGTGGTTCTTGTTTAGTCTACTAGACTAGGACTGGTTCAATATTTTTAGGTACACTTGGCTGAATGGGGACATTTAGATGCTCCTCTTCTTCCACAGGAAGCTCGGTGATGATAGGAGTGGAAGGAGTTGACAAAGTGATTCCTAAACTCAAGTGGATGTCACTTACACTCACAACATATGTAGGAAATTGATTTGAATCACTAGAATAGACTGGCTATTATTGTGGTTTGTTATTTGGGTTACGTGTGGGCTGAGATGGTAACTGAGTAGGTCTACGTGTGTTTTAACTTGATCTAGTAGGAGGAGGCATTATAGAAGGTTTTTGGGGCTGAGAAGGGGGCTACATGTAACTGGTTGTCTAGTTTGGCCATTGCTATCCTCCCCTCCATTGAGATGTTTGTTGCTAGTTTCTTGGAGGTTGTTATGAAATAACTTGCACAATAGAAGAATATGATATGAAATATGCTACAAATACTTGATAATAACTGAGAATAACAAGCCACTTCGAGGGGGAAAACCTCTAAATATCTCTAATGAGAACACACTTCATAACTTCATGATGAAATAAGACTCACAACCTCCTATATATACCTATTTATGGCAAGGATATCACCTAGGACGACTTAGATACACCTATATAAGACTTAGGCTGACCTAAACAACTACATAACAATATACTAATGATTATATGACTTAATAGAGAGTTAAGATAGCCACAAGCTGACTATTCATAACCCAATGTACAATAATATTAAGGGTGTAGCAGAGGTGGTTGCCAATTTCCCTGAAACTGTTGCTAATTCCCCTGAGGTTGCTGCCACTAGGGTGGAGAGTTTTGGTGATTGGGCCACATATTTGGAGGGTGATTCCAAGTTTGTGATGGATATCTTCCATAATTGGATGGATGTGGGGGTTTCCATTGGTTACCAGATGCATACGAATTAAAATAAGGCCCAACAAAGGATAATGGATCTGGTGGCATACCTTGTCTTGGAGCCCATTGTCTCCTTTTTGCAATGTAGTAGACTTTATCATCTTCACCCTGGATTGGATTGAACTCAGGTGGGATCTTCTTACTATCAATGTTAGCTACCATCTTCCATATGTAGTCCTTTTGTATGTAATGAGGGCAATATTATGCCAACATTGCCTCTGCCTCCTCATTTTTCTTCTTAGCTTGAAGTGTATCCAACTGAGTAGCCAGATTGTTTATAATGTCTTGTTTGAAGTCTACCAACAAGTGATTAATTTCCATCCTTGAAACTCCACTGGTAGATGACTTACCCATAGAGGATTGGTAAGCTCTCCCTTTCTTTGAAGCTGCCCTAGAATAGTTCTAACATAGCTTCTTGATATCTTCCCAGGGAGTTTGGGTGATATCTCCTCCTCCCATCAGGTCTAAAGCCTTAATGCAACTCTCATTAATCCCTCACAAGAATAGTATCTTTTGGGAATCTTCATTGAGAGTATGATGTGGAGATTCCTACAGGCAAAATAAAAACCTTGAAATGTAATCCTCCAGACTCTCATCTTCCTTCTGTTGCATCCTAAAGATGTCATCTTCTCTCATGTCACTTCCCCTACAATATTCCTTATACTTCTCAAGGAACTTTGTCTTCATTTCATCCCAAGTCTCCATAATATTTCTGCCTAGGCTCATAAACCATCTTAATGCAGTCTTTTTCAAGGTGGTAGGAAAGAACTTAAGCCTATGAGCATCAGTGGTATAATCATAGCTTCTGCAGAGGATATCAAAATCAAACAAGAGAGTATTAGGGTCTTCTGTGACAAGTGCATAGAACTTAGGAAGGACTGACACATGGATATTTTTGAGATTGTCAACTTCATTCTAATGAGTAATGTGGAATGGAAAATCTAGCTAGTTAGTCTATTTCTATTTGCATTACCCATGCCTGCTTGATGGAGTTCCAAAGAAAATGGTTTCTTAATCATATTTTGATCTTCAGAGGAAATTTCAAAACTAGTCAAATTGGAAAATGCATCAACAAAAGGGTGTGGCTCTTCTTCTTCTTCATCTCCTGGCAGATTTGGAAGCTCTTCTAGCTAAAATGAATCAGGATCATTAGGAAGGAATCTACCATAAGCATCTCTTCTCCTTCCTCTATCCATGTAGTGTCAACTTAGTATCAACCAACTCACACAAAGAATTGATGAAAGAATAGGGGGGTCATTACTTCCTAAATGAGGGGTACACTAAGAAAACTTTCAGAAATACTACAACAAGAAAGAAACTATCAATGACTCCAAAGAACTCCCTAGTTTGACACCATCTCTGGCATCAACACCAAAAATGTTGGCCTCCTACAATGACTTAACAACTAAGCCCTTAAGGATGTGATTCAAAGATTGAACATCTGATCTAAATAACTATCTTAATCATTATGAAGGTTCATTTAATTGTCAACCCAGAGATGTAGACTTGAAATGGGTCAGCATAGTATGTGCACTAGGAATCCATAGTAGCCATATTCATCCTACAGCTAAGAAAGACATAATGCTGAAAGTAAATTGCTTAGAAAGAAGTAACATAAGTACTGAACATCAACCAACAACTATACTAAGCTGAAGTGCATGATAGAAATGAAAATATGAGCAAATGAATAGGAAACCACTCTGTCTACTTCGGCTATAGGAACAGTCATAGAATGGAATTCTAGTGGATGTAGGAACAAATAGTTGCCAGATTCATAACTATTTGCTAAACAAAAAATTAATAACTAAGCTAAAGGATGGAATGCTCACCAAGTGGGCCCCCTTGGATGCGTATCCCTTAAGAAAAACTTAGATGCAACAAAATTCTAACTTTTTTTTATTCATTGGAAAGCATGATTACAAT
This sequence comes from Sequoia sempervirens, assembly GCA_007258455.2. Taxonomy (NCBI): domain Eukaryota; kingdom Viridiplantae; phylum Streptophyta; class Pinopsida; order Cupressales; family Cupressaceae; genus Sequoia; species Sequoia sempervirens. The sequence continues at coordinate 546,851,939 of VDFB02270651.1, forward strand.
AGAGCAACATAACTGTATTACCAAAAAACTAAGAATGCGAGTATGACATCAGATCAATCAACTTTCCAAGAAGAAGCATCTGAGTCTTATTTATAGGAGAAACTACTAACTAACTACCTATCAAGGCGGTCAACTCCAACATATTAGGACACCACTTTATGGAAAGCATAGAAAGTGGAAAGGAGGTTACGCATGTGTGGAATTTGGTCAAGTCGGTTTTCCTTAACGTAGATCTAGCATAACAATAGCTCCTATATTCACTCAAAAAACTATTATGACCATTTACAAGGTAGTTAAAATCTTTGATTTGAACTAGGAATTTCCCTCCATTGAGAGTCTTCCCTCCATTGACCTTTGAATGATCACCTTTTTGACTTTTATGGTGAATGACTAGTTGGCAGAATCTTCCTCAATTTTGTAGGCTCTAATTATATCTGCATGACAATCATTAGCATGCGCAATAATTGCATATTTATAACTATCTTAAAGTAACATTCATTAATCCACATGTAAAATTAACATAGATAGTTCACATTGCATGTTAATGTCATTCAAAAATTATGAAGGTAAGCTTATTCCCAATGTCTATGGTTTTGATGAAATATCATGAAAATATCAATATCCATGTATCAAATTCTATGACAACAACAACAAATGGATAATAAACTCTATCAAAATTGAGCCATACATTGGACTCATCAATTGCAAGCATAGGATATTGTGTTCATTACACTTTCTTTGTTTTATCCCTTGTATGAGCTATAGTACTTGGTGTCCTACTGCTAATATTGTGGTTAGATGAATTGCGAGACTCATGGCATCCCACGATAAAACACTCATTGTGGATCTTGGGTTATCAAGCTCTCTTACTTCTGGTGTTGGTATTATTCCACTAGGTATGGACCATACCTTTGATACCTCTTTTTCTATGCCTACCTTACCTACAAGTGCTATGCCAAGTGTTCAAACAATGGTTGATCATATCCCTCAAGAAAACAGAATGAAAGTGCATGAAGACCTAGCTCATTTATAAGATAGCTTGAGCACTAAAAAAATTTACAACACTATTATCCCTACCATAGATAGTATTCACCACATGATGGAAAGTGATGAAGGAATGGAAGTTGTGCATAACATAGCTCACATCTTTGGAAAAAATCTTCCTTCCTCCACTAATGGTGCTCAAGATTCAAACAATGTGCAGAGCCATGGAGGAAATCAAACTCCTCCCCCTTCAACTATAACATCAATTCCAACCTATACCAATCCTCAAGTAACCACAATGATGCAACGAACTAGCAATATCCTTCCTACCTCAAAAATTTCCACTAGTGCTCCTTATACCTATGTGGCATCTAATCTTCTATCTCCTCCCATAAGCAATCCATTCACTAGTCCTTCCAACACATACACACCACCACCATATTCACCTCCATCACAAACCACAAGAAATGATCCTAACATTAACCACCTTTTACAAAGCCTTTCATCCATTCAATGTCAATTTTCCACCATAAATCAAAATCAAAATGGTCCACCTTCATACTATGTCAAAAGTAACTTGTTATCCTTGGAGATATTGAGAACTCTAGTGCCACAAGGTATAGAGATCCCTAGATTTGAGAAATATGGAGGAAAGGGATATCTTTCTAATCATGTTAATTCCTTTACTACTTTGTGTAGTGACTTTATCCTTAAGGAAAAACTTTTGGCTAAGCTTTTTCCCTGATCCTTGAAAGGCATTGCCTTGGACTGGTTTTCTGCATTACTGAATAACTCAATTCGTTCATTCAATGAACTTGTCAAGGAATTTATTAAGCATTTCCAAGTGCATATGGTTCTTGAAATGACATTAGCTGATTTGATGATATGCAAGAAAAATGAGGGTGAAAAATTCATTGACTTTATTTCACCCTACCAATCACTTTATTCCCAAATCAGTGTGAAGATTGCCAATTCCCACCTTCAAAATATGTTCATAGAAAATTTATAAAGTAAGATAAGAGACAAGATCAACATGATGAAATTCCCTTCCTTCATGTATTTATGCACTTCCCTTTGAGATTATCAAAATTTCATAGGTAGTAGCGAATCGAAAACCACCTCTACCCATCCTGAAAAGTTCAAAGATTCAAACCAAAACACCTACCAGCCTTTCATAAGACAAAATAAAAGTTTCCTTCAACTAAATTCCACCTCTCAACCTACCCAACTAGTTGATACCCAAGTAACTGCTTTAAAGAAGAGTAATCCTTATATATTTTGGGATTCACAATGACAATTTACACCCTTACCCGACACACTTCACAACATTATGACTCATCTATTAAACAAAAAAATGCTTACCTTACCTCTTGTTTAACCCATTGATCCTAGCAAGCCGTTACCTCTGAGCTTCAGACATAATGCCTATTGTGCTTATGAATAATGAAAAGGACATGATACGAAACATTGCAAGCATATTAAACATCTTGTGCAATACCTCATTGATTCTAATCATATAAAAAATTGGAGGTGTGAATGAAAAAGGTAATAAGTCTATAGATCCTCCGAACCAAAACTTGCAAATATTTACCAATCCCATGCCCAACCATAATATTTCATTTGTTAAGTCTAGTGAAACTAAGCTCAATGTGATGAATGTTGACACAAATGATGAAAATATGAGCAATAAGAAGGAAATTCCTATGGATGATGATTAATAAAGTCCTATGGATACTAATGACCAAAGTCTTATTAGTACAATGATAGGAGTGATTAACATCAATCCTCATAAATAACAAACCATAATTCCCATTGACATTAATTTCTCTTCAAAAGAAACAATCAAACATGCACCTAATGGTCCTCTTTACACAGCTTGCAGAATCAATAATAGGGCCACTCCTGGGATTTTAATTGATCCTATCTATGGAGAGAATTTGATCACAAAAGAACTCTTATATGTGCATGAACTTACTCAAGATAGATATGATAAAATGAAAGCATGGATTAAAACACATGATGGGACTGATCACACTCCCTTTACAAGTAGGACTAAATAAATTAAATGTATCATTCTCTATCATATCTATTCAGACCAATTTCATATGAAGTTAGGCTACAAATGACTTTTCTCCATGAATTTGGTCCCATCCATTGTCCACAGGTACTTAAAGTTTCTTATCAGAAATAAAATATTCACTGTGAACCATAGTGGCTTTAGGCCTTCATCTTCCCATGGAAATTTTTCCTTAGATTATTTTTGGCCTGAGCCCATGGAACCTATAAGAACCCATGAAGACTTCCTTTTCCTATCCTACCAAAAGTTCAAAGCAAAATGCATAGCTAGATTATCCCTTGATAAATTTCCTCCTCCCTTACCATAAGAAATATAATTTACGTCTCCAACACAACAAGGACCAACATCCTCGATGTATATTATCATTCGTCCCTCTGTTATGGTTAACTTGGATGATGATGAAGAAATAGCTAAAATTGATGAGCAAGTGCATAATGAATTGAATTTTTTATTTTCCTCTTCCATAAGCTTAAACAATAAAAAATGTGATGATCCTCCTAAACTGAGTGATGCACCATGTGTTGAACTTGGTGATTCTCCTTGTAATCAAGGGAAAATCAGATTTGTTAGATGGTTAGATCAGTAACACTAAAATCCATTGAAATAACGAAGTACAAAGGAAAAGTGATGAAAACAAATAGGAACGATATTACCAAGAATCTCCATCTTCCATGCTTCACCTTCGTTACACCTCCTAGCTTGCAGCAAATGAAGATGCCATCAAATTTGTATGAGCAAATATGACGAGTGACAAGACCAAAGCAAGTTTTGAAGGATTTACTTGAAATCTAAATGTCTATGTCTAAAAGCCAATGTCTATGCCTATGCTTAAAACAAATGCCAATATTGAAATACTACAATTGCCTATGACAATAAATGTGAAACTAAGTAAATGCCTATAGTAATTACGCAAAAAATGTCAAAATGAGTGTCCTCCCCAAAGATGAGAAGAAGATGGCATTTTATAGAAAAAACCATTTCGAATGGACAGACGAGATAAATCAATGATGAGAACCTAAAATGAATGATCCAGATTAAACCCGAGAATCCCTAATTAGGGTTAGGGCAAAATCTTTAATCGAACGATCAAAATAAAATTGGATCGACGGTGGAGAATAAATGAGACAAATTAATTAGAAAATAAAGATTTTTGAAAAATCAAGAAGATATGATTTCCTGATTTGCAAGATTCGAAAAATCAAAGAGATAAGATGTGGACTGAAGATAAGATTTGAAAAATCAAGAATCTGCCCGATTGCTTGATTTTTAGAAGATTAATTACTAATTTGAATTAAAATAATTCAAATTATGGATTTTGAGAGATAATAAATAATCTTTTTCAGATTATTTATCAAAAAGGACCCAGTTAAGATTGACATGACATTTTAAATTTTAATTTAATTTATTTAAAATGAGAAGAATATGAAATTGGCAATTAAATAATTAAATTTAATTATTTAATTTAGGAGATGAGATTAATTAATTAAATAAATTAATCAATTTATTTAATTAAGACATTAGTGATGTATTTAATAAATAAATTTATTTATTTATTTAATAATCAAGAAGAATTAAATGACAAAGGGGAATTAAATAAATTAAGAAATTTATTTAAAAGAAAGACTTTTAGTATTTTGAATTTATTTATTTAATAATAATGAAGAATAATGACATGAATTAATTAAATAATTATGAATTATTTAATCAATAGTCGAATGTGGACCAAGGACATAATTAAATGTCATAATTATGCTAGGACGAAAGTGGTAAAAATGAAGCTTGCAGGCCTAGGTCATTTTTAGGTGTCTACATTTTGCCCCTTTTTGTCATAATGTCGCTTGTCACATTGTGACAAAGAAAAATAAGTCAAGAATATGCCCCAACGAGGGTATGGAGTATCATTGCCCCCTCGGGAAATTTTCAAATTTTGAGTCGGCGCCAAATTTTTTTTTTGCAAAGGGTCCCGATAAATCAATTTGATGACCAGAAAAACTCTTGCCCCATGTATGGCCACTCAAACGGGGGTCCCGAACTAAAAACTCTTGTATAGAAAGCCAAAATCCTTCTATTTGGTAGCGCAGCACCAGTCGGTGTGAAGGCATCCACACTTTTGCAGTTTGTAGTAGAGGTGATTAGCTCGCCATGGGAGTTTCATGGGGGTTGGAAGCTTGGTTGGCCTGAGAAGAGAGTGCACTGTAAGGGGGAGCCCGTGCAGCCAAGCTTCTGAATTCACACGCTACAGATATGTGGTTGGGGAAACCCGCGTGGAATCTAGCGAATATTGTCATGGCCTAACCTAGGATCGTGCTTATCTTATGTGTGTTTGGTTACTTTTAAAAATGTTGTATTTGTCAAGTGTATTCTGGTTCTATCATAGTTCAAACAAAACATTCACTGAACAAATCAAAACATCCATCAAAACGACAAGAAAATCACTTTGAAACTAAACTAGATCGCATTTGTCGAACCGCAACTGATTTTCTACAAGTCAACTGCTCTGTCGCGCCGCATTTGAGACCTAGAACGATGCATCTGTAGGCATCGCGATGCATCTGTCAACTTAAAAGCCACAATTGCAAAACCAAACCGCATTTGCTAAACTGTGACACATTTGAAAAATTGTGACGCATTTGCTTGTCAAAATTTTAAATTTCACAGTCGAAACCTGAGATCTTCAAATTGTCAACTATTTGTCAAACTCTGTCACCAAGAAGACTATGTCAGAAACTAAAACTTGAAATTGCTCAAAGTCTTGTCTATTAGCTTGCATTAGTCACCATAGGTTTTATACCTCATTCCTTTTAGTTGCATACATTTGACATTAGACTATCCCTAGGTTCACATTTTGCATACTTAGAATTAAGCAAATCTTAAGCACACTTTGCAAAGTCATTGTTTTCGAAATTAGACCCTCTTGGACTAAGTTATCAAATCACCCTTTTAGTCATTGTCCTCTTTTGTGAGATTTCTTCCAACTCAACAGTCTAGTTAGGAAGACTCACTAGTTATTTAGACCTTGTCAACTTGTCATTTTCCAACAAAGTCCTTTAGCAGTCAAAATCAAAAACAAGGTTCGAGTTTAGAGGTGCTTAGATAACCTTGTCTTACATTGCATAGAAATTGCATATCCTTATTCACAAAAAATCCATAACATTATTCATTCTAGTTTTCATCTTGAACCTTAGACTTCACATAGTGTCATACTTGCATTTAAGTTGTCATTCCTATTTGAGCAATCTCATTTATGGTTGAAACCAAACTTCAAAAACAAAAGAGACAAATGGAAAACTTTAGGTAAGACCCCCCATTTACTATCAAAAATCCTCCTTATGACTCAAACTGGACCTTGTACGATCCATTTACTAATCTAGACAATCAACCTCCAACAACAACGCAATCCTCGTCAAACAGTACATTCGAACTCTACTTGCAAAGAGATGAAAATGGTCAACTACTTCAGGAAAACATAGAGGCATTGACACAAGACCCAGAGGTCTATCAGCTTGCTGAAACAATAGCTCGTCAGGATAGAGACAGATTCGTAGCTATGCTCTTGAGTGAAGGAGCTAATTTACCACCAGGATTTGATGCCAACACGCTAAATTTGACACTTCATGACCCTAATGCCAATAATGCACATAACATGTCACATAGTGGTCAACTTCTAAATACTACGAACAATACTTCCTTTGGGACCACAACGACAGTACATACCACGCCCAACATCCCAAACATCTCCAACACAATAAATGCTACATCTATTAGGGGATCACAATCATCCACAACATCCACAACACTACCCCAATCAGATGGAACCACTTTTGGCTCCTCAACAACGTGGGAAAATTATTCCAATCCTCTTTTTACCGTGACAGTATATACCACGGGGGCATCATCAAGTCACCACAATCCCCCCTTAACAACTACATCTACTACCATGAGCACAACTTCGACAAATTTGATCAGTAGTAATTCACAAAATCCTTTGGGAGGAGCCATAGGACGTATCTTTATTAAAGGACAACAACAAAATGTTAACACGACAACACAGTCAAATGTCATTGCTTCCCAAGGTACAAACACAAACGTCCCCCTTGTACAAAACCAAGGTGGCCAAATAACACAACCCATGACATCATTGACACACCATAACATTCATGGTCACAACATCCCCCAATTATCGACACACATGGCTAGGGGACATATCCCAACATACTCATCCAACATTCATACTCATCAACATGCACCAAATCATAACTTCCAATACCAACAACACACGTCATACGTACCGCAACAATCCGTACCACCACAATATACCAACATTCACGCACACCAGACAGGAACACATGGTGTACCAGGCAATCCAACATATGAAAACGTAAACGACCCTACCATAGATGAACTCAAAGCAAGAATGAGGGATATTGAGAAAACTATGCAAAACATGTACATTTCAGGTAGGAAATCAGAAATATCGTATGACCTGGATGTATACCCATTTGACACAAACTTACATATGCTTGCATTTCCGCCAGGATATGTGTCACCTAACTTCACAAAATATAGAGGCAAGACAAATCCCATTGAACATGTTCACGAATTCGCAACCAACTGTATGGATATCACCTACGAACCAACATACTTGATGAGACTTTTTTCCAAAAGTTTGGTAGGTCAAGCCCTTGAATGGTTTTCAATGCAAAAAGATATCCAAACATGGGATGGGCTCAAACAAAAATTCATAAGAAATTACGCGTACAACATTGACATGGATACCTCTATCACTAGCTTGTGCAATCTCACACAAGAAGACTCTGGTGAGACATTTATTCCATTCTTTCAAAAATGGAGAAGCCTTGCTAGTCGATGTCACATTGACATTCCTGAAAGGGAAAAAGTTGACATGTTCATCCAAACACTTCTAGGACCCCTAAAATTCGCATTGCAAATACATTGTTGCACAAATTTCACAGAATTGGTTGAAAAGGGGGTCCATATTGAGAAATCCCTTATCGCAAAGGGAGAACTAAGATATGGTTACAAAAACATGAACGTCAATCCACCAGCTGACAAAAGCAAATATTGGGTTAAGAATAAGCATGTTACAAATGACGGTGTTGTTGATGCCAAGACTACAAATACTATAGGTCCTGTATTAGCCCTGAAAGGGGTTCAACAACAAAATAGACCAACAACAACATTGACACCTCCTCCCAATACTTTTTCAAACAACCAAAGTGGTCAAAACAGTCAAGGGCAATATCGTCAAATGAGACAATTTCCTAGGGGTCGCACATACACCCATTTGGGTGAACCCATTGAAGAAGTTCTTAAGAAATGCATTGAACATGGGGTCATCACACTTCCGGAAATAAAACCATATGACCCAGGACAATTTAAACCAGCATGGTGGAATGACAATGCACTTTGCGAATACCATCGAGCCAAAGGGCATACAACCTCTAACTGTTGACAATTGAAAAACCTAATTCAATATCTTATCAAAAATTGCACAATCAAAGTAGGTGGATCACAATTCACCTCCAATGCAGATCATACTATCCACAAGAATCCACTCCAAGATCATGGTTCTCATAATGCGTCCACGTCAGGCTCACAAAATCAAGCTAACTTTGCCCGAGTCAAGTACGATTATTCTAGTGGACCAATTATAAATAATGTCCGAACTGAAGATGAGTACATCAATACCATTATGGTCAAAAGAGCACCCCAGTGTAATGCTACTACTCGCAGTGGCAAGGTCACTATAGCTGGCCCACCTCCCCCTAGATAAGCCAAAATCACAATACCGGGCCCATTAGCTAAACAATCACAACCTGCTTCATCGACTAAACAGCCAAAACCTGTCTCAACCCCACAACAGTGGAAACCCAAAAGTCAGTTCAACCTCATTGACCAACTAGGAAAGACTCCCATGCAAATATCTATCCTTGAGCTACTTCGTATCTCTCCTGCACACAAAGAAATCCTAGACAAAATTCTCCTAGAGTTGTCGGTCCCTAAGGACATCGATGTCAATCAGTTTGAAACTATGGTAGGATATCTCACCAAGCCACACCATGTTACCTTCTCGGACCAAGACTATTCATCACATAAAACCAACCACAATGATGCATTACACATAGAAACTTTTTTCCACAAGCACAAGGTTAGACGGGTTTTAGTAGATGGCGGAGCAGGGTTGAATATATGCTCCCTCAAATTGGTTAAGGCTCTTGGGTTCTCTGATGCGTGCGTAGACCCAATGAAAAGCATAGTGATCAAAGCATACGATGAAAAGGAACGCTCTTCAAGGGGGGTTATCTCTCTCCCTATCAGAGTGGGACCGGTCATTGTAGACACAACCTGCCAGGTCATGGATTTGGAACTACCATATAACATTTTACTTGGCCGTCCATGGATCCACGCTTTAAAAGCCGTTCTGTCAACATACCACCAATGCCTCAAGTTTCCTTTTGACGGCACATAAGTAACCATATACGGAGACCCCAACCCTTTCCAATATTGTACCAATTTAAGGGGTATCTCCGAAAACTGAGTACCTATTAACCGAGAAGCACCTGGCTCCTCATCATCCAAGTACATCGACCCCTCCACACTCACGTCATCTTCCACATCCGCTCCATCCACGTCTTCCACCATACCACCACCTTCCACCAGCTCTAAGACAGAATCCACTGTCACAATCTAGGACCTTGGCTGCAGAGAATTCAAACTGCACACAACATACAGCATAGCAACAATGCCCAGGTCTCCCAAGGACTATGGTCGGCCATGTTTCAGAATGGAACCTCAGGAAACCTTCAAAGTTCCACCGAATATAGTTTTTATCAAGTGGGGAGATGTTGATGGTGTTTTCTGCACATCAACAACTCAGACAGAAAATGATATTCTATCTCTCTTGAAAGATAATCTCCAACAATAAATTGTTGAAAATCACCCCAAGGTCTCTTGGGTGTCAGGTCATGACAATGCATAAACAACTCAGATAATATGTGAAAATGCTAGTAATCACAAGGGGCCTTACAAATGAACAACGCTGGAAGTGAATTTTCATCAAATGCAATAGTATGGTGATGTTTTCAATCCTAAAACTAACCCAGATTAAAAATAAAAAGCAAAAGAGATAAGGGTTTAGAGAGATTCTATTCTATTCTAACTCCTAAGATCAATCACAATAATGATGAAAGCTACAAATGGACAGATCCCCAATAAAACTAATCTCTGCTTGATCAAGGACGAACCTGCAACTACACATAAATAGTGTGATCTTCTGGGGAAATATGAAGATTTTTAGACTTTGAACATTCCTTCACATACCCAACTGCTGGCGCAATGTAAACAAGCATTCACAGTTGAACTTAGCAAAGAAGTGAGGCCCAGACTAACTTTACACAGCAATCTACAATCAGCAAATTGCTAAAAGTATGGACCGGAAATAGATCAACATCATTAACATTTCACCATCATTGTAAAAGAGCCAAAATCTAACATCTAACATCTAATATTTGAGAATCAAGAACAAGAAACCATAAAAGCTATTGAAAATAAATACAAAGTTTTCCAAATCAACAACCCAATTGCATTACTTCTCCAGCATTACATAACAATTTTATGTCTCTCATCTCCTACAGCTAATTCTGAAAACTACTTACCAATTCTGGCCTTCTAACTTAGCAAAATTCTGGCCTAATCAAACTCCTAAAAATCTCTCCTTACAAATGAGGCACAAATGCCATTTATAGAGAACCTCAAACATGTCGGCCCAATTAGATTTTACAATAATAACTAGCCTCAAACAGGTCGGCCAAGAGAATTTCAAAATAGGACAAGATCGCATTAAATGCATGAATATTATCCATGTCGACCCACGATCCCCAGCAGGATCAAATTCACGTTTCTTCTAGAAAGTCCTCCAGCTGTAGACAGTTTTGGCACAGATTCTTAGGCAGGTCTCACTTTGAAAATTTAAACTGAACATTTCCAAATTTCCCTCTTTGGCACGAATCCATATGCAAGTCCCCTTTCAATATTTGTTTAGTCCTGAAAAATAGATATCATCATTAACAGCCCACATGTTCAAATTAAATTTGAATAAAATTTTGACCTTTTCTAAAAAGCTTACATTTTTATAAGGAAACTTTCCATTTTCATAATTTTTTCCATTTTTGGAAAATTCTATTTTCAATTTTTTTTATCTCAAGGAATTTTCATTTTCAGGATCATTTAAAAAATTTCCATTTTTGGAAAAAAAAATCATTTTCGAAAAAATTTCCATTTCGAGAAACCAGACCAAGGGGAAAATCCATGTCAGGCGGACTCCAGACCAGAATCTGGAAAAAACCAACCAGACAGGATTCTACCGAATAAGGCAAAAATTTCAACAATAGATCATCAAAACGAACTAGGAATGTGCGAAACATCGTGTAATATATCAAATTAAGTATGAGATGTTGAGCATTTATCATCAAATTCATCAATTTAATCCAGTATTTCAATTTGCACAAAGCCAGGCAGAAAATCCAAAAAAATCCAGGTGGACCGGATTTCCGCGGATGGCATAAAATTCTGGACTTTGGCACGTACCCAGAAAACTGAAGAAATTCAAGAAAATCTGGGTCGGGCGAAAAATCCCAGATTGGGGTAAAAACCCGAATTTCGCTCGGATCTGGAATTTGAGCAAAATCCAGGAAAATCTGGATGGACTGAAAAATTCCGGGTTGGGGCAAAAACTTGGATTTTTGCACAGAGCCGGACTTTGAGCAGAATCCGGGAAAATCCGGATGGACCGAAAAATCTCGGATTGGGGTAAAAACCCGGATTTTGCACAGAACTGGACTTTGAGTAGAATTCAGAAAAATTCGGACAGACCGGAAAATCCTGGATTGAGGTAAAAACCCGGATTTTGCTCAGAACTTAGTTTTTTCAAAGGGCAACCTGAGGAACTCACTTGGGCAAGCAAGATGAACATCTAAGAATCTTCAAAGGCAACCAAATCAATAAAATTAAGGGGCCAAAAGACACCAAAAGCTAGAGCAAAAAGAGGGTCCCTACTTTCAGTGGGGCATGTGTGCAAAACTGCACAACAAATGGCGACTCCGCTGGAAAAATGCTCCAAAGTATTTTGATGATGAACAAGAATCATGAACCCAGAATCTCTGGTTTCGATCTCCCTATTAGGCAAATAAATCAAAATGCAAGATTAAAGAAAATAAAGACCAAAGGCTGATTGAAATTCCCATAGACTGAAAATCCAAGTGTGTGCAAGTGAGTTCATTTCCTTCCTTAAGCTACTGTAGAAACCAAGCTCAGTCAAGTTAGGCTACGTAAAGATTCTAGCTCCAAAAGCAACCTGGATAGAGCCTCGCTGCCAGTCAGGCATCCATAGTCCCGACGAGGTTATCACTGTGATTCTCCTGAACATAGCTCTACTTGCAGTCAGGCGTCCATAACCCCGGTAGAAATATTCAGATACCCCTGATAAGTTGAAATCATTCTTCTGACTCTCAATATTTTCTCCTTTTTTTTTCTTTTTTTTTTGATATTTCTTTTCTTTTTTTTTCACCTTTTTTCATTTCAACCTGTGAACAGTGAAGTCCACATTTAGGGCTGAGAACCATAGTGGCACTAGAGCAAAAATATGATTTTTCACCCAACAAGACCTTGCGAGGACCCTACTGCAACCTTCAGGTTCTTAAAATGTATGAAGGATATAAGATTTCAGAATACTTCAGGTTCAAGTCAGACCAATGACCCATTCTCTTTAAATCAGACATTCAAACTGGTTGACACCAACAAAAGATCTTTGACCATTAATTCAAGACACATGACTAAAGTCCATCAATAGAACACTTAGAACAATCCCAGATAATAAAGAATTATTGCACAGGAAAGACACCTCCCCAACCAGAAAACAGAAAACTCAAGCCAAAGAAGCAAAACGACAACCAAACCGAAACCCAAAGCAAACTAAACTAGCCAAAACAGAAACAAGGAAAAACAATCTAAACTAAAGCAACCTATCTTAAACAAAGTGGCTCATGATCAGATAGGATGAACTGAGACTCATCTCCATGTGATTAATCAATGCATGGACAAGCAATAAAGTGAAGGTAACAGTCCTCAGAAATGCAAACCTATCTTTATATTCAGAAAAATAAATCTCTGCCTTGTAGCATTCAAACTCCATGTCAAGATTAGGAATAACTAGTAACTGAGGTAACTCATTAGGACCATGACTAACCCATATGAAAGTTGTCTTTCCTAAATCTCCATAATCAAATTAACAAGATTCAGAATTTCCAACAAAGAAAGAAACAACCTGATTTTGCATTTCTACAGACTGAATGCTGTGTTCATCATCCTTTACTTGTGAAGAGACGATCATAGTGTCATCAGGGGGTCTCCATTGATGGTGCAATATTTCACTTTCATTTGAAACATGCAAGATAGAATGTACATGGAACTTTTCACCTAGAGAAGTTGGAGCATGTTCGCCAATACTGACTGCAACATTTATGTTTTCAACATCATTCATATTTTCCTGCACATTAGCATAAACCACATCAGCTACCCCATCAATAATGCATAGAATCTATGAGTTTTCATTGTGCAGTTCATCAATAAGCTGAGGAAAAATAGAATTAGATAAATGAGAAGACTCCCCGGATTCATCTTCTGTTGGCACTAGCTCAGAATCTTGATCACAATCGTTAGGAACGTTGACCATTTCACTGAGTGCTTCCTCATGTTCTTCAAAACATTCATCAGCCACTGGTTGACAGTCCTCCATCAAATACTTGTTTGATGTATCTGTCAGTGTATCGTTTGCATGTAAGAGTAGCTGTACTTGTTCCTTCACCTCCTTTATGACTATCTGACACTGGAAACAGGTGAATTCTGAATGCTCTTCCTCATGTATCCTACACCAAGCTGGTAACAACAGCTCCTCTAGGTAGACTCCAAAACCTAGGCTTGACCAATCTCTTATAATTCTGGCAACAAATTCTTTGTATCTGGTCTGTATCACATCTTCGTCTTGGACGTGAACCTTTTTCTCAGCCTCCACTATATTTTTAGGAACTTGACTAGCCTCAACAAGAACATCCTCCTTGATCTCTGTAGGTGATTCTTCACTTGAACGTTCCTCTATTATCTCTGATGCCTCAGATTCATCTTCATGACACTCAGTTCCTTCCAAAGTCACGTCAACATCAGTTGCAATGCCATCCCTAGATTCAGAACTGGTCAGCCCTTCTGCAGTGCATTCTTGGCTTAACTCACCTTTCCACTCCAGGTATTCTCTGACTTTAAAGATAATGTCCCCACATGAACGGTAGATGAATTCTGAATGGGATGCATCAAGGACTCTGCACCATTTAGACGAAAGGAAATCCTGCAAGCACTTACCACTAGCAAATTGACCTTCAACTATCTGTGTAAATGCCTCAACTGCAACATCAATAAACCCTAGATCTGAGGTGGCTAATGGTTCAGACAGATTTTGCATGAAAAAGTTCCTTTGCAAGACCGTCTCAATATTGTTTAAAAAGGCCAAGCATTCAAACTCATTGTGTCTACAGGTATTATGAAGCCTACACTTATCTGAAAATGCACAATAATGTAAACCTTTGCCATTCCATTGATTTATCCTCCTATTCAAGGACTTACAGATTTGAAAAAAGTTAATCTGAAGACTGTTTCCATTATGAAAAATATAACGCTGCTTTTCCATCTTGACTCATAACTTGAATTTTCAAAATTTGAGATCTGCCATATCTTAGATTTTCAACATGAAGGCTCATTCAACTTCCAGCTATGTCACCTGGTTCGGCCCTCCCTCTAGCGCCAATCTGTTGATGGTGTTTTCTGCACAGCAACAACTCAGATAGAAAATGATATTCTATCTCTCTTGAAAGATAACCTTCAACAACAAATTTTTGAAAATCACCCCAAGGTCTCTCGGGTGTCAGGTCATGACTATGCATAAACAACTCAGATATATGTGAAAATGCCGGTAATCATAAGGGCCCATAAATGAACAATACGCCGAAGTGAATTTTCATCAGATGCACAAAAGATGGTGGTGATGCTTCAATCCCAAAACTAACCCGTATCTGGGAAAATAAATAGCAAAAGAGACATGGTTTAGAGAGATTCTATTCTATTCTAACCCTAAGATCAATCACAATAATGATGAAAGTCAGAATGGAGTCAGATCCCATTAAACCAATCTCAATAGCACAAACTCAGAACTACATGGAAATGGTGGATCTTTTGGGAAATCAGATTTTCAGACTTTGAACATTCATTCACATACCCAACTGCTGGCGCAATGTAAACAAGCATTCACAATTGAACTTAGCACAGAAGTGAGGCCCAGACTAACTTTACACAGCAATCTACAATCAACAAATTGCTAAAAGTATGGACCGGAAATAGATCATCATTAACATTTCACCATCATTGTAAAAGAGCCAAAATCTAACATCTAACATCTAATATCTGAGAATCAAGAACAAGAAACCATAAAAGCTGTTGAAAATAAATACAAAGTTTGCCAAATCAACAACCCAATTGCATTACTTCTCCAGCATTACATAACAATTTCAAGTCTCTCATCTCCTACAGCTAATTCTAAAAACTACTTGCCAATTCTGGCCTTCTAACTTAGCAAAATTCTGGCCTAATAAAACTCCTAAAAATCTCTCCTTACAAATGAGGCACAAATGCCATTTATAGAGAACCTCAAACATGTCGGCCCAATTAGATTTTACAATAATAACTAGCCTCAAACAGGTCGGCCAAGAGAATTTCAAAATAGGACAAGATTTGCATTAAATGCATGAATATTATCCATGTCGGCCCACGATCCCCAGCAGGATCAAATTCACGTTTCTTCTAGAAAGTCTTCCAGCTGTAGACAGTTTTGGCACAGATTCTTAGGCAGGTCCCACTTTGAAAATTTAAACTGAACATTTCCAAATTTTTCACTTTGGCACGAATCCATATGCAAGTCCCCCTTTCAATATTTGTTTAGTCCTAAAAAACAGATATCATCATTAACAACCCACATGTTCAAATTAAATTTGAATAAAATTTTGACCTTTTCTAAAAAGCTTACATTTTTATAAGGAAACTTTCCATTTTCATAATTTTTTCCATTTTTGGAAATTTTTATTTTCAATTTTTTTATCTCAAGGAATTTTCATTTCGTGATCATTTAAAAAATTTCCATTTTTGAAAAATAAATCATTTTAAAAATTTCATTTTGGGTAAACTGATCGAGGAAAATCCCCGGAATCAAAGGTCAAAGTGACCAGCACTTTAATCTGAAAAAACCAGTCGGACAGGATTCTACCGAATAAGGCAAAAATTTTCAACAATAGATCATCGAAACGAACCAAGAATGCGCGAAACATCGTGTAATATATCAAATTAAGCATGGGATGTTGAGCATTTATCATCAAATTCATCAATTTAATCCAGTATTTCAATTTGCACAAAGCCTGGCAGAAAATCCAAAAATCCGGGTGGACCTGATTTCCGACGGCAGATAAAATTCTGGACTTTGGCACATACCTGAAAACCAAGAAATCCAAAAAATTCCATGAAAATCCCGGATTGGGGTAAAACCCGGATTTGCCGGATCCGAATTTGAGCAGATCCGGAAAATCCTGACGGACCGGAAAATCCCGTGTTGGGGTAAAACCCGCATTTTTGCACAGAGTCGACTTTGAGTTTAATCCAAGAAAATTCTGGATGGACTGAAAAACCTGGATTGGGGTAAAAACCCGGATTTTGCATAGAACTGGACTTTGAGCAAAATCCAGAAAAATCCGGACGGACCAGAAAATCCCGGATTGGGGTAAAAACCCGGATTTTGCTCAGAACTTAGTTTTTTCAAAGGGCAACCAGGGGAACTCACTTGGGAAAGTAAGATAAACACCTAAGGACCTCCAAAGGCAACCAAATCAATAAAATTAAGGGGCCAAAAGACACCAAAAGCCAGAGCAAAAAGAGGGTCCCTACTTTCAGTGGGGAGTGTGTGCAAAACTGCACAACAGGAGACATGAGTGAGGAAGACCTTACTGACATCACAGGATGGATCTATAAGGATACGGTCACATTACCCCAATTACCAGTTCAAATATATGGCAAAGGTTATGACTTCGTGAAGGCTAAAGGCTACGATGGTACTAGTGGCCTAGGAAAAGACAAAACAGGCTGAAGGGAACCTATAGAAACTTTTCAAATTCTGAAGTATCTTGGATTAGGGTTTGGCTCACTTGCCAATAATGATCGACATACTTCTGGACTTTCAAATGAGCGAGTACATGCTTCGAAAAGTGTCGAGACTATTAGGGAAACTCTAACCAAAACTGACTCCCACGAGTGGGAGTTTGGCTCAGAATGATCCCTCAGCGACTGTTGTCTTGATGATTTGTTTGTTGAACCAGGGGAACTGACCTCTGAACAATGATTTTGGCAAACATTCAAAATTGAACAAGCACCAAATAGTCAAAATCCCACTACCACCTCGCAGGACGTACAACACCCATCATTTGAACCCCATCAGTCCAATCCATCTGAGGTATCAGACGACATTGACAACCAGGGCTATAAAACCTTCACTCCCTATTTTGACAATGAATATGACACGAGTGAAAGAGAATATTGGATAGAGTCTGATGTCAAGTTGGATGATGATAACTTCATTTACAACATCACTGAATCCATTTGCATGTTGTCCACATCCTCACCCCAATTCACTAGCCTTGACGATGTCATTTCTTTAGTTTACCCTGAATTAGACGATTGGGACCAACAAGAACCACCAGTTCTGGACACATTTCAGAATGATGAGGCAATAGCTGAATTCATGGGTGAGAAGGCATACCCAGTGGGGACCACAAATCAAGATTTGCTATTGATTTAGACTGCACCGCATACTTTGGCGAGACTATCCAGTCCTCTAGTCGCAAAAGTAAAAAATAAAGTTAAAAATGAAACTTATCTAGGTGAAAATCGAAAGGCACCTCTTGACGATAAAATAGTAAAAATAAAGGATGAATCTATGGGTGAAAACCTTTCTGAGGCGCCCAAAGATGGAGGACTAGACTTTCTCCCCGTGCAATAGGAGAAATCGGCCATGCTTATTGAGGACATAATAAAGGATAACATTTCAACTGCAGAAGACCCCAAGATGGTCCTATTTGCCACATCATTGACTGATGAAGAGAAACCAGAATTTCATAAATTCTTTACAGAACGGAAGATCAACTTTGCATGGTCCTACGCGGACATGCCAGGATTGGACCCCAAACTGGTTCTGCATCATCTGCCACTATTACCCAATGCTAAACCAGTCAAGCAGAAGTTGCGCAAAATGCACCCTCAAGTTGCTCTATTGGTCAAAGCTGAGTTAAAGAAATTACTGGATGCCGGATTCATAAGGTCTATAGATTATGCTGAATGGATTTCCAATCTAGTGCCGGTGACAAAACCAAATGGGCTGATTTGGGTATGTACAGATTTCTGAGACCTAAACAAAGCATGTCCAAAGGATGACTTTCCTTTGCCCAACATTGACATCATAGTCGACCTAACTATAGGACATGAGATGCTATCCCTCATGGATGGTTTCTCTGGTTATAATCAAATCCGCATTGCTCCTGAGGATCAACACAAAACAACATTTACTTGTTTGTGGGGTACATACTGTTGGAACGTCATGCCCTTCGGTCTCAAAAACATAGGTGCCACGTATCAAAGGGCTATGACCATGATCTTCCATGACATGATGCACAATATAATGGAGGATTATGTAGATGACTTGTTGGCCAAATCAGCAACTAGGAAAAACCATTTGAAGGTACTCGACATAATTTTAAAGAGACTTGAAGAGTACAAAGTTTGGCTAAACCCTAAGAAGTGTGTTTTTGGGGTCGCCTCAGGTAAACTATTAGGGTACATAGTTTCCTAAAGAGGCATAGAGGTCAATCCGGCAAAGGTGAAAGCAATTATAGACATGCCTCCACCCAGAGGGATCAGTGAACTCAGAACTCTCCAGGGCAGAGTACAATCTATTCACCGTTTCATAGCCCAATTGGCAGATAAGTGTCATTCATTCCAGTACTTTTTGCGCAAAAGTGTCCCCTTTGTATGGACGGGTAAATGTCAAGAGGCCTTCCAACAAATAAAAGATTACCTGTTGTCAACACCAATACTCATGCCGCTCATTCATGGAAAGCCGTTAATTCTATACATCTCGACTACTAGTTCAGCACTGGGGGCATTGCTGTCCCAAAATGATCACGAAGGAAAAGAAAGAGCAAACTATTACATCAGCCGCACATTGATAGGCTATGAGTTGAGCTACACATACATTGAACGTGCATGCCTCACTGTTGTCTTTGCATCCCAAAAACTAAGACACTATATGCTCAGTCATCAGACACAACTGGTTTCCAAGATTGATCCATTGAAATATCTACTAAGTCGAGCAGCATTAACAGGCCGGTTGGCAACATGGGTCATGATCCTAAGTGAGTATAGCATATAGTATGTTGAGCACAAAGCAATAAAAGGGCAAGTAATAGCAGATCAACTAGCAGATGCATCGATTCAAGCCACTCATCCATTAGTAACTAATTTTTCCAATGAGGCCATTTTTCATTCAGAACCGACATCACCATGGAAACTATATTTTGATGGGTCTCATACTGGTCATGGCTTAGGCGCTGGAATCTTGTTTATCACACCACAGGGGGATTCAATTCCTAAATTATTCAGGATTGCTTTCCCTTGTACAAATAACATTGTCGAATATGAAGCACTAGTCATAGGTCTCAAGTTGGCAATCAAATGGAAAATTCAGACATTACTTGTATTCGGGGATTCCCAGCTCGTGATCAACCAAGTGAATGATGACTATGAAACAAAGGATGAGAAGTTGCTTCCCTACAAGATAATGGTGGATAGTTTCCTGACATACTTTCAACTGATTTCTTTTGAGCAGATCCCTAGGGTACAGAATAAGGCAGCTAATGCAATGGCTACTATTAGTTCTCTTCTGCACATACCTAAAAATGTGTCACAATTTGAGTTCTTAGTGGAACAAATTTTGATACTAGCATATGATATCCCAGAATTGAAAATGGTTTGCGAACTGGTTGGTCCTAACTCTCCTTGGTATCAGGACATTTACGAATACCTAAAATCTCAAACCCTTCCACCGAACCTGTCCAATAACCAAAGGAAGTCCTTCATTAGAAAATCTACAAGGTATGCCATTGTTAGTGACACCCTATACCACCGTAGTTTCGACGATACACTCCTTAGATGTCTTGACACCGATGAAGCATGTACGACCTTACGAGAAGTGCACGATGGTATATGCGGATCTCATTTGAGTGGTCCTACGCTAGCTAAGAAACTGACGAGACTTGGGTATTATTGGCCGATAATGGAAAAAGATGCAATTGAATATGTCAGGACTTGTCACAAATGTCAGATACATAGTGACTTGGTCCATGCTCCAGCACAAGAACTCTAGCCCATCACTTCTCCTTAGCCCTTCGCTCAATGGGGACTCGACCTCGTGGGTAAGATTCATCCAACCTCATCCAACGGCCATAAATTCATTATTACCGCCACTGAGTATTTCACAAAGTGGATTGAAGCCATTCCATTGACATATATTACCGACAAACAAATATCAAATTTTATCCTTAATTACGTCATTTGTCGGTATGGCCTTCCGCAGTCCATCATCACTGACAACGGACGTCCATTCAAAAACCAAGATGTACGTGAGTTATGTGAGCGATTCCATATCCAACACCACTTTTCATCTCCATACTACCCACAAGGAAATGGCGAAGCTAAGGCGTTGAATAAAACCATTGTCAAGATTCTCAAAAAGACTGTCAATGACGCTGGCTATGACTGGCACATACAACTTAACCCTGCTCTGTGGGTTTATCGAACTAGCATTTGTACGCCTACAGGGGCCACCCCATTCACCCTAGTCTTTGGCGCTGAAGCCATCTTACCCATTAAGGTTGAAATTCCTTCGCTACGAGTCTCCTTGAAGGGTCTTACTAATGAAGAGGACTACCGATAATCATGCTTGCATGAGCTAGAAATGCTAGAGGAAAGAAGACAAAACTCACTGAATCATCTCCAAGCATATCACAACCGCCTTTGTCGCAACTACAATAAAAAGTTTATGGTCAGAAAGTTTGACATTGATGACCTAGTTCTAATGCAGAACCCCAAGAACCAAGCAGACAGAGAAAATCTAGGAAAATTTGAACCAAACTGGCTAGGTCTCTATATTATCATATCTTCTTTTGGTTCCAGAGCTTATCAATTGGCAACTCTAGATGGGGAATAGCTGACAGAACCCATCAACAGTTTACTTCTCTGAAAGTTCTACGCATAGCATCGGAGGATGGAGCTGAGAATCATAAAATAAAAAAAAAATAAAAATAAAATAAAAATAAAAATAAAAATAAAAAAAATAAAAAAATAATTTTTTTTTGAAAAATGATAAAAATCATCACCTTGATGAAAACCTGGCAAACAGGCATCTTGGTGACACCAAAAAAATAAAAAAAAGTGAAAATAGTAAAGAGAAATTATTCATTCAATAGTGAAAACCTGGGAAACGGGCGCTTTGGACAAGTACCATGGCGAAAACCTGGCAAATGGGCGCCATGCGTAATCAATCATTGCTCTACCGTCTACTGTCACTTTGTCTAACTTGGCCTAGGATGAAAGGTATTTCTGCCATTATTCTACAACTCGCCATCACATCCTACCCTACCTGTCATAGTAGATAAATGATTGACATCAAGTCTTGACGACTGTCCGTCTCCCAAGTCAGCAGCATCTCGTCCATATCCCTTGCAAATGGCTAAGTCTTAGACCTGACTGGGGAAAAAATATTTATCATGAAACTGTAGTAGATGCCACACATGATCTTGATGATTGGCAAAAAGCCCTGAAAAAAGAGACAAAAACATCGCATAAAAAGTCCTGAAAAAAGACAAAAACATCATAAAAAGTCCTGAAAAAAGAGATAAAAACATCGCATAAAAAGTCCTAAAAAAAAGACAAAAACATCATAAAAAGTCCTGAAAAAAGAGACAAAAACATCACATAAATGTCTTGAAGAAAGACCCAAAAACATTACAAAATGTCCTGAAAGAAGACCTAAAAATCATAAAACGTCCTGAACAAAACCAAACAAAAACATCAGACTATTCGAAAAGCGCAAACACATGGTCATCTCTGGTCAAAGTCAGTCGTGTTAAATCAATCTTCGTCATCTGTCCGAACTACGTTGTCTCTGCGCATTTGATACATAGGCAAGACTCATACTTGAGTCCCCGAGACATTAGGTCAGTCCTTTTAGGTTTGTCAAAATAAAATCATGATGCAACCTTTGCTCACCAAGACAAAGTCATTGGTCGTGTCGAACTACGAGGTCTCTGAGTGTATGATGTAGGCAAGACCATCTATTGATGAGCCCCCGAGGCCACACTAGGTCAGTCCATTAGGGTTCATGGCACTACACTAGCACACATGTCAAAAGTCTTCAATCATTTTCTACACGAGAAAACTCCCAAAACAGAGTAAAACAATCATTTATTCAGCATGGCAATCCCATCAGCACGTCACTCACATCATCATGGCAATATCGGCATATAGTCAAACACAAGTCAAACTCGGTCAAAGCAAGTCAAATCATCATAAACCGGTCAAACTGTCAAATTTCGGTTAGTCTTCAGATGAGTCCTTCTGAACAATAACCTCTGTCATTTACGCCTTAGGATGTGTCCTTCCTAGGCGTCGTCATTGTCATTCGACACTTTGAGCGATCTTCTTGACATCTAAGGATCACTCTTCATGACACCAATATTCTTCAAATGTGTCCTTCTGAAGAACCAACTCTATCATTTATGCCTTAGGATGTGTCCTTCCTAGGCATCATCATTATTCCAAGGAACCCCTTACGACCATTAGGGATCAAATCCTCTCGGCATCGACATTATTCAGGATGTGTCCTTCCTGAATTCACCAAGTCTCGACATTTTCCAAGGTCGATTAAAACTTTAAACATTTCAAAATCTCGACATTATCAAACATGGCATCTTGGCATCAGAACAGTGGATATCCAGATGCACTTGGCAAACACTTGACAATTGTCTTTTGATCTTTTATCATGTTATTAGTTTTTCAGCGAGATCCCACTAAGCAGGATTTAGAGAAGCAGCTACGTAGCATGACAATTGACACACATGACTACTAGTGTCTCAGCGAGGTCCTGATTTTGGGATTTAGAAAAACAACAACATATCGTGGTAAGGGCTCTTTTTTTCTGTATTTTGACAATCATGCTACTAGTTTCTCAAGGATGTCTTGAAAACAAGATTTAGAGAAGCGGCAACGTTTCATGATTTGTCCTTGTCTTTTTTCTGCATGTGGTTGATTATGACAAGACTGGGGCAATCACGCTCGTAGTATGAGTTATGATCATCCTTGTCTGTGACTGTTTGTCTTAGGTAATGGTACGACCTTGCACACCTTGATCTATGTCATATCATAGTGTTTGTTGGCCATTACAATAGTTTTCCCAATGATGATTAAGAGCAATAAATATTAAAAGTCCTACAATAAAGTTTTGAAGGATTTGGTCTAGGAATTAACATGCATTTTCATAGGTCTCATGTCTTCTCTTCTTCGATCTGGTCATCTTCTCTCATCAGTTTCATCATCTTCTCCCGTCCATCCAACGATGATATCCTGTGACATCCAAAAACATAAGTGCATACATGATCATATTCATTGCATTAGGTTCATACATACATCATCCATGGCATTAAATCAAATACATAATCACAAGCATTACATTAACATGATCATCAACATTGCATCTTTTACATAAATACATCATGCACATCATTAACATAATCATATAAATAAGCATTGCATCATCATGACATCAAAAATCACAAATAGGCATCATATGACATACATGGAATCATAAGTCATACATCATACATGTCATAATACATAAAGCAAAAGCATCATATAACACATGTAGGTCGCATCAAAACTACATCATCATATAGAATCTTCTCAAAAAGGTACAATGTCACAGGATAGAGTCAACGAATATCCCAAAAATGGAGCTCGTAGGCTCAATAATATATATAATGTTTCAAAATACAAGTATGCCCCTAAGGTAGGCTCTCATCATCCCTTCGAGGTGAGGAATGTGGTGGCTGAGGCCCTGTCACTGGCTCTGAAGCAATAGGGGGTCATGTAGCAACCTCTGTCTGAGAAACTGATGGAACCACAAGTGAAGGTATCATCCTGATAGTAGTAAACAACTGTGAAGTCACTACAGCTAGACTCTGAGAGGGGGACGGATCTGTCACTAGTGGCTAACCCAGTACTGACCTATGCACTGAACCAGTCGAC
Organism: Sequoia sempervirens; assembly: GCA_007258455.2. Taxonomy (NCBI): domain Eukaryota; kingdom Viridiplantae; phylum Streptophyta; class Pinopsida; order Cupressales; family Cupressaceae; genus Sequoia; species Sequoia sempervirens. The sequence continues at coordinate 546,876,516 of VDFB02270651.1, forward strand.
CCATGGCTATGACCTGGAGTGTGCCTGCACGAATGATGGGACCTGTGCCCTGAAGTGTGCCCTTTCGAGGTAGACCTTCTGACACTAGTATGGCTCCTCGTACCACTGCCACTACCTGACCTATGTCCGCTACCTATCCTCATCTGTGATCGAGACAGGGTAGGATCTTGTCACTCTGGCGGCACTGCCTACTCATAGAGAGTTTGGTACTACCCCAATCTCGTGCTAACTCTGGCCAACTCCCAAGCCATGTCTCCCATAGGTCCTGTGCACAAGGCTGCAAACTCTATACACCACTGGGCTGCATCGTACTGGTGGATCACTGCCTGATTCTGCTCTACCTGAGCTACCTCCAGAGCTGATTGTAAAGACCTGACCTATGCCAAGCTCGCGTCCAATCTCTGCTGAAGGTCTGCCACTCTCTGATCTGCTGTGGTATCTGGCGGCAACCTTGAAGAGGATGGTATCTCCTCCTCCCCCTCCACCATCTGCCATCTTAGAAGCCTCTCAGCCTCATCCATGGCATCGTCCTAATCATCATCATCCTCCACATCCACCTCATATCCCCTCACCTCCGCCTCCTCCTCCTCTCCCCTCACCTCCACCTCTACCTCCTCTCCCCTCACCTCCGCCTCCTCCTCCTCTCCCCTCACCTCTGTCTCCTCCTGCCTCTCGGCCTCCCCCTCCTCCTGTCTGGGCTACTCCATCTCCCCCTCCTCAACGGCCTCGGGGATAGCATCTAACGCTATCCTCACCATGCACTATCGCACCCTATGGCTTGGTACCTGGTCGTCTCGCCTCCACCTCCGGCCGTCTTCGCCATCATCCCCACCTCTGGCTCCACCCTTGCCTCCGTCATCTCCACCCCGGCCTCGATCTCCACCCCGGCCTCCATCCTGACCCCTGCCTCCGTCATCCCCACCCCTCCCTCCATCTCCATCCCTGCCTCTGTCTCTGCCTCTGCTTCTGCCTCCATCTCTGCCTTTGCCACCTCGTCTGGCTCGTGGCACCCGTGGAATAACTGACTGCCTGTCAACTGGTGCTGGCCCGTCAGGATCTGTCAAGGGCACTGGCTGACGTGCCTACCACCATAGATCATATGCTGGCATCGTACTAGGATCTGCTGCTCCTCCTCTCCAACCCCAGGCCTAGGCTACTAACCCATCTATCTGCTGTGTCGCAAAGGCCACTAGGATGGTCGGCCCCCATGCATACTCTCTGGATGACCTGGCATACTCTGTTGTCCCCACGGGCACATCCTGCTACTCTTCGAACTGCCTAAGGACACGCTGCGGGAGGTACATCTCAATGATCAGTGACGTCTACACTGTCCTGCCAATCAGATATATGTACTGCTTGCAGAAGCTGAGGTGCTCATCCCATGCCGTCCAGTCTCTGTATGGTCTCCAGATAAATGTCACCATAGTGTCGATCCTATGCCACCACCACCTGGTCTTGCCCATATGGGTCTGCTATAGTGCACCGACATAGTAGTATGAGTAGGGCATCCCCTCGGCCAGCTGCGGTCTGTCAATAGGAGGGCGGAATATAGCAATGTGCTCCCATGCCCAGATCATCATAAGAGTGGTCCCGCAGGAGATACTCTCTCCTCTCCTATACGCGATGTCATGAAGCTGATGATAAAGCATCCCTAGCAGACAAGGACCCCATGCATAAACTATCTTGTCCCGTCTCATGCCAACTAGGACGTCACCCCAACCAATCAAAAATCCATGTCCTCGCCAGTCAGGAATCAAGATACCCACAATCATAGTCACTAAGAACGCATCAAAGCACCCATAGTGCTTTGCTAGGAACTCCCAACGGATCTCATAACCCTGAATGTCGAGTCCAACACCCTAATCCTGATAATACGCACTAAAGGTCTGCTCGCCATGACGTGGATCATACACAATCCCATCCCCTCGAATAGGAATCCAGAGAATACGGTAGACGTCCTCCAGGGTAATGGTGGCCTCACCTATTGGTAGGTGGAAGGAATAGGTCTCGGAGCGCCATCGCTCACACAAAGCCATCAATAATCCCCTATTCACCTGAATGGCAAGCATGAACGCAACATAGAATAAGCCTAGTCTCATCAATCGTCGCCGCTCTCACAGGCCCAACTGATCCGCGAACTGAAAGGTGGTCGGTCTGATCTCTCTAGTATAAATAGGGGCAAGTTGCCTCTGCAAAAAGACAAACATTACATCAATACTTTTTACACAACTGTAAACATCAGGAAAGCATCTAAGGTCACACAAACATCAAAACAAGTTTTATTAAGACAACAGGAAAATGCGTCGCAACCAAGTAATTGCATCGCGAAAAGACAACTGCGTCGTTCAAAACATCAAATGTGTCTCGACATGTCAATTACACCTTGAAATATCATTTGCGTCACGAAATTTATTGAATGCGTCGCAACATGGCATTTGCAACACGATCTTACAATTGCGACATTCAACATAGCAATTGCGTCGTAAAATGTCAATTGCGGCTTTCCAGCGGTCAAATGCGACTCGAAAAGTCACTTGCGTCGCACGAATTGTCAAATGCGGCGTGAACCATCGGAATGGCCTTTTTACTTCGTGCACTTGCATCGTGACACATCGAATGCGTCGAACGCGAAAGAAATTGCGGCTTACGCGAACGCATATGCGTCGCGGTGCAGGCATTGACTACCCTAAAAAGCATTAAATAGCATGTAAAACGATAAAATGACAAAGTGAGTTTAGGGTACATACCGCCGCCTCTGAGCCCTCTGGCCGTCTAAAGGTCCTCACGATCTCTCCGCGGTGCTCTGACACTGGAATAACCATCCTCACTGCTACACCTTTCGCTCTAAGCTCTCAAATTTCGCAAGGTAAATAATAAAAGTGAATTGACTTTACCCCCTTTGTCAACCTTTTTATAAGGTCAAAATGGCATTTTTCAAACAAAGTCAATACTAGAGGCTCATTTGAACACCGTTGAATTCCTCGCAAGTTGCTTTAAACATGTCAGAATCCGAAATCGACTACGCTGTTGTTTTTCTGGTCATCAAATTGATTTATCGAGACCCTTTGCAAAAAAAATTTCTAGCGCCGACTCAAAATTTGAAAATTTCCCGAGGGGGCAATGATACTCCATACCCTCGCTGGGGCATATTCTTGACTTATTTTTCTTTGTCACAATGCGACAAGCGACATTATGACAAAGAGGGGCAAAATGTAGACACCTAAAAATGACCTAGGCCCATAAGCTTCATTTTTACCACTTTCGTCCTAGCATAATTATGACATTTAATTATGTCCTTGGTCCACATTCGGCTATTGATTAAATAATTCATAATTATTTAAGTAATTCATGTCAGTTATTCTTCATGATTATTAAATAAATAAATTCTATTTATTTATTAAATACGTCATTAACTGTCTAAGTCTTTCTTTAATTAAATAAATTTCTTAATTTATTTAATTCCCCTTTTGTCATTTAATTCTTCTTGATTATTAAATAAATAAATTTCATTTATTTATTAAATACGTCACTAACTATCTTAATTAAATAAATTGATTAATTTATTTAATTAATTAATCTCATCTCCTAAATTAAATAATTAAATTTAATTATTTAATTGCCAATTTCATATTCTTCTCATTTTAAATAAATTAAATTATTTAAAATGTCATGTCAATCTTAATCTGTCAGTCCTTTTTGATAAATAATCTGAAAAAGATTATTTATTATCTCTCAAAATCCATAATTTGAATTATTTTAATTCAAATTAGTAATTAATCTTCTAAAAATCAAGCAATCGGGTAGATTCTTGATTTTTCGAATCTTATCTTCAATCCACATCTTATCTCTTTGATTTTTCGAATCTTGCAAATCAGGCAATCATATCTTCTTGATTTTTCAAAAATCTTTATTTTCTAATTAATTTGTCTCATTTATTCTCCACTGTCGATCCAATTTTATTCTGACCGTTCGATTAAATATTTTTCCCTAACCCTAATTAGGGATTCTCAGGTTTAATCTAGATCGTTCATTTTAGGTTCTCATCATTGATTTATCTCGTCCGTCCATTCGAAATGGCCTTTTCTATAAAATGCCATCTTCTTCTCATCTTTGGGGAGGACGCTCATTTTGACATTTTTTGCGTAATTACTATAGGCATTTACTTAGTTTCACAATTATTGTCATAGGCAATTGTAGTATTTCAATATTGGCATTTGTTTTAAGCATAGGCATAGACATTGGCTTTTAGACATAGACATTTAGATTTCAAGTAAATCCTTCAAAAATTTCTTTGGTCTTGTCACTCGTCATAGTTGCTAATACAAATATGAGGCCATCTTCATTTGCTACAAGCTAGGAGGTGTAACGAAGGTGAAGCATGGAAGATGGAGATTCTTGGTAATATCGTTCCTATTTGTTTTCATCACTTTTCCTTTGTACTTCGTTATTTCAATGGATTTTAGTGTTACTGATCTAACCATCTAACAAATCTGATTTTCCCTTGATTACACTCCTAGTACATTAATTGATGTTCTCCCTCTCGCTAGTGATCTACATTCTGCATAAACTGAACAAGATTGGGATACCGATGAGTTGCTAGATGGTTGAATCACATGTGCTTTAGTAGTCTTTTATCTTTTCTTTTTCTTTTTCTTTTCTTTTTGCTTTCTTTCTACTTTTGATTACATGTGTGTAATGTGATCCCCCGTGATGTCTTATTTGATGTTTCTCTCTCTATGTGCATTCCTCTATTTGTACCTTCATTCTTCTATATGTCATAAGCTTTTTGCCTTTTCATTGGTTCTTACCTTCTATTTTCTATCACTTTCTGAGAGAAAATGTTGTGGAAAATGAAGTAAAGCTCGAATATGTTCCTACAAAGGATTATATTGTTGATATATTCACTAAGGCTTTTCCTAAGGATACTTTTGAGTATCTGAGAGAGAAGTTGGGGGTTATTTCCCCTCCTTCCTTTAACTAGATGCATTAGTCTAGTAGATTTCAAGATTCATTATTCAGTCTGGACTAATTTTGGTGGCTACCTCTTAGGAGGAGTAGGTAGTATTAGTGTTGGTTGTTACAATCAAAAGGGTGTGTGTTTCCATTGTGCAATGGTAGCTGATTTGGTGTAGTTTGGTGTGTGATCCTAAGGAGATTATACAAAGTAGTAAAGGAAATATTTTTGTATAATAGTTGTGATAAGGTTGATTGATGTCAAATGGGGTGAATAAGTGATACAATTATGTTGTACTTTTCCATTGATGTCAAAGGGGGAGGGAGAGTCATGTGAAAAAGATAAGTTATTCAAGGAGAGTAAGTAATTAGCTAATTGAGAAAGGGGGAGAAGTAATGTGAACAGTTGCTAGTATTCAGAGCTATTGTCTCTTTGATGTTCTTTCACATCATATCTTGACATCAATGACAAAGGGGGAGATTGTTACAACTATGAATAGTTAGTGTTGTCATTGATGTCAAAAATCATGTCTTTTCATTGGTGTCTATTGTTGGGATAAGTTGTTGCAAGAATGTGAGTAGTTGATATCATCCATGCTTTGATTAATTACATTATGTTGTCATTAGTAAAGCTACTAGTGTCAACCTCTAGTGTTTTTGTGATAAGATTCTATGATCTATGGTTGAGTTTCTATGTTGTAGTTTGTTTAGTTGTATTGAGGAAGTACTGAAGATGATGAGGATGTTTCTGTGGTGCTTGGTTTCCAAGTGCTTTTGAGAAAATTTGATAAAAAGAGGAAATAGTGTGTTGCCGTGGTTTTTTATGTTGTAGGGTTATGTTCTGGTGTTGCTCCACATTTCTTCTAGGTTGAAGATCTACATGTGTGTTTCAAGTATGTTTAGAGTTGTTGTATCTAAAACTTTATCTAGTGGATTACTTTGTAGAATAATTTTTGTTCACGAGAGTGTGAGTTGTGTATTGTACAGGTGTCTAGGAGAAATGTTTTTGCTTTGTGTTTCTCCACAAACATCCTTCAGGTCTTACGAATTTGAAGGAGTTTCTGTAGTGTTGGTATCTCTCTTTAGTTGAACTGGTTTGTGGTTTTGTGCTTTGGAAGTTATTTTCTTGAGTTATAGTGTATGGAAGATTCATTTGAATATACTGGGTGTGCAAATTATTTAGGTGAAAGTTGTTGCAAGGGAGTTTGTTGTTTTTGGGGTGTTTATGGAATATTCTAGACTGTGTTTAGGTGACATTTTTTTTCTACTAGTTGTTGTTAGATTAAAGGAAATGTGTACTTAAAATTTTAATGGTGTTTACATGGGTAATGACTGACCTTTGTGTTTACACTACTTGCGAAGGTGCTTAGTTGTTTGTGGAAATGTGGTGTGGTGTGTAAGGATGGATTTAGGTCCAATATGATTTTTTTGTGGTCTTCCTTCATTCCTTTCCACTGGAGGAATACTTTGGTGTTGACCTAATTTGAATTTGCATGGTTGAGGTGCATGGCTGACCTTGGAAAAAAAATTCAAGGTTAAAGATGGTATAAATAAGAGTTGAGTTGTTGAGGGACTGGGTGATAGAAGAGAGACAAAATGTATGATGTGAATCACAAAGTTATAGAGTTTGAATTTGAGAAGTACAATGCAAGATTTCATGTGTTAGATTAATGGATGTAGTGAGCAGAAGGTGTCTACAAATCTTCAATCAGCCTACAAAGGTGTTGGAAATATTGTGGTGGATTCTTTATTGCATTGAGATAGTTTTATCTATGTAACATTTCTTCTCTATCTTCTTTTCTATTCTGGCAATGATCTTTTCTTTTTCTTGGTAGTGAGCCCTTGTAATCGATGTTGTTATTACTTATAATGTGAGCTAACCCTAACCGTGGGTTTTCCCATCTTAGGATTTCCATGTAAATCTAGTGCTCTCTTGGGTATGGTGTTGTTATGTTTCATTTTTTGGTTATTTTCTTTCCATGATAAATCATCATAACAAATTTAGTAGTTTATTGAATGAATGTGGATCTGAATGTGTATAAGGGTTTTGAATTTTTAAGGGAAAACTAATTCAACCCCCCTCTCAATTGTCTTGTACATTCAAAAAAATTCAACTGTTGAGTGCCTAATACAAAATGTGATATGCATGGTTGACCATGATTGAAACACGTGGCCAAATTTTATCCCATTGCACGCTTCCTTCACATCACGTTTTTGAAAAATAACCCATAACCAAAATGCAATTTTTGATGAGAATAGAGAATGGAAGGAATTGAATGAAGAATATACATGAGGAATATTCCATACAGGTGTCATCTCCTCACTGCATCACATGGTTCTCTTTCATTGCATTTTATGGTTCATGAAGGGGAGAGGAAAGCACAATATGTGCTAAGTGCCCCAGTTTACAACACATTTCATCATCCTATTTTATCACATCACTTTAATACATCACAATATGGATGGAAGGAGAACATAAATAAATGTGATATGTGATGAATGATAAAAGGAAAGGTATATACCAAAGTGAATATTATCTACCAGATATCTTCACACCAGCTAATTGCAACACTTCACATCGCATTTTCAAGCTCATCGGGCCTAAAGGAAAAAAGTGATGTAAAATGGCCACAAAATAAGTTGGTGGAAAGGTTCAAAATATAGAATGGGTATGTGGTTGTCTCTTAGCTCATTACACAACTCCTTCATATCGCATTTTATGAATCAAAGCTTTAAAGAAAAAATTAATGTGTTAAGGATGTGTGATGACTGTTGATCTTGTTTTAAAACAATTTGATCAATGGTTAACATTCAAACATAAATGGCTAACTAATAATTTTAATTTTGTTTCTCATGTGAGCCCTCTCTCTATAATTAATGGTATACCTATGGGTAAAAGTACAAACCTGTGTCACACTTTATAAAGGAATCGACCAATAGAAAAAAAAAATTGAACTTCGACTACATAAAAGTGGTCTTTATGTTTTGAATTTCAAAATGGTGTAAACTAATGAAATGTAGAAATTTTGGTGTAGTTTATTCCTGTAATTTTTAAAATTTAAAAAAAATAAAAAATAATTATGTTTTGATCAATTTAAGGACAAATTTTGGAATGCTGAAAATTTCATAAAAGAGTGACTTCACGGGCCGTAAAGAAACAAAATGAAAAAAACTTCATTTCTCCCTACTTTTTTTTTTTCCAAATAGGTAATTTCAATATCTTGTGCATGGAAAAAAAAAATCACATTTTGATGTATATTTTTCTCGTAATAACGTTTTAAAGTCAAACATGTCAGAATTTGATAGTTTTCACGGACCGTAAACTAATTTCAATTTTTTTAATCATTTTCAAAAAAAAAACATACCCTTTTGAAGTAGACTCTCTCCTCTTATGCCCCATATAAGATTTAAAACATTTTAATAAGTTTTACTATCTTTTTTTTAATATCTAATCAGCCTCTTTTTTTATTTTTAAAACCTATTTGCATTATTTTAAAAATAAAACATATTAAAACTAGAAAAAATATTATAAAAATTATATATTTGGATTCTACACTTCAAGCTCTACAAAAGGGTATTTTTATTTTTTCTAAAAAGATCAATCTGACTAGAGAAATACTTTTCCAAAGATGAATGTTTCAGAAAAATCTGAGAAATGATGAGTTGGTTGCCATGTAGGATGCCAACTAGATATTTTCGGCCGACTTGTTTTTGAATGATAAAGTTTCGGCCAAAACCCTCTCGACTGGTAATTGATCAATCAAAAACTAATCGGTCGAACACCTATTGACCAATAAGTAATCGGCCGAATATAACTCAAATAAAATAAAATTGTTTTCTTTCTAATTTTTCAAATTAAAAAAATTTAAAAATAACAAATATTTCAAAAATTTCTCGATTGTTTTCGATTAAAAAAAGTTTATTTCGACATTTTAGAAGGTTTATAATTTCTAAAATTTACAAGACTTATTTCGACAAAAAATAAAGGCATTTGGAGAAAAGTTGAGATATTTTTAAGGTGTATTGATCTTCAACTTATTTAATTGATTATGTTTTTATGAAAAATGCATTTGAAGTTTGTTTTCACTATTTTTTTAATTAAAATATTAACATCAAAGAAATATTTGTAGAAATATATTTATTATTCAATTAAAAATATTTTATGTTTTGCATGTTTATGTTTATTAATAACTTTTGTTTAAATATTTTATGTTTATGTTTTGCATCTAGTTACAAGCTTTTTAAAATATTTATACTATATTACATGTACATGTTTCATGGAAAGCTTATGTGTGTACAAATTTGTGTGTAGGAAATCATTCAAATTTGAGTGTAATTTGTGATGTCAAATCCAAGGGCTAGATTGAGGAAGTATGATCGAACATGAGTAAGACACATAAAGAGAAAAGTGGATGAAGGAACATCTACTGAACAACAACCCATGGAAAATATTGATGATCAAGGTGACGTACACGTACAAGAATAAACTGAACCTAGTACTAATATAAATGTTTTGGACTATGGTATGGAAAATTTGATGGAGATGGATGAAAATTCTCTTTTCAATAATATTTCATCTTAAGATATGTTATCTGAAAGCACATTAAAATTACACTCTAAAAAAATATGGGATGAATTTTTTGAAGAGAAATCTCTAATTGGAAGAGCATAGTTAATTGCAAAGTTATTTAGACGAAAAGAAATGACCCCTGTTTTGGAGTTGTTAGGGGTTGATAATAGGAAAAGGTCATCAGATTTAAAACAAACAATTGTTGAAAACCTGTAAGAAGCATTAGAATTTATTGAAAAGAAGAGTCGATCTAGTGATTTAAGTGTTGCACATAAAGCGTTGATGACTATAATTTCTAGTAAGAAATTATCACATAGAAGACAAGTTCAAGCAATTTCTAAATTACTAAATGTTTCTAGGAGAACTGTTCAAAGATATATTGAAAAGAGAGATGAAATAGATGGAAAATTTGAGAAAAATTGGGTAAATATTTGTAGGGTTCCTCGAAAAGATAGAATTTTAGAAGATGTAAAGAAACAAGTAGTTGAATATTGGACCACCCACTCTCGTGTTTCTTCCAATAGAAGAGATACTATACAAATAATAGGTGATGATGGTACAAAAATTTCTCATCCAAAACATTTTATAGATACAACACAAAGTGAACTTTTTGAAGTATTTAACAAGAATTTTTAAATGTGAAGATTTCTCAAAGGATGTTTGAAACACTACGACCATCATTTGTATGTATAAATAAAGTACGTGAAACTTGTTGTTCTCGAAATCATGTTGAATTTGATCTACACCTACAATCATAAAGAAAAGTTATGGAAATAATTGATCAAAATTTAGCCATCCCTGGAAGCACAACATAATTTGTGAAGTCTCTTCTATGTGAAAAATTAGAAAATTCAGATGAATTCAATGTTCAGTGTATAAAAAAGTATGTAATGATTGTGGAGATTTGAAGAATCTTTTACATGTTGACAATAATGAAATGCAAGTTACTTGGAAGAGATTTGAATATGAGACATACTTAACAAAGTCAGGAGTTGAGGCCAAAAAAATTGTTCTCAAAAAGAGTGGATTGCCTTACAATGAATTCAAGAGTAAATTTCACAATATCATATATCCACATATCCAACATTGTCATGGTGCAAGATGGCAAGCTAAGCAATTTTGTTATTCAAAGAATTGTTTTCCACCAAGTTGTATTCTCTCTATTGTAGATTTCTCTAAGAACTATACATTTAGTCCTCAAACTGAGATCCAAAGTCAATATTATCATTCAGAGCAAGTTGCAATCTTCGTGCAAGTTTGCTACAGGCATGCAGAGTTAGCGGTCGATGGAATACAAAGTAGCAAAGATGATAGAATTATCATCAAAGAGGTTCATTGATGAGGGCGCAGCCCAAGGCTTAGAAAATAATCCATAAACAAGAGAATAATTTTATTATTCAGAAAATGGAGCTTCTTACATGCAGAGGATCTCAAATCCCCAAGTTCTACAACACATGCAAGTTACAGAAAGCTACAGAATCACCCTTTCGCAATATGCGAGCTTGTCCCCAAAAAGTTACCCAAAAATTAGAAACCCACCCATAAATAGAGCTCCTCTTTAGTTTGGAGTCAAAACAACATTCAAATTTGAGTTTAGGCAGTTTGGGGCCGAAAAATTACAACTTGAAGTTCAAATTTCAAAAGAACATTTGCAATTGTATCTTCTAGAAAGTGCACCAACTTTCTAGGGCCATAACTTTTGATCTGGGACTCTGATTTGTGAACCATTTGAACCATTGGATCTCAAAGTCAATAACGTGCTCAAAATCCGCTTACTAATTTTGGAGCTCAGGCTGCTTTGAACTCTAAGTACCTCAAATCTAACTCAGAAGATTTTCAAGTGCAAATCTGGGAAACTAAAACTGCAATATCTTTCAACCCAGGAATAGAAAATAAAAAGCGTAAATTGGGAATTTCATTATGACGAAAAGGGTATCCAAAAATGTAAAAACATCTAAAAACCGAGAAACTTGAAATTTAACTATATTTGGGTGATGCAAGATTGCCCCTTACACTAACGGGATGCCTCCCGATCGTGACACCCAGTAATTTGAGAAGTGACCACGCCCGGGGATGGTGGTTGAGGAAAACCCAAACTGATTTAACCGCATGCCTTAGATAGCTAGGAGAATCTTCATGTGTCTTCCTCTCCATTTCAAATGTATATTCTTCATATCACGCATTTTTGGTATCGCTTTCCCACACTCTAATTATCCAAGATTGTTTTAACCTCCTCCTTTCTCATGGTGTGGTGCCGAATACCATAATCGCCTTGGCTTGCTTCCTCCATTCCACCCTTTCCTTCATGATACTTCCACAACCGAAATGTTGAACACAGGAAATGTTGATTCCATCAGCACCCTACCTTCATATGCATTCCTCAATCATGCTTCTTCAAAAATTTAAGGCTGGACCCGAATTTCATCAATTTGTTATAGGTTCCCCAAAACCTTTCTTTCTCAAGTGACTAATACTTCATCGCCAATCCAACCTCTTATTCCTCCTTTTTTGATCTGCCTTAGCCTTTATATTGCATATTCATCTTTATTAATGTGCTCTTGTACCTTCTCATGTGTATATTCTTGATGTGCCCAAAATCTTCCGCTCAACACTTATTTTCTCTTCTCTGAACCATCTTCCCCACCTGAGCTGCCCTGGCCACCCATACACACACACAACTGAATGGTGACTACTAGTGCTTCCTTGCTGACATAATTTGTAAGAAAATTTTCCGGCAAGATCAAGTCCCATCTCGTTCATCTCCTCACAAACATCCCAAGAGGTTACCCAGACTTCCTCGCACGTCCCTCGCTCACCTATATCTGCTTGTGGATGGTGTGCGTAACTCAACTTCAACTCCGTCTTCAGCTTCTTCCACAAAGTCCTCCAAAAGCACCCCACAAATTTGGTGTCACGATCTGAAACAATACTCTTTGGCAGACCATGTAGCCTCACCACCTCTTTGAAGAACAAGTCAGCAATGTGGACTGCATCATGGGTCTTCTGACATGGAATGAAATGTGCCATCTTCGAAACCTATCAACCACCACAAAGACTGAATCATTCCCTCGTTGTGTCCTTGGCAAACCAAGAACAAAGTCCATACTTATATCCTCCCATGGCCTCTATGGTATAGGTAAGGGCTGATATAAGCCTGTATTCTGGCTCACTCCTTTAGCCATCTAACATATCCTGTAGCTTTGTACAAACTTCTTCACATTCTGTGACAACTGAGGCCAATAATAATGCTCAGTGATAATGGCAATGGTCTTATCCCGACCAAAATGTCCTGCCATTCCTCCACTATTCTTCTCCTTTATCAGGTTCTCCCTCATGGAACTCCTCGGGATACACAATTGACTTCCCTTAAATACCATGTCATCCTAGATTATGAAATCCAACCACCTTGTCCTGTGCACTGTAACAGGTTCCTTGCAAGCTTTCCAAACCTCTACTTAAATCAGGATCTTCTGGTATAGTGTCTTAAGTTCATTGAACCCAACCACTTCAATCTGCATCTTTTTCATCAATGTATGCCTCCTACTTAAGGCATCTGCAACCCTATTTGACTTCCCACTCCTATGTTTCAAAACAATGGTATAACTCTGCAAAAACTCTACCCATTTCATATGCCTCTGATTTAATTTTCCCTGACTATTTAGGTACTGCAAGGCCTGATGATCAATATACAAAACAAATTCCTTCAGTAATAAATAATGTCTCCATTTCTTTAATGCTTAAACTATTGCATAAAATTCCTGATCATATACATAACACTTTCTCTTGGCATCATTTAAATTTTCATTTAAATAGGCAATGGGCTTACCTTCTTGGCTCAACACTGCTCCAATGGCACAACCACTAGCATCACAATCCACCTGAAACACCTTGTTGAAATCTGGGAGGGCTAGAACAGGTTGCTTTGTTACCTTCTGCTTCAACAGTTCAAAACTCTTTGCTGCTCCAGTGCTCCACTTGAAATCTTTTCCATCCCCTCCCATTGTTTCAGTCAGGGGTCCACAAATACTACTAAAGTTTCTAATGAACTTTCTATAAAAACTAGCCAAACCATGGAAAGATATCACCTCAGTAGCAATTCTTGGGGTAGGCCATTCCAAAAGAGCCTGTACCTTCTCTAGGTCCATCTTGAGACCTAATGAGACAGCAAACCCCAAGTACACTAACTCTCTCTTCACAAAACTACACTTCTTCAAATTAATCAACAGTTTCTCTTCTCTTAACTTCTCAAAGGATCTCCGAATATGCATCAGATGCTCATCCAACGTCTTACTGAAAATCAAAATATCATCTAAATACACAATAACCAAACTTCCCAGAAATTATTTTAGTACCTCGTTCATGAGCTGCATGAATGTGCTCGGTGCATTGGTTAGCCCAAAAGGCATGACTAACCACTTGTACAGGCCCTCTTTGGTCTTGAAGGCAGTCTTCTATTCATCTCCCTCTCGAATCTGAATCTGGTGATATCCACTCTTCAGATCAATCTTTGTGAAATACTGAGCTGCACTCAAACAATCCATCAGGTCATCCATCCTTGGCAGGAGAAATCTGTACTTGATTGTTATCTTGTTTATGGCTCGAGAATCTATACACATCCTTCACTCCCCATCCTTCTTTGGTGCTAGTACTGCAGGTACTGCATATGGACTCAAACTCTCCCGTATCAAACCCTTTCTCAACAACTCTTGAACTTTTCTGTTCAACTCCTCATTTTTTGCTAGAGTCATTTTATGAGCTGCCTTATTTGGCAAACTGACTCCAGGAATCAAGTCAATCTGATGATTGATCTTCCTTATTGGTGGTAAACCCTCAGGTACATTATCAGAAACAATATCTTGAAACTCATTCAACATCCCAGAAAATTCTTTTGGAATCTTCTCACTATCCTCCTTACTCACTCTAGGAATCAATGCATAACACACACGCTCATGCTGCATACCTTCTAAATTATTTCTTCCATGTACATAACAAATTCTAGCACTACTACATACCTTTTCTTCAGTCTCCTTCAAGGGTTTCAACTTCTGACAAACCCCATCCTTTGTCAAGGAATAAGTGTTTTCATGGCCATCATGTATAGCTCGCCTATCAAACTGCCACGACCTCCCCAAGAACATGTGACATGCATCCATGGGGATGATATCACGAGTACCCTCATCATGGTAGCTCCCGATCTTGAACTTTACTAGGCACTACTCATTGACCAAAACTTTGTGGTCTTTCTGCAACCAGGCAATCTGATATGGATGTGGGTGCCTTTCCCTCTTCAGCTTCAACTTTTGACCATCTCTTCTAACACCAGATTATCGGTGCTCCCACCATCAATAATGACATCACAACATTTTCCTTCACACTTGCACTTCGTGCGAAATAGATTCTTCCTCTATTCTAGTTCCTTTCCTCAGTCACCAGGGCTCTCTTAATCACTAGGGCTTCTCCCCTTTCAGCATCATCTAAATGTTCAGATTGGGCCTCCTCATCTGCATGTGCAATCCTTCCATGACCTTCTGGCCTTTTGTCTTCCCTTCCTTTGTGTTGTGGACATTCATAGGCTCGATGCCCTTCTTCACCACACTAGAAACACGTTCCTTTGAAACCACCTCTTCCAGATCCTTGTCCATATCTCCCTCATCTTCTACCTCTTTGATCACCACTGTTTTGATCATGAGGACAGTAGAAGTTGTCATTCCTTTGGCTTCGGCTGGTACCCACATCTTCACTTTTCTTTTCATCATCATTTTGGCTTCCTGAAGGTCTTCCATTGCCCCTTCCACTTTGATCTCCTCGTCCTTTTTTCTTGCAATCAAATCTTTTGTTCAGCTTCTCTTCCACCTTCAGAGCAAATTGATACACATCCTCAAAGGTGGTCATTTTGACTAGGCTTAACTCCTCCGGAATGCTCGGTCGTAACCCATTAAGATATCAAGCTACCTTCTCCTTATTGGCCTCTGTGTGGCCCATTCTGATGATTATTCTTTGAAAATATTCAGTATATTCTTTCACACATTTTCTTCCCTGCTTTAACCCTTGCAATTTCTTCAACAGATCTAACTCGTAGTCCACTGGTATGAACTGCTTCTTCAGTTTCTCTACCATGTGATCCCATCTAGTGATATTTCCTTTTCCTCTTCAATTTCTTTCCAATTGGACCTCTTTCCACCAAATACTGGAATGGCCCTTCAGCTTCATTTTCGCAAAATTAACCCAATCTAGGTCCTCTATTTCCTCATACTCAAAATATTCTTCTAGCTCATTGATCCAGTCGATCAACTCTTCCGAGTTCAGACTTCCGGAATAACTAGGGACTTCTGCTCTGGGTCTTTTTCTGATCTTTGAAATGGCCCTTATTAGCCGCATTTGGTCTTGATCAATTGCTTCTTCTTCCTCTTCTACATTTGAACCTTCTTCCTCTCCTTCATCCTCACTTTCATCCCTAAGGTTTAACCATCTTCTCAACTGCTCTTGTAACACATCAATCTATCTTTGGAGGGCTGCCAGTGCATCTCTTTCACCAACATTTCTACCCACCTCGACCACCTCTGGCACCACCACGCCTACCAGGCATCACTCTTGGAGGCATCTTTCTTGACCTCGACCCACAACCACAGTCCTGCTGCAAACTACCTCACTATAGGCGATCTGTCCACATGCTCAAGAAAACCCGCTCTAATACCACTTGATGAGGGTGTAGCCCGAGGCTTAGAAAATAATCCAAAAACAAGAGAATAATTTTATTATTTAGAAAATGGAGCTTCTTACATGCAGAGGATCTCAAATCCCCAAGTTCTACAACACATGCAAGTTACAGAAAGCTACAGAATCACCCTTTCGCAATATGCGAGCTTGTCCCCAAAAAGTTACCCAAAAATTAGAAACCCACCCATAAATAGAGCTCCTCTTTAGTTTGGAGCCAAAGCAACATTCAAATTTGAGTTTAGGTGGTTTGGCACCATAAAATTACAATTGAAGTTCAAATTTCAAAAGAACATTTGCAATTGTATCTTCTAGAAAGTGCGCCAACTTTCTAGGGCCATAACTTTTGATCCGGGACTCCGATTCGCAAACCGTTTGAACCGTTGGAAAGGTCTCAAAGTCAATAACACGCTTGAAATTTGTTACACCAATTTTAGCAAGTTTTGGGGCCTTTTCAAGAACTCTAAGTGCCTAAAATCTAACTCAGAAGATTTTTAGGTGCAAATCTGGGAAACTAAAACTGCAATATCTTTCAACCCAGGAATAGAAAATAAAAACCATAAATTGGGAATTTCATTATGATGAAAAGGGTATCCAAAAATGTAAAATCATCTAAAAACTGAGAAACTTAAAATTTAACTATTTTTGGGTGATGCAAGATTGCCCTTACACCACTGGATGCTCTTGCATCATTCACTTTTATATCAGTGATGATACGAATCATGATAGAAGTTATGTAGCTCATTGTTTCAAAATGTTTTTTGAAAACCTAAGACTACGTGGCATAAATCAAGAACAACACTGGATATGGTCTGATGGATGTGCTGTTAAGTACATTGGTTTTTAAATTATTTTTATTTAATTTATATTTACCTTTAACTTTGAGACTTAAATTGTTTGATTGTTTAAATCTATATATATAATTACTATTTTTTAAGATAATTTGGTTTTCAAGTGTTTAATTATTTGTAACTTCACAGGACAATGTAAGTCTACAAAAGCCTGTTTGGTTAAGCAGTCAACATGCTAGACGCAACACCAAATTTTTGTGGAATTTTTATGATAGTGGACATGGAAAAGGAGAGCATGATGGAGCAGGAGCATGTGTGAAGTGTGAACTTCATCAACATGAACTTGCAGGTATGTAAATTTTTCACCATATATATATATGTCCAATTTAGCTTGATATTTTTTAAAAGATTAGATATATATATTTAATTTAACTAAATTAAATTCTTTTAAGTTCCTTGAAAGTAATAGGTGACAAATTGTGCCAACCTGTGTGTAACTTGTAGGTAATTCCATACAGAATGCAAACGAAATTCTTGAATGGTGCAAAAGTCATTTTTCTGCTCGCAACTCAACATACAACACACTATATTTTTGGGAAGTTACAGGTATGTATGTCTAGTCAAAATTTGTTAAAAATTTGAATTTCAAAGTTCAAGTGTACATACATGATTTCAAATTGAATTTTCAAGTTTGAATTTAAACAGATATTGATCGATCAAATCCTTATAATTGTCAAGCAATTCATGGTATTAGAAATCTACATCAAATCATGACAACAGGGAGTAGTAGACCTTATGTAATGAATATGAGTGAAAAATCATGTTTTTGTATTGATTTCATTGAGGACAATGCAAATATTGATCAATGTGAGAATATTAGAGATGGGTATGTTTCACAATGGGAAATGAAACAATTAATATCAATGCCTCCTTTTGCTGAAGATGACAATGTCGATGTCTATGATCCACTATATTCAGCTAATTACGAACATGTATCTGATTTAGTTGTTACAGGTATGGAAATTGATTAATTTTGTTTAAATCTTGAGATTTAAATTTTTATATATATATTATATGTTTAAGTAGGTTTCAAATATAAAATATAAATTTTTACAACTTTTAAATGTATAATTTACTTAAATATGTAAATATGTGGTGTGTGTATAAGAGATATTTTTGTTGTAGTTGCAGATCCTGAAAATGCGGAAGGTGTAGATTACTATCTACAAAGATGTATGCAACCAAAAAGCAAATTGGTCGAATCGATGATAGATGGTGATGGACAAGATTATCCCATTGGATCAGTCGTTATTGAAGGTACATATTATCAACAAATAAAGATAGATAAAAATGGTATTATATTTGTTGATTATAGGCCAGGACAAAAGGTTCTACATTACAGTCACTTAGTTTTGGCAACAAAAATAAATTTAGAAACTTTACCCAAAAGAGGATGTGCCAAACAAAAGTGGAGGTTGCCTATTGAAGATCATGAGAAGATTTTAGAGATAATTAAAGATAGAGAGGATCCAAATTTTATGTACCATGAGCTTTAAGTTGTTTTTTGGATATATATACACATTTATGACTCCAAATCTAGATATATATATATATATATATATATATATATATATATATATATATATATATATATATATATATATATATATATATATATATATATATATATATATATATATATATATATATTTGTATTGATTGGACATGTGACATGATTTAGAATGGGTTTTTTTTTAGAATGTGACATGTATGTTAGATCATATATATGCTTGATACAAAACCTAGTGACTTTAAAAATGTTTTCATTTACATTTTGCCTAAATTCCTTTAAATCATCTAAATTTCCAATTGCATTTTTACATGTTGGACATGGTTCATTCTTTTAAGTTCACTCTTGAGAATCTCTTGAAATTCCTTTATATCATCTCTCTAGATTCCTTGATTGTAAATTTTTATGTTTGACATGGAATTGTTAAACTTTCACTTTCAAATCTTTGAATTTAAATATTTGTTCAACTCCACTTATATACATGAGCTAGATTGAATATATATATATGCATGCAACAATTTGTACAAAACCTAGTCTATGTTCCAATTTTGCATTTAAATTTATTTATGTTCTGCGAAATTCTTAAGTTCACATTCAAATCTTTCATTTCATTTGAACATTCAACTCCACAAACTTATATAATTATCTAGTTGATTTGGTGTTTGAGTGGTGAAGAATCTAGACATAAATGTTGTCTCTAGTTTTCTTTATTTTTTATACATTACTAATGCACGACATTCAATAATTTTAAATGATCATCTGGATTTTCATGTATCCTAATCATCACATCCTAATTTTATTATTTTCATCAGGTAAGCATCCCTCATCCTAATCATCAAGTTAAGATCAAGTTTTATCAAGTAATAACCCATTTAACCATAATCATCCTAGAATCATTTAAAAATTATCCATCTAGATCCATCTCAACCATACATCCATTCTCCATCCTTAATAATAAAAAAACATCACTTGAACATCAAAATTTGGTTACTTGGTCTCAATCTAGTCCATACATCATATTGTCCTTTCGTCATCACCCAAAGCTTTCAACATCTAGGGACCTTATCCTTAATCTGGACTATCATCCATTTCAAATCCAATCTCCTAATAAAAAATCACTTGACCTTATAATTTGATTTCATCTTTAAAATCCAAATTTGCTTAAGAACATTAGCTCCTATCTTTTAAGTATAGAACTATTATTTATCCATTTTGTTAATGTTAGATTGTATCCAGGTTCTCTTGGTTTGGTCTTTCTTGTTCACCTCAAGGTGCATTGGAATATATGAACATTGTAGTGAATCATAGTGATGGTGTTTGGGGTGCTTGAGATACTACATTTTGGCATCAATTTAACTTTGTTTACCATGTATAGCTTGAGACCATGTATGTAATGGTCCATCTTTCTAGTACAATTAAATATGGATTGATCAATTTTTAATTTATATAGAATTGTCATCTAGGAAGATCTAGATCTACTTGATCAATTTTTAATTTATATAGAATTGTCATCAATTTTTAATTTAATATTAAATGTGCATGACTTTCAAGATTTAAATATATATATCAATTTCCAATTGCATATATATAAATGTTCCACATGGAATTCTTAAACTTTCAAGACTAGAAATTTGATTTCATTTACATTCAACTCCACTTATAGCTTACATGCTTTCTTTGAATTATATGGTTCATTCTTAAGTGAACACTTTCAATTATATATATATGATTTCATTTACATTCAACTAGACACAAGTATATTTGCATTCGATTTTTTCTATTTCTTGACCTATTTATTAAAGACAAATTCATTTGAACTATTTACTTAAATTAATTACATGTACATGTCCATCTTTTTAAATTTACAAATAGCAACCATTAGATAGTGGAGTCCAACATTTTGATTTCACAATGTAAAGTTATCTATATGTACAACAAGTGCATTTGAACAAACCATAATTTAAATTTAAATAAAGGTACTTGTTCCTTGCTAAATAAATAAAACCATAAACTAATTTAATGCACGATGTATTTATAGATGTAATGTAAGTGAGTTCATCAAACCATAATAATGCACGTATATAACAAACCTAGATTCAAACCATAAAACATAATTGTATGAATGTGACATGTAAATCATAACAAGTATATATATGTGTACCATAAAACATAAGTATGTAACACGTGCAAATGTTCAATACATAAATCATAAAAAGTGTCTCCAGCATGTAATAATATGATCTCAAACATGTAATACTATAAAACAAATCTCAAAGAGAGGGATGTCTGGTATGAATAGAATCATCAGATCTATGGCTCGATCTCTCCCTCGATCCATAGCCCGATATCTCCCTCGATCCATGGACCGATCGCTCTGCTGATCCAAGATGTGTGGATCCATGTCCTAATCCAATATCTCCCGATCCATGTCTTGAGCCTCGTCCCAACCCCTGCATGTGTTCAAGTACATATATATGTAAAATTATCTAAAATTACAATGTACTTGAGTTCAATGTGTTCAAACTTAAACATCAAGTAATTAGTTTTTTTAAATTAAATTTGAACATGCACCTCATCTGCATACTACACGGGATCACCATCATGCTCCAAATTTTCAAAGTCTGGTAAATCACCATACTGCTTAAAATTTTCAAGAATACAATTTCAATCAGGAGTTAAACAACTAGAAGTTTTTAAAATGCATTACATAATTTTTTAGAACACAATTTTAAATATATGTATTTAAATTAAAAATTGAAAGTACCTGTTGTGCTTGCTCGATGGCTCTACCAATGTCACTAAGATCACGAGAATGTAAAGACATCACAGGGGGCTCTGTAGCATGTACAGTATCAGTAGCAAAAAGAAGTCAACTATATGTCCCATGGACAAGATCAGTTGTCATAGTAGCCTCACCGTGACCTATAACATCCTGATGACTACCTGGACAAGCTAAAGGATCAATAGAAACATGATGTGCAAGGGATCCTGTAGGCTAATGTGGAATATCCTGAGCTGCATTTTCCACCCTGTGGCTCATATGTGTATGAGGATATTGTTGTCTAATAAAGTTTGGTACCCTATCAAGAGAAATCCCATGATCCTCACTGATAACCTAATATGCTGCTAGTAAATCCAAAATTGAGAGTCTACACGTATTACACAAAGTTGTGTGGGTCATATGCTCGACATCTGCAAGAGTAGGTAGGTTGGCACTAATAAATGGATCATACGATTCAGATGTAGCCTCAGTGGGAGGAAGGTTGATCGATGGGCGTAATAAGTATCTACCATCTCGATCAGATTTAATCTAATCAATCTACGTCGTAATAGAGGCAATGTTTTCAAAAATCTAACTCTAAGTGGAGCTTGTTGCTGCCTCCCCTGCTACTGCCAATTCTAAATGTTTTGGTAAAACCAAAAGGTTTGGGCCAACTAATGCCCTCTTGTCCATAGGTGGTGGAAAATTTGAAGGTCTAAATTGTGGTTTGTCAGAAAAACAACCTTTACCTTGGCTAGCATGCTCAGGATAAGATGTGTAGTCCACCTCTATATGTAAATGAAATTCTACATATAATTGTTTGACAAAATACAATGGCAGCTCGTCATTGTGAGGCCATCTATGATGTGCTGCCAACCATCTAGGGTATATGAATGATGCAACAAGAGGATCTTCACACCTCGTAACCACATATCCTCTAATTTTATTTTTTCCTCTATAAAATGGGAACATGGATAACACATTTTCACTTGAAACTAATTTGGCAACTTCTTTATGTTTCACTGTGCTAGTAACACTCTTGACAAGAGAAAAGTAAAACTGCTCAATGCTGATTTCATCATAAGGATTGTATGATCGAATTGTCTCGATGATCTTAATAATCTCTTGTCTAATAGTGACTAATCTATCTCGATTAGCCAAATTGGGGGTGTTGTGAATTGTTTTCTCTAAACATTTTAGAGCATTGTCCAATCTAGCAATACTATCCTAAAATATATTTGATCTAGTTTGAGCTTCTCGCTCAGAACAAGGGGAATGATGAGATCCCTCATCGGCCATGATATATAAATAGATATAGATCTACATATCATTAAAATAAAATTACATAATGAACTAAACAAATTTAAATTGAAATTTTTTCAAAACTAAAAAAATATATATTTAAATTAAAGGTAAAATTTTCAAGTTTCAAAACTAGAAAACATTTTTGAATTTAAATGTATCTAATGAGATCTAGTTCAAACTTTATATCTATCGAGCTATGTGAACCTATTAAATCATAGATGCATGTAATATTTGACCAAGAGTAAATATGGAAAAAATATATTTATCCTTTCAACCACTCTATACTGAAATTTTGATCAAAATAAAAAAATACTCTTCATTACAATTGGTCACATATATATCTATCCTTTCTTTGTAATCAATTATTTTTTAAATCAAACACTAAATAATAAGGTTAACATTTCCTTAATTTTTCGATCTAACTTAAAACATATTAAAGTAATAAAGTTAAAATTCTTTGAAATAAATTCCTTAGGAATAAAATATAAACATATGTACATGTGCATATATCTATATGTACATGTATGTACACATGTATGTATGTGGGAGTGCATGTGTGTACACATGTATATATATATCTGTGTGTGTGTGTATGTGTGTATGTACATGTATGTACATGCATATATATATGTGTATGTGTGTATGTACACATGTATATATATACATGTATGTATATATACATACATGTACACACATGTACATAAATATATATATAAATACATGCACGTGTGTACATATTCATACATATATTCATGTACATGTACATACTCAAGTACATACATACATACATACACACATACACATATATGTGCATGTACATACATACATTTACAGACATATATATATGCATATACATACATACATGTACACACATGTACACATATGTATATATAATACATGTACATGCATATGCACATACACATACATATATAATACATACATACATACACACACACATATATGTGCATGTACATAAATACATGTACATACATATATATATGCATATACATGCATACATACACACATGTAAACATATGTTTATATAATACATGTACATGCATACATACATACATACACACATACACATATATGTGCATGTACATACATATATATATGCACATACATACATACATGTACATACATATATATATATGCATATACATACATACATACACACATGTACACATATGTATATATAATATATGTACATGCATACACACATACACATATATGTGCATGTACATATACATACATATACATACATATATATATGCATATACATACATACATACACACATGTACACATATGTATATATAATACATACATACATACATGTACACATAAGAATATAAATCATTCTCATTGGTCTGGGTCGTGCTAATGTTTAGAAAACCACTCCTGGGTGGAAGATTAGGATCCTAATTGACTTGTGGTACAACCAAAATACATCAAAATAAAGATTAAAAATATACTTTCAAATTGGAAAAATTAGAAATACTAGTGACATGAGATTTGAAAATGAAACAACAGTGGACTGGCTAAGGTTAGTTAAGGTGTATAAAGAGATTTCACAACAAATCTCAAAAACCCTAATATAAAAGGACAAAGTAATGAATCAAGATAATATTTAAAGATTTCCAAATTTGAAAATTAAACATAAAAAGGGTAGATTTAAAAAACCCTAATAGGAAGAAGAAACCCTAAAATTAAACCAAGTCAAGTAGGATCAATCAAGTTCATAAAAACATGAAGGAAAATAGGTTTTCATTAGAGATAGCCTAGGCTATTTAAAGGAATATAATCAATCAAGCACAAACCAACCTAATTTAACTAATTTTATAAATGTAGTAGTAATATGATAAATGTATGTAAGTTCTAGGAAATATAAATGTGACAATCAGGTTACTTAGCTCTATGGCCAAAGAATGAATGGTAATGAAGAAGATTTTGGAGTAAGACTTGTGTAGCACATAAATTAATGCCTCTATCTATGAAGTACCTTGAGTCTACAATAGATTTATGCTTTGTCAAGTGGTGAGTTTGCAAGTTTGGGAAAACAAATTTATGGCCATGGACTCTAGTATTTCATGTTTGGACTCATCCCTATGCATAGTGAGGTTTTTCTCAGATCATGATCTAGAAAAATCCACAAGCATCATGAATCACCACAGAAGCATCCGCAATAACTCAATTTACTAGAATCACATCATCTTCTTTCAGGAACACCAACTAAAGCAACAAAACAACTGTTAGAACACAAATACTCAAAACTCAATCAAATATTCATGTGAACCTCTAAAAATTCATGTGGATAAACTAGATATGCTTGTCAACAAACCCTTTAATTCACAATCTCTTATCATCAATATACTGATCTAGCCACCATACTGAACTTCACTGCATCATCGACAACCTGCAACTTATTCTATTTCAATTTTCTCAATATCCTCGACTTATATATCCTTAAAGACATTAATGAAAATAGTGTTGACATCAATGACAACCACATATCAGCAATATCCAACAATCTCCCCCTTTGGAATTGATGTCAACACATGATGTGAAAAACACCTTCAATGATGCTTTCTCTAGTACTTTCTCCCCCTTAGATTTTGACTCTTTTCTCCTTAACTCTTTCATAGTTTTTCACATGACTCTTTTCCCCTTTTGACATTAATGACAAAGATACACATTATGTTTCTCCACACAAGCTCTGAACCACATTTCTAAACATTTGACTACTCCCCTTGAGTAGCAGCCACCACAACATCAATCTGGATCACAAGATATGACTATGAAATGCACGAACTGATGCAAGTCAATGCATCTTAATTCTAATTAGGAGGGATAATCACCCCTAGCTTCCCTTTGAGATAATCAAAAGTATACTTAGGCAAGGGCTTGGTAAAGATATCTGCAATCTATTCCTTAGTGGGCACATACTCTAATCTAACTTCCTTTTCACTCATCTCCTCTCTCAAAAAGTGAAACTTGATAGATATATGCTTGGATTTTGAATGAAACACTGGATTCTTAGAAATGTTAATTGTACTTGAATTATCATAGAATATAACAATAGGTTGATCAAACACAACTCTGATATCTTTCAACATCTGCTTCATCCACAATACTTGAGTACAATTGTTAGCAACAACAATGTATTTTTCCTTTGCAGTAGATAAAGAAATGGCATTTTTCTTCTTGCTTAGCCATGAAATTAGCTTCTTTCCCAAGGAAAATCCACCACCACTATTACTCTTTTTGTCATTCACATCTCTTGGCCAATCAGCATCAGTAAAGGCACTCAAAGCAAGGTCATCTTCTTTAGGATACCATAGGCCAAAATAGATTGTCCCCTTCAAGTACCTAAAAATCCTCTTCACAGCTCTCACATGAGATTCCTTAGGATCAACTTGAAATCTTGCAATAATGCATACAACATTCATGATATTAGGTCTAGTTTGAGTCAAATAGAGCAATCTACCAATCATGGATTTGTATCTAGTCTAATTTTTTTTAGGAGAATCATCATCTTGAGTCAACTTACATCCGGTCACCATAGGTGTACCAACTGGCTTTGAATCTTCCATGCCAAACTTCTTTAGCAATTCTTTCACATACTTGGACTAAGATATAAAGATCCCTCTATCTAGCTGATTAATTTTCAATCCCAAAAATAATTTCATTTCTCCAATCATAGGCATCTCAAACTCACTCTACATCTCATCAACAAACTTCATGCACAAACTATCATCTCCTCCAAAAATGATATCATCAACAAAGACTTCAACAATCAAATCTTTATCATGATCAATCTTGAAATACAAATTACTATTAGCAGTACCTTTATTAAATCCAAGCTTCAACAAATACTTGTCCAATCTACCATACCATGCTCTTAGGGCTTGCTCAAGTCCATACAATGCTTTATTCAACCGACAAACCATATCTCCATGATCAGTCAATTGAAATCCACCAGGTTGCTCAATATACACTTCTTCTTCCAGTTCACCATTTAGAAATGTTGACTTGACATCCATCTGATAAACCTTGAAGTTTTTGTAAGCAGCATAAGCAATAAATAGTCTACAGCTTCAATCCTAGTAACAGGAGAAAAAGTTTCTTCAAAGTCAATTCCTTCCATCTGAGAATATCCTTTACACACAAGTCTTGATTTGTTTCTAACAAATTCACCTTGCTCATTTATTTTGTTCTAAAAGACCCATTTAGTTCCAATTATATTTTTTTCCTTAGGTCTAGGAACAAGAATCCATGTATCATTCTTCTCAATTTGTAGTAGTTCTTCTTTCGTTGCTTCCACCCAATATTCATATTTGCATGCTTCATTGACACTATTAGGCCCATTCTTTGAGATCAAACAATATTCTTCTACAATTCTTCTCCTAGTTTGAAAACCTTTGTTCTTATCACCTATAATATGATCTTTTGAATGATTTAGTTTTACATACCTTGGAGTCTTATGGTATTCTTGAACTTCAGGCTCTTGTGATCTCACTTCTACACTTTCACTAGTTTCTTCCTCTTGATTTTCTAGATTCACTAGAATGATATGAACTTGATTTAGACTTTGAACTTTCTTTCCTTTATCTAAACTATCATTCTGATAGTTTGAATCATATCCATAGGTTTTGGATGGTCTAACTATGTCTTCATCAACCTTGACATTATCACTTTCAATTACTTTCCTCAATCTCTTATTGTAGCACCGGTATGCTTTACTTTTAGTAGAATAACCAAGAAATATTCCTTCATCACTTCTAGCATAAAAATTTCCTATGTCTTCATCTCTTTTGATATAGCATTTACTCCCAAATATTTTGAAGTATCTAACAGAAGGCTTATGACCAAACCATAGCTCATAAGGAGTCTTACTGGTATTACCTTTGACATGTACTCGGTTGAGAGTGTAAACAACAGTACTCACAACTTCTCTCCAGTAGATATGCAAAACATTTCCTTCCAGCATCATGGTCCTAGCGACTTCTTGAATTGTCATGTTCTTCCTTTCCACAACTCCATTTTGCTGAGGGTTGTGTGAGGTAGATAATTGTCTCTTTATCCCATTCTCTTCACAAAAAGAATTAAACTCACTAGAAGTGAATTCACCACCTCTATCTGATCTCAGAAATTTAATCTTCAGAATCGTCTCTGTCTCAATCATAGCCTTAAAAATCTTGAATTTCTCTAGAGCTTGAAATTTTTCCTTTAAGAAAGTAACCCACATCAATCTAGAATAACCATCAATAAGTAACATGAAATACTTGTCTCCTTATAAACTTCTGACTCTAGAAGGATGACACAAGTCAGTATGCACAAGCTCCAATACTTCATTTGAACAATACTATTTTCTCTGGAATGAAAATCTAGTTTGCTTCCCTAACCGACATTCCTTGCATATAGCATTAGTAGGTTTTATCAACTTAGGAAGATCTCTCACTTCCTGAGTAGAACTTATCTTGATAATATTCTCAAATTTTACATGACACAATCTCCTATGCCACAACCAACTTTCATCAACTTGAGAAATCAGACAAATTTTACTAGTAGCACTTAGGTGAAAGATATTACCTTTTGTTTTTGTACCAGATGCAATCACATTTCTAGAACTCCCCAATATTCTACACTTTCCATCCTTGAATTGAGGATTTTATCCCTTGTCTATTGGAAAAACAAGGACAGACAACTAAGAGGGGGGGCGAATTAGTTATCACACAAACTTAAACTTTTTCTAACTTAACTTATCCTTAATCTCAGAACTAATGAATGAACAATTAACCATAAGCAATTAACACATCAAAGAGACAAAGAACACCAATTTTTTTTATGTGGAAACCCTGTTAGGGGAAAAACCATAGTGGATGTTAGTCCACAAGATTATACCCTGCTAAAAGTATAATGAAGAACAATAAGAGCAATGAACATGCATTCAGGCACACTACCTAGAGCTCACTGCTCAATTACAAAAGGGGCTCACTTCCCAACAAAGTTGGATTAAAAATTTGGAGGGTATGAACTGAGAAAATAGCTTCTACTCAATCCTGATTACAGTTCCAATTAAGCTCAATACTTCTTCACACTCTGCTCAGTAATGATATTCACACATACACACATAGGAGCACATGAAGTATCATTATCATCAATGAACTAATCAACCTTATATATCCACTACATGAGATTCCATCACAACTTCGTTGACCAAGAAAATAAAATGTATTTGCAATGTCAACCTAGTTTTACAAATAAAATTTTAATGTGTATCCCCCAAGGTTAGCCAAAACATAGTGGAGACCCAAATTAACATCTCCAACACAAAAAAAATTAATTAATTTCGCCTCGAACATCTGCGACACACTATCACCAACATGTCAGCTAGAAACATGAAAAACCAAACATGCGCACAAATATCTTCAACCATGAGCTCACTGAATAATGTGGACATACCACAAAGATAGAGAATGAACTAGAGACATCTGAGAACACCAAGAAACAATAGAGAAGCATCCGCAATGACTGAGATAACCAGAATCACACAATCTTCATTTAGGAACACTGACAGAGACTAGCAAAGCACTGTCAGACCATAACTCACATAGAACTTCACGTGGACCTTTGAAACTTCTGGTGTATGATCTAGTCATACTCAACAATAAACCATTTAATCCACGTTAGCTCATATTTTATGTACAAAACAAAAATACTTTATGACCTGCGCAGTTCCACTAGGAACTTTGAACACTTTTCCTTATAATTTTCTCAATATCCTCGACATATACAACAATAGATACACCAAATGCTAATAGTTTTGACATCAATGACAACCACATATCAGCAACACATCCACAACATCCAACAATCTCCCAAAAATCTCCTCCTTTGGCATTGAGGGCAACACATGATGTGAAAAATACCATCAACCCAACTTCATTTCTGAAAAGATTTTTCATGTAGCACTTCTCCCCCTAATATTTTTTTCACATAACTCTTCTCCCCCTTTGAAATCAATGGAAAATGTAACTATGACCTTTTTGTATGCTCTAAACCACATATCTACACATCTTACTCTTCCCCCTGAGTAGCAACCACAAAAACATCAATCTGGATCATGATATAGCAATGAGGATCATGGATTGATACAAGTAAATGCTTCATTTAGTTCCTATTAGGAGGGGTAATCACCCCTAGCATTCCCCTGAGATACTCAAAAGTATCCATCGACAATGGCTTAGTAAATATATTTGCAATTTGTTCTTTGGTAGGCACATACTCCAATCTAACTTCTTTCTCATTCACTTTCTCCCTGAAGAAATAAAACTTGATTGATATATGTTTAGTCTTAGAGTGTAGCGCTATATTCATTGATATATTTATTGCACTTAAGTTGTCATAGTATATGTCAATAGGCTCTTCATATATTACTTAGATATCTCTCAACATCTGTTTCATCCATATAACCTGAGTACAATTATTGGAAACAACAATATATTCTTGTTCAGTAGTAGATAGAGAAATTGAGTTTTTCTTTTTACTTAACTAGGATACCAGCTTCTTCCCTAAGAAGAAAGCACCGCCACTAATACTTTTTCTATCATCCACATCACCAGCCCAATCAGCATCAGTGTATGCACACAAAGTGAGATCATCATCCTTTGGATACCAAAGTACAAAGTCAACTATTCCTTTCAAATATCTAAAGATTCTTTTAACAACAGTCACATGTGATTCTTTTGGATCAGCTTGAAATCTAGCAACCATACATACAAGATTCATAATATCCGGTCTAGTCTAAGTCAAGTAGATCAATCCACCGATCATTGACCTATATCTGGTTTTATTTTCCTTAGGAGAGTCATCATTCTGATTCAACTTACATCTGATTACCATGGGAGTACCAGCAGGTTTGGAGTCTTCCATCCCAAAATTCTTCAATAGTTCTTTCACATATTTGGATTGAGATATGAAAACCCCTTGGTCTAACTGTGTAATTTGTAATCCTAGAAATAACTTAATTTCACCAATCATACTCATCTCAAATTCACTCTTCATCTCATTA
This sequence comes from Sequoia sempervirens, assembly GCA_007258455.2. NCBI lineage: Eukaryota > Viridiplantae > Streptophyta > Pinopsida > Cupressales > Cupressaceae > Sequoia > Sequoia sempervirens. The sequence goes on from VDFB02270651.1 coordinate 546,907,252, forward strand.
GCAAACTTCATGCGTATATTATCATCTCCACCAAAAATTATGTCATCAACAAAGACTTCTATGATTAAATCCTTATCATGATCTATCTTGAAGTATAAGTTACTATCAACAGTACCTTTAGTGAATCCAAGCTTCAGTAGATATTTTTCCAATCTGGTGTACCAGGCTCTAGGGGCTTGTTTGAGTCCATATAGAGCTTTCTTCAATTTGCAAACCATGTCTTCCTTATCTGTTAGCTGAAATCCATGAAGTTGTTCAATGTACACTTCTTCTAGTTCCCCATTCAAAAATGTAGACTTTACATCCATTTGATAGACTTTATAGTTCTTATAAGCAACATAAGCAAGAAATAATCTTACTTCTTCAATTCTAACAATAGGTGCAAAGGTTTCTTTGAAATAAATACCTTCCATTTGAGAGTACCCTTTACATACTAGTCTTGCCTTATTCCAGACCACTTCACCTTCCTCATTCAGCTTTTTCCTGAATACCCACTTAGTACGAATCGCATTCTTGTCTTTGGGCCTAGGAACCAATGTTCATCTTGACAGGCTTCAGTGACACTTTTAGGTTCAATCTTGGAAATCAGACAATATTCTTTTGCAATTTTACTTCTATTTTGCACTCCTTTACTCTTATCTCCTATGATTTGACTTTCAGAGTGATTCAACCTTACATACCTTGGAGTCTTGGTACTTTCTCAGACTTCTGTGTCTTTTGAACTTTCTTCTACACTTGCACTTGTCTATGCTTCCTGACTAACTTGATTTGTCAGAACAACTTCTGGTTGCTTCACTGGAACATATGGAATAATCTAAAGTAGCTTCGGTGTTTGAGTGTTCTTCCCTTGATTTGTGTTGTCTTCATCTGAATCATAGCTGCATCATCTAGATGATTTGACAGAGTCCTCATCAACTTTGATATTTACACTCTCAACAATCTTTCTCAATCTTCTATTATAGCATTGGTATGCCTTGCTCTTTATGGAGTAACCTAGGAAGATCCCTTCATCGCTTCTAGCATCAAAATTTCCTATATCATCATCTCTCCTCATATAACATTTATCCAATTCAAAGTATATACAACAGTGCTTACTACTTCACTCTAGTACATCTGAGGCACATTCCCTTCCATCATCATTGTTCTATTCTTACTTTCTGCAAATCCATTCTGTTCAGGGGTTCAAGGAGAAGATAACTATCTTTTAATTCCATGTTCTTCACAATAAGAATTGAAATCCTATCAGATCTTAGGCATTTGATTTTCAAACCTTTTTCATTTTCTACCATGGCCTTGAAACTTTTAAATTTTTCCAATGCTTCACACTTTTCTCTTAAGAAGGAAACCCGAATCATTCTAGAGTAATCATCAATGACCAACATAAAATACCTTTCTCCATGAATACTTATAACTCTAGAGGGACCACAAAGATTAGTATGTAGCAATTCCAACACATTATTTGAATGCAATTGTTTGCTTCAGAAGGAGACTCTAGTTTGTTTACCCATTTGATGTTAGTAGGCTTCACTAACCTAGGAAAATCTCTCACTTCTTGAGTAGAGCTTATCTTGATAATGTTGTCAAATTTTACATGACACAACCTCCTATGCCACAACCAACTTTCATCTACTCAAGCAATTAAACAACTTCCACTAGCAGTATTCAAGTGAAAAATATTACCTTTAGTTTGCACACCAATAGCAATCATGTTTCCAGAACTCCCACAAATCTTGCATTTACCATTCTTGAACTACAGTTCATATCCCTTGTGTACCATTTGTCCAACACTTAACAAGTTATGCTTTAGGCCTTCAACATAGAGAACATCCTCAGTGTTTTCCTTACCACCAAGGCTAATAGAACCCCTTCCATGAATCACACAAGCATTATTATCTCCAAATATTACAACCCCACCATCATACTTCTCTAGACTCACAAACTTGCTTTTATCACTGGTCATATGATGTGAGCATCCTCTATCAATGACCCACTCATCTTTCTCCTCAACTCGGGCTGCAAGAGCTTTCTTATCTTCAGTAGATTTAGTAGGCATAGATTTATTTTCAATGGTAGAAATTAAAGCCCATTCATTTTCATTTCCATTATCTTTATTAGACTCATCATCAGTTACTGCTTCTTCAGCAAAGTAGCATTTCTTTTAGAATCTAGGTTTTCTAGGCTTAGTCCTAGGAACTCTTTCAAGAAATCTTGAAGCAAAATGACCTATCTTATTGCATGAAAAGTTTTTTAATAGGAAATACATCTTCATACTTACCTTTTCCTCTTCCTTCTTGATTTGCAACTAGTGCTTCCATTTCTTGTACTTCTCTTTCTTTGTCTTTGAGCTATTTCAGTTCTTCATCATATTTATATATCTTTGTGGAGCTCTCTCCCAGACTGTATTTTTCCTGTAGCTTCCAGATATAGTAGCTTTGAATGAAGATTCAATTTTTGGTGTGGATTCACCAAATTCACTTATTTCAAAAGCAACAAGCTTCCCTATCAGTGTATCTCTTGTCATCTTGATTACAGACATAAATTCTTCAATAGAATGAACCTTCATTTTGTAAGGAGGCAAGGATCTGACTATCTTAGCCACAATTTCATCCTCACTCACTAAACCACTGGTACATTTAATACCTAGCACTATTTCATTTACTCTCTACATAAAAGAAGTAATATTTTCATCTTCACCCATCTTCAAATTCTCATACTTTCCTTTTAAGCTCTGTAGCTTAGCCATCTTCACCTGTGTATCTCCTTCATACAAGGTTTCTAGCTTCATCCAGATCTCATGAGCTATCTGTAGATCTCTCACATTAGACATCTTTGAATCTATTAGAGTGCTCACCAATGCTTCCATAGCTCTAGTATTACTTTTTGCATCTTTGATCTCATCAACAGTGGAGGGACCATTTTGAGGAATAATATATTGATCTCTTGTAATCATCCAATAAGAATCACCAATGCACTGTAGATGAAATTGCATCCTAACTTTCCATAGTGAGTAGTTGGTTCCATCAAATCTAGGACTGTCCTTCTTGAATGTTGATGTTTCCATCCCAGATCTCCTCAAGTTGTTAGACTTCTTTAGAGGAACCTGGCTCTGATACCAATTGTTGGAAGAATAAGGAAAGACAACTGAGAGGGGGGGTGAATCAGTTGTCACAAAAATTTAAATTTTTTCTAGCTTAACTTATCCTTAATCTTAGAACTGATGATTGAACAATTAACCATAAGCAATTAACACATCAAAGAGACAAAGAACACCAATTTTTTTTCTTACATGGAAACCCTGTTAGGGGAAAAACCATGGTGGATGTTAGTCCATAAGATTATACCCTGCTAAAAGTATAATGAAGAACAATAAGAGGAATGCACATGCATTCAGGAACACTACCTAGAGCTCACTGCTCAATTACAAAATGGGCTCACTTCCCAACAAAGTTGATTAAAAATCTAGAGGGTATGAACTAAGAAAATAGCTTCTGCTCAAGCCTGATTACAGTTCCAATTAAGCTCAACACTTCTTCACACTTTGTAGAATATTCTTCACACTCTTCTCAGTAATTATATTCATACATATGCACATAGGTGCACACAAAGCATGATTATCATCAATGAACTAATCACCCTTATATATCCACTACATGAGATTCCATCACAACTTCGTCAGCCAAGAAAATAAAATATATTTGCAATGTCGGCCTAGTTTTACAAATAAAATTTTAATGCATATCCCCCAAGGTCAGCCACAACATAGTGGAGACCAAAATTAACATCTCCAATACAAAAAGACTTTAATTAATTTCGCCTCAAACATCCGTGACACACTATCACCAACATGTCAGCTAGAAACATGAAAAATCAAACATGCACACAAAGATCTTCAACCACGAGCTCACTAATTAATGTGGACATACCACAAAGATAGATAATGAACTAGAGACATCCGAGAACACCAAGAAAGAATAGAGAAGCATCCACAATGACCGAGATTACCAGAATCACACAATCTTCATTTAGGAACACTGACAGAGACCAACAAAACACTGTTAGACCATAACTCACACAAAAATTCATGCAGACCTCTAAAACTTCTGGTAGATGATCTAGTCATACTCAAAAATAAAACCTTTAATCCACATCAGCTAATATTTTACGTATAAAAAAAAATACTTTATGACCTGCACAGTTCCACTAGGAACCTGGAACACTTTTCCTTATAATTTTCTCAATATCCTTGACATATACAACAATAGATACACCAAATGCTAATAGTGTTGACATCAATGACAACCACATATCAGCAACACATCCAAAATATCCAAAAATCTCCCAGCATTTTCAACCATATTTCCAACACTTAAGATATTATGCTTCAAACCTTCCACATGTGTATGCACAGGATAATGATGGGCCAAAAAGTGGCGATATGATGGGTATTTGTAGGGTATGCGGCTGATGAATTCTTTTAACCCAAAATTAATGAAATGAAAAGGGTTTTTAAAGGAGATTATCAACTTTCCACCAATATAAATTATGTTTTACTTTGAATTTAATAAATAATTATTATTCATTTTCTATTTGAATTATGACTAAAGTCCTAATTGATAGGTTGATTGAAAAACATCTATAGCTTTCAAACAGTATCACATTTTTAGAATCTAAAACATTCATCACATTCTATGCTTTGCATACATTTCATTCTATGCTTTGCATACATATATGGATTTAAAATATTATAAAAAAATATTCTCATTTTATTGTGGTTAGGGTGGTTAGACAAATACCTACTTCTTATTTTTTCCCTATATTTAAGTACTGCTACATTGAAATTTCAAATTTTCACCTAATAGATTTTAAAAAATAAAAATAAACCTAATAGTTTAGAAACTACATTCAATTTTCTACAAATTATATTCTTTCATATTTTTGAAATAATATAGATAACTTATTCAAATTTTTACGTCAAGTTGCCTAACTCTGATTTTTTTGATTTTTTTGCCACTTTAAGGCTTGTTTTTTCCATGATGATTTTGCACATACCCACATATAGAACATCATCATTATTATGTTTACCATCAAGAGAAATTGATCCTCTACCATGGATTACACTAGCTTTTTCATCACCAAATCTTACAACACCACCATCATACTTTTCCATGCTCACAAATTTACGACTGTCAATCACCCATTCATCTTTTCCTTCAACTCTGGCAGCTAGAGCTTTTTCCACATTTATGCAACTAGCAGATTCAGTAGGTATTGGATCATTTTCCTTTATAGAGATAAATACCCATTGATCCTTAATTAAATTCCCTTTATCATATTTATCATATGTCACACCTTCATCAACAACATAATAACACTTTCTTTGGAATATAGGCTTGTTAGGTCTTGGCTTAGGAACTCTTTCAGAAAACCTTGAGGAAAAATGACCTATCTTATTGCAAGAAAAAAATTTAAGAGAAAAATTTCCCTTTATAATTACCTTCTCCTCTGGCTAGCCTCTTGAAAATAAGTGCTTCAAGCCCATCTAGTTTTCTCTCTTCTTCAATCTCTCTCATTTCTTGCTCATACTTGGAAATTTTTCTAGAAGAACTTTCTCCCGGATCATATCTCTGCTTATCTTTTTTGGACATAGTAGCTTAGAATGTATATTCTATCTTAGGAGGAGATTCACCAAAGTCACTTAACTCAAAAGCAGCAAGTTTACCAATCAACATGTCTTTGGTTACATTTGTCATAGTTTAGATCTCCTCAATAGCAGTAGCTTTGTGTTTGTATGCAGCAGGAAAGGATCTAAGCACTTTAGCAACAATCTCTAATTCTTCCAATGTTCCACCATCACATCTGATACTACACACAAGTTCATTTACTCTCTATATAAAAGAAGTGATGTTCTCATCTTCACCCATTCTCAACATTTCATATTTCCCTTTCAGGCTTTGCATCTTAGGAATCTTTACATGGGTATCACCTTCATACAAATTTTCCAACTTTTTCCAGATCTCCTAAGTAGTCTTCAGCTCCATTACATTCATCATATCAGAATCAGTTAGAGCACTCAACAATGCTTCCTTAGCCTTGATATTGTACTTGCTTCCTTAATCTCACCTATAGTAGAAGAACCATTCTATGGGATGATATACCTATTCTTTGTAATTGTCCAGTAAGGTTCACCAATGCATCTCATATGACACTCCATTTGATTCTTCCACAAAGAATAATTAGTTCCATAAAATCTCAGATTATCCTTCTTATATGTCGCCATCCCGGATTACCTCAAGCGGTCAAGCTTCTCCGGAGGAACCCGCTCTGATACCAATTGTTGGAAACACAAGGGAAGACAACTAAGAGGGGGGTGAATTAGTTGTCTTAGAAATTATACATATTAAACTTATTCTCAAATCTGATAAATAAACATGAAAGCATAAACCATCACCACATGAAAAACACACAACACCAAGATTTTTACATGGAAACCTTGTTAGGGGAAAAACCATGGTGGAGGTTAGTCCACAAGATTATACCCTATTAAAAGTATTAGAAATGGGGAATGCACAAGCATTCAAGCACACTGCTCAATTACAAAAGGCTTACTACCCAAAAGAAGACTCACTGTCTTACAGTCACATTCAGATTACATCTGGAATATTTTGAACTGAGAAAATAACATCTTCTAATACCTAATTATAGTTCTGGTTAAGCACATAAAAACTTTCATCTGCTTACTCTTCTTCACACTTTACTTCTACCTTCGAAATATTAGAACATTATTTGCACTTATCACATAGCATACATCACACACCATACCATCAAATGGTATAAAAAATCATGCATATATATCTGCGACTAAGGATAACATCAACTACATGTCAACCCAACAAATTATGAAACATGTACAAAATGTCGGCCCAATCCATAAACAATTATCATTGCAGACCAAAAAATGTTGGCCAAAAAATAGTAAGGAGCCAAAACAACATCCTCAAATAGGGAACAGCTTCAAAAATTATGCCTTGAAGATCTACAACACGCTACAATCACCCTATCACCCATGATTATGAAAAACATGAACTCACAAAAGTAAATCACCAATCACAAGCACAACAATCAATGCGAACCAACAACATAGATAGAGCATGATCTAGAAACATCCATAAGCATCATGATTCACCACACAAGCATCCAAAACAAATCAAATTACTAGAATGACATCATCTTCTTTCAGGAACACCAACTAAAGCAATAAAACAACTATCAGAACATAGATACCCATAACTCAATCAAATCTCCATGCAAACCTCTGAAATTTCATGTGGATAAACTAGATATACTTGTCAAAAAACCCTTTAATTTGCAACCTCTTATCATCAATATACTAAGCTAGCCACCATACTAAACTTCACTACATCATCGACAACCTACAACTTATTTTATTACAATTTTCTCAATATCCTCGACATATACAGCCTTAAAGACATTAATGGAAATAGTGTTGAAATCAATGACAACCACATATCAGCAATATCCAACAAGGCTCATATGCCAAAGGTGGCGTATGAGTCCTAGATCACTAGATCTAGAACACACAACATCAAAAATTGAATAATCATTTGTCATTTATTAAATGTTGGGATTATCTTTAGAAAAAATACATTAATTAAGGCTTGTGAATGCAAAATAGAACCAAATAAGGCACAAAGAAGCCACATTTTAGTAGGGAGGACCCAAAAAAGTGTGAAAATGTAATGGGTTACATTCTTCTACACTACACCTAGTTTTATTCAATTTTGCAAAGATGAGTCAACTCACTGAGCCCTCAAAGGTTAAACCTAAAGTGAAGAAAACAAAACATAAAGCAAAGAAGTCAAAATTTGAAGCATTAGAGTATAAACCCAAAAATAAAGGGGTTAAGAAATACTTTGCAAGATTTATGGAAGATGATCTCATGGAGTTATTCTAGGGGTGAAGATAGTTGGAAAGAGATCTACTGGTGAAGGATTTTGACTGATGAAGATTCAACAAGAGAAATTGGAGACATCACAATACTCCAAAATGGGTAGGATTTATCTCAATATGCATATCAGAGGTCAAAGTCCCATTGTCCATATTGAAACTTATGGACATGTGATCCTGGAAAGGTCATTGTGCTCAATGTTTTTGTAGAGGTAGATTTTATTAAGGAGATTGCCAAGTGTTATGATCCTGATGCTAGAATCATAGAGTTTGAAAGGGACTCCAATATTGGACATTAATAGAAGTCAAATTGTGAGGACATTTGGGCTCAACCCCTTTGCTATAGTTTCTATCAATTTCAATGCATTGTGTAAGGAGTATTGTTGTGCCCTCAGCACACAAGCCTCATTTGGAACGGGGACCCTCTCTTTCCTTCGCCTTGCTGGGTCATTTTTGTCGTTGCCTCATTTTGCGTGCCCCATGTTTGGTGTCCCAAATGGTCAGCGAGTCTCAAAGTATCATTTCATGTCAACCATGTTTCATCCCCCTCAAATTTTCTAAGTCTTAGGTCCTCACAGAGTTCCCTTAATAGTTTGCCTTTGTAAAGTGTCCTTGGGGCCCTCCAGGTCCGTCATGGTAGGTTTCCCTTGGCAGATTTCCTTGGTGCATTCATTGTGTAAAACATCTGAAAGGCTTCGTCCTTCTGTGGCCTAGGGTCTACCACCTTGGTCGCTGTTCTCATGTTTTGAAAAGTTCAACTAACCATCCTTCATTCGTATCGAGCTTGATTTTCCAAATCTCCCTTCCCGGGTTTCCATTATGAGCTGGCCTTTCAAAAATGGTCGTCCCCTAGTGGATTTCCATCCATCGGACCCCGAGGTATTCTTTTCCAGTGGATTTCCATCAAACACGTCAAGCGGCTATTTTCCAACGTCTTCCCGGCCTCTAGACTCTAGCCTGCCTACGGCCATTTTTGAATTTGAAAACCTGCCAACTCTCAGGTTGTCATATGAGTATTAATGGCTGGAATTTAATGTTGTGTTTTCTATAAATAGGCTAGTTTGACCTATCATTTTCACAGTTCAGGTTAGCTAGAGTGATTAGAGCAATCATAGAACATTCATCACACGTTGCCCTTGAGCCCGTTGCCTCCCTTCGCCAATCCTTCACATCTATTGACAGTTTCATCATCCTTATTCATCGGGCTCTAGCAGTAAGTTGGCCATCTACCCTCCTATTGTGCTTGTCTATGATTTTACACAAGAATAGGGGATAAAAAGGGATGAAAAATGAATACATTTGATAGAGAAAAATGAGGTGTTTAAAACCCATGTGGAAGAGTTTTAAGAAACCTTCATGAATCACCCTTAAAGCACTAACAGAACCTCACTCCCTCGGTGCCATTCTTCGGCTAGGGAATTTGTGAATCTCGGACCCCCTGACTCCCAACACTATCACTTACATGCAAAAAAAAGTGAACTGTCGAATAGTGAACCTACCTCTCGAGCCTGCCATGGCAGGAAGACTTTCATCCACCGCCATTGGAATTTTATCTTTTGAACTAAAATGGAGTGGATTCCTTCACATTTCCTAGGTCCGTTTCCATGAGATTCCATCCCCGAGATGCCGCCCATCATTTGCCTCTTCAAAAGGCATTCTGGCTCCCTCCATCTGGCCTCCAAACCCCGTCCCTCTATTTATTTCTCAACATTGAAGTTGAAACAACCTTACCAAGCGCCCTCCGGGTTCTGGTTCACGAATTTCTTTTCGCAGATCACCATGATGATATCGCCATTCCTCATAGTTTTTTGGTGACTTCCTTCCACTCCCTAGGCTCTGGTCATCCTTTGACTACACGAGTGAAAACAATAAAAGTCCCCAACCTTTTATAGATCATACATGTCAGGCTTCCGCAATCGGGACTCCATCCCATCCTAGTCATAGAAAAATGGAGAATTTCCTTCACCTTCCCGGCATCCAAGGCCCAGTCCTCTGTTGGCCAATGAAATCCATTCAGTGAAAACAAAGAAAATATATAGGCTAGACCCTCTACCGAGCCTATGCCATTATACTTCTTCTAGTGGACTTCTGCTCGCTACCTGTCGTTTCCAGACGACAATCCTCAAGTGGCCTCCTCCCAACTCCAACTTGAACCACTTAAACAATCAAGAGTTGTGTCAATCACCTTTCAAACCCATGGGTGCCGATTAGTGGAATTCCACCCCCAGAATGTCACCTCACTATGGTTGTTCCTAACATAAAACTTTAGACAGCCTTCCCTCCTCTTGATTTCGATCACCTAGAAGATGAACCAAATCCCTCCAATCGTCAAACAACTTTGACCTACATGCTAAAATAGGGCATGCTCCCACTGGACCTTCCAATTTGACCAAGTCATGAGGCGGAAGAAATCATACAAATTTCCTTTCCCTATTCTCCCTTCAAAACAACCATCCTAATAGGGAAGTCCGACCTCTGGGGCCCAGACAATCCAAACTCCCTCCTAAGAACTACTAAAAAACAACTTGGACTAAATTTTAGACTTTTGAATGATGAATTATCTAATCTAACTCTGTTTGTAGGGATTTGGGTAACCTTTTGTGTTTTCATGCTTGATTATGCTCACCTTGCCTCTATTTGCAAAATATATGGAATTAGGTGCAAGACCCTCGGGGGCAGTTGTGGAGAAAGATAAAGGGAAGAAAACAGGAAAAGCTCCTCGTGGAAAAGAAGACAAAGACCAAAAGAAATACCAGTTCCAAGGGGAACTATTGCAATCTAAAGTCACCACAGATTTGAAAGAAGTCTCTGACACCAACATAGTGCATGTGAACATTGATGAATTCATACAAAGGGTTAGGATCAGCCCTAAGATATAAAATTAAAGATTGATCAGAAGCAACGGGATAGCCAAAGCTACAGGTTTTTCTTCTACTCTTGTAGCCCTCAAACTAGTAATGGCTTGCAGGGAGGCATACCAACCAGAAACCAAAATGATAATGGACAAGGATGGGAATGTGTTAGCTGACATGTCAGCCCAAGCAATAACTAAGACCTTTCATGTCCCTACATTCAGGGAGATGGAATTTCCAACCATAGTAAGACTGCAAGGCAATGTGGGACGAGAACCCAATTAAATGTCAGAAGCTTCTAAATCAACATTGGCTCAATGAGAAGAGGGGTAGCGCTGCAAAGGTTCCCCAAGAGATCTTTCACAGTGACTTCTATTAAGACTATCATGATCTGGTACCCTACTAAGTAGAGTAATGGGCCTTCCTACTGTAGCCTAATTTCAAGAGTGGATGGTCTACTTCGTTGAATAGATTCTCCAAGGAAAAGAGAATATCACATTCTACTGGGGAGGGATAATAAGTGATTTCTTTCATGAGTAATTCATGGCAGTCAAAAAGACCTCCAAGTTCTACATGACATCCTACCTGGTCTATTCCTGGGCTAATCAAAGGCAATATAGTGGCTTATTCAAGGATTTGAATGAAGAACAAGGTAGGGAGCTGAAAGTCTATGACAGGTACCCCTAGTTGCAATACAAGAACTACAAGAAGGACTATTGTAGGGTTAATGAAATTTTCATAGGTCATATCATCAAATTGATTAGGGGTGAATTTGAGAGGTGAGTCTCCCACAGTGCTAATGCTTTTCTAAAATAGTATACTTTCTTGTTCATTTAGTACCCGAAATTTACATACATCCACGCTCAAGGCTTCTCAGAAAGAACAAACAAGCTGCCCTAGTATGCCAATGACTGGATAATATTGTTGGAGCTTTCTGAATAGCTGTGACATGTGCACACCCTCTTAAGCAATAAAAATTTGGAAGGGATTTCTTATCCCCTTTCTTTTGGCCAAGGGATGTACAAGCTCCATAGCTCCCAATGTGCCCAAAACTCAGAAAAGGAATTGGTCGAGTATCATTTCACACTCCACATGGCCCGGCCATGGATGGATCACTATGGACACATAAGGAAGGCACTTAGACATGAATACACCCATTTTCATAGCGTTGAAGTTTTATGGGCCAATTGTAAGGATGACTTTGAGGAGCAGATGAGGCACTACATGCGAATGACCACATACTTTGTGAAAAGGGTGAACCTATTCTCAGTGCCTGATCAAGTAGAAGAAGATGAGAACACAGTGATAGACCCTTGGTATGATGCAGTTGCCAATTTTCCACAATTGCTAATTGATTGGGACAAGCAAGTTGTTGATGACCTCAACATTATGATCAAATTCATCGAGGCTCATACAAAAGAACGGATTGATGGAAAATTTTCCCAATTGAAGCAAGAAGGGGTCGTCCTAACTTAGGAAGGGCTTGAAAGTGAGCCAAGTGAAATAGATGGTGGGTTAACTACTATGTCAATAGGAGAAACTTTAAAGTCCCCTCCACTCACTCACTCAAGGAAAATAAAGGAGAATGATGAGTAGCAGTCCAATCCAAAAGTATATGCTAGGAAGGCCTTAGAAGGTGAGCTTTCCAAGAGACATAAGAAATTGGGCAGCATCATTGAAATTCCTATTACACAAGAGGATCCACTCCATGAGGGAGAGGATATTGAGGCTGACCAACCCATGTCCCCACCGACTATCTCCACTACTACTAATCTTTCACTAACTTCTCAAGCCATGGCGGCTACCTCCCCACTTGCACTGGACATCTCGGTCCACCTTGTCTCTTCTTCACCAATTGGAGCCATCGTGGTGTTTGATTCTTCTTCAGCCACCACCTCTCCAATTTCTTCTGCTTCCATATTGCCAACCACGTCCTTTCCACTAGCCACAACAAAAATACCTATACCGGCACTCTCCCTTCTAGAAGCATTCTCATGGCATATGCAGGGTGTCCCCTCCAAAATTTCTAAAGTGTTAATGAATCCAACCATCCAGGTTGGCCTGGCACAGGTTCTTGCCAACATTCCTGCCTCAAAGCCTTCGACTGAGCCTCCCGAAATGAAAGCTATAATGGAAATATCTAAGGATTTGGAGAGATAGGTGAGGTAAGCCATAAAGGCATTGGAGGAGGGAGCATATCACTACCATGAGAATCCAAAACACCAACATCTACAAATTGATAAGATAGTCCATGAAGGAGAGGAGAAAAAATATTTTGAGAGCAATGAAGAAAGGGATGACAACACTAAATTCATTATACAAACATTTGATGCCAATTTTGAGGAAGAGCTGGCCCAACAACTAAAGGATGTTGGAGAAGAAATGGAAAGACCACCTCTTGAAGAAGAAAGGAAAGAGGATGAAAAAATTGGAGATAGCACTGAACTTCCAACCGGTGAACAAGAAGAAGGCCTCAAGCATAGTGGAGAGGTACCTCTCTCATAGGAGAAAGAACAAGAAAAGAAAGAACACTTGGATGTGTCACCTCCATGCAAGGAAAAGAAAGATAAAGAAGAGGATAAGCCTGAAGAAGAGGCTAAAAGCCACAAGAATCCAGAAACTGAGCATCCTGAGGAACATGGGCATGAAGAAGAAAAGGAAGAAAGAGATATTGAAGGGGAAGATAGCCCCAAGAAACGCTTTCCCATCAAATCCATTATCAAACGCATGGTGTTCATCTAGGACTCTGATGAGGAAAAAGAAGATACAAGGGTAGAGAAAGAATCTCCCAAGGATAAAGAGATTGAAATCAGGAAAGATGAAAAGGAAGGTGACTAGGAATCACCCAAAGAAAAGTCCCCGATGCCTGATTGGCTAGAAAAGCAACTGGAGAAGAAAGCTCCTGCCCCAAGGGATCCAAGAAGAAGATTGGAGGTCATATTGGCCTGAGCTCAGATCAGCACTAAGAAGGAGAAAAAGCCTCAAATTAGATCAAAGATGACAATGGATGCCTCTAGATCCAGAATAGTGAAAGTAGCTACGCTAGTGGTGGGAGAAGAAAGAATAAGCTATGTCTCCACCATCGACCTAGGAACTACTTCAAGAGAGAAGAAGGTGGATCACCTTCAGGAGTCCGTTGCTACAGTGGTGCATCTAATATAGCAAGATAAGATCTCCAAGGATGACCTCAAAGTGCAGCTAGCTGACTTGATGACGTATATAGAACAATGGTCATTAGCAGAAGAACAACCTACGACATCTTCGGCCCTACCGCAGTTTCTCTCTAAGGAACAAGTAGATAAGATGGAGAAAAGGAAGAACTTAGCTAAGACCATGAAAGATTGGTTCCAATAGGTTCTCTATGTTAGAAATATGGGCATCAGTCATGCTGTTAGGAAAACAAACAAGTTCTTGGATGTACAAAAGTCTCTCAAGGGCACAAGGAAATTCTATACGGACTTCTCGAGGATATATGGGTCCACTTACCTGAAAATTGAGGCCATCCTCATGTTGCCAAAGAAAACTTGGAAAAGGAGCTTGCATTCAAGGAAGATGATGATTGGCTCGTGGATATGTGGAAGTTGGATTTCGAGAACTGAAAGGAGAGATTGGAGTAGGTCCTTTACAATGTGGATCCAGATATTGATTGGTCCAAGAATGTTAGGGCAGATTACATCTATATTTGAAGCTAATGATGGGGTTCAACATGCTTGTCAGTCAAATTGATTCGGAAAAGGTAAAGCCGCATTTCCACAAGAAGATTAAAGATGGAATGTAAGGTGAGGTCACTATAGAATTATTGAGTTTTGGTGCTTAAGCCCTCACCCAATCTAAATAATTCAGAGATCACATAGCCAAGTATGATGAAGATTGGTAAAAACTCACCGACATGTCCAAGCAATGGAGTTACTAGGTACTACAATCTGAGATCATGGAAGTTGAGAAGCTCCAGCCACTAATTCTGAATTTCATGGATTATGTTGCTTTGAAGAAGCAAGAAGGGAACCATATTATTGATGATGAACTCCTTATAGAATAGTTGCAGAAAAGGTACTCAGCAAAAAGATAAAATGCTATAGTGTTGCCACTAAAAGACAAAATAGGGAAAAGACAAGAAATGTATTTTCAAATGTAATAGATTTGGGGGTAGGTAGAACCCTAGTTTGTAGTGAATCTTGGCCACACAATTCAAATTAATCTTGGCCACTCGTTCTACTTTTTGAACACTATAAATAGGGGGTCTCCTCTCATTTTCAAAAGAGAGTTGAGTTGTTGTAATGACATGTTGCAGAAATTTTAATAGAAATACATTGACTTTGGTGGGTTTTTGAGTTTCCTTGCTTGTTTCATGATTCTTTTCCCATAGGTAGATGATTTAGATATATTTACTTTTGTTGTTCTTCATGTTCTTAGATTTCTTTGATAAATTTAGTAAATGTTGTTTTGTGGTTGTGAAGATTTCTACTATGTTGATTCCTTTCTTGTCCATAGTTTCTGATGTTTACTGTTGGTAAATGGCTATCCAAAGTTAGTCTAGGCATAAACTAAAAGTTGCTCCAAACTTCTGTCTTTATTCATGCATGTTTATGGTGAATAAATGGTAGAACATTTGTAGTCCTTAGAAGCAAGCACAAGTTTCATGATATTGTGAGTTTTCAGGTTAAGTGAAATTATATTTAAGGAATTGTCCATAGTAGAACCTCCATGATCATTGTTCATAGTTAGTTTCAGATCAAGGAACCTCTTCTTCCTTGCTCTTTTTTCCTTTTCTTTTAATAAGTAACCTATGCTAAGGTTCATTGCACATTGTAAAGCCAAATCTTAAGATAAAACAAGAGTTTATAATTGCTATTCAAACCTACAACAAACTGCACTTCAACTTCCCATCTCAGGGACTCCATTCCAAGATTCACTTTGCATCCAACTACCTAAGCCCCCCCTCTGATTACTAGAAAAATCACATCAAACATCAATTGAGGATTTCCATGCAAGTCATGACCTGACACATGAGAGACCTTGGGGTGATTTTCAACAAATTGTTGGTGGAGATTTCCTTTCAAGAGAGGTAGTGCACCTATGCACTGCCTATGTTGAGAAAGTGGTAAAACACACATCAATAGAATTGACGCTAGAAGGAGGGCGGAGTGAAGTTGGATTGAATTTGGATTGTTCTCCCCTGAAATATTTCAAAGAGTTTTAAGGTCTACACCAAACAAAGGGAAATTTCAAGAGTTGTAGCCCCCCACAAGGGCTAAATGAACTAAAGGAAGGGACGTCACCTCTTCCTCTTCATCTATCCCATCTACTTCCTTCCACCTTCACCTTCCTCCACCTTTCATCCATCCTCCACTCAGTGACTCCAAACTACCTTTGGGCCTCATCATTCTGGCAGCTGGGGAGTAACCTCTTCCCCTGCCCTCCAAATCCAAGGTGCAGTCCCAGCCGCCGCTGCCTTAGTGTAGCCCCAAGTTACTATTCTCCAACAATAGGAACCACCTCCATCTCCCCCCATGGCTTGGTTGGTGCAAAATCCTTCTCTGTTGCACTTCGCTACTTATCATGATATGCCCAAGAATCCAGAAACCTTTTGCACGAATTTCAATTCCCGTGATCCACAAAGGACAACAGAAGAACATATCAAGATATTTGAAACATCGATCAAGGATATGTAGATTGATTATGAGGACGTTGCATGTTGCCTCTTTCCATACTCCTTGGGAGAGGAATCTTTTTATTAGTATATCAATTTTCCGAGGGGGTCCATTACCTCATGGGACCTCATGATGAATGCTTTCCTATAGAAATTCAAAATTTTGATCAGCCCTCCAGAGTTGTACTGATAGTTTATGTCCGTCTGAAGGGAAATTAATTAACCAATCAACTCTCTCAATGATCATTTCCATTGCACCTTTATGATACTTCAAGATACATATGTGCACAAAAATGCTATGGCCTTGCCCATCTACTATACATCATTAGATAATCTCATGTTAGCATTGGTAAAAAGGATGCGCCCACCACTCACCATGCTGGTGAGTGCTTATGCAGAAGCTGTCATTGCCAGTGCAGATTTGGGGCAGAATATTTTTGGTCCGCTACCTTCTTTGGGTCTAGTGGCTCATCTAATGTAGGTTCAAGGGCTTAACCAAGCATTCATTCATTAGACACCTCTTATGAAATAGGTGCCTCAGTTTCCCATTGTCCCACATGCTCGATAGCTGATGAATCATGCACATCCTATGCCTTCTTACTCTCAACCTCAACAATAGCAAACCTACCCTCATGCTCCCCAACAACATCAAGTGTACTCTCAGTAGCCTCAAGCTCCATTATACCTACCCAGGACTAGAATTCCCTCCTGCACATCAAAATCAACTCGCGGCCCTGGCCATTTTTCTTCAAAATCAAGTGCCACAGCTAAACAACACTGAGAAGGACCAAGTTGAGGAGTTGACTGAGATGATAAAGAAAATGTCCACGGAGATGATGCACATGAGAAATCAAAATAATCAGTTGTAGGCCTCCCAATGTAGCCTCTAGGCTAATCTTATTTGGGATAGTAGAGATAATACAGACAATAGAGATAACCATGAAGCGAACACGTCTTCTATATAAAATTATGATAGAAGGAAAATTTTAAATTGGAACTTCGAAAGGAGACCTTCCCAAAGGAAAAATCAAACATGGAACACTAGGCCCAACAATGGAGGTGTTCCTACTCCTCTTGATCAACCCACCAACAATGAGAAGATGAATAGTGGAGTATACCTAGCTGAAGCGGCCTTTTCCAGATGGTGCCAGATTCACAAGACAAGCAAACACTCTGAGTTGGATTGTCCCAAATTCCAGACAGCTGCAGAAATATTTCAAGTGGAGGTCTAGAACATTGTTAACAATGCCAGTTGCAGGGACATCGTCCCATCTGAGCCTTATGACTCCTCCTACCTCGTAGTTAACCAAGATCCACTCCTGTGGAGGGACTGCAACAAGCCTGAGATCAAGGCTTCCCCCACTAAGAATGAAGAAGTGCAAGAGGTAAGTAATGAAGAAACCTTGTCTCATGTTTTTGATTCAGTAGAAAATGGTCTCGAAGATGAGGAAGAACCATACGTAGACAAGACTCACATGTTGTACCAAAGAGAAACTCCCTAGTTCCTTAGGAATAGGCAAGCGAGTGGACCTTTTACAAATTCTACCCCACTAAATAATTTTAGTACCCTGCCTGACCCTAATGCCAGCAATAACCCTAGGCTTCCCCATGTGCCTACTCAGTATCTCAATAAGGATAGGCCATAAAATCAAGCACAAAATCAGCCACAAAATCAGCCACAAAATTAGTCACAAAATCAATCAAATCATACACTATCTGAACCCACTAGTTTCATCATAGGTGATGCTTTTGAAATTGAAAAAATGGGAAAGTATGTTGCAGAAGAGTTCAAAAACATTAAGATCAATTTTTTTGCACTTGAGTTGCTCAAGGTTCCTACGGTCAGGCATGCCTTCTTTAGAGTTATTAATGGAACCCCATCTTCTAAGTCAACGCCGAAAATATTAGCCAAGAAAGTTTCTTTTGAGGACCCTCTAAGTGAACCTGTTATTCATAAAATTCATGGCAAGAAGACTAATACACCTTAAGGTCAGTTGACGGGTAAACAATCTGCCAAAGAATTGAATCAGAACAAGAGGCAGAGCTCCAAGGATTAGTCCTCTGGGTAGGCCAAGGATAGGACTTGTGATAAGAATAAAGCTCAAGTGGCTCAAGTAGACACACCCATGGGTTTCTTTCAAGGGAAGTTGGAAACACCACCCTTCCTCACCACCATCCGGATATTTAGGAAAAATCTACACAATTGCCTGATCAACTTTGGAGCATTTTCCAATGTCATACCACTCACAGTGTGTAAATCCCTTGGGATTACCCCCACACCTTCAAGGAGAAAGGATACTCAGCTGGACAAGATAGAGGTTAACATTGTGGGAGAAATGAATCGGATCCAAATGCAGATTGTTGCAGACCCAAGGGTGCAACAAATTATTGGCATTCAAGTTGTGGATATTCTGGACACATATGGGATCATCTTGGGATGGGACTTCACCTATGCATTGAAAGGATATGTTGCGATATATTTTTCTCATATGTGGCTGCCATGGAAGGGGCTACCAAATCAGATCTGTATAGATCGGGAACCACACATGAAATTCATGATCATGGAATACAACAACCTAAATGAGGTGTTGTCTATTGAAATGAAAATGGGAAACTATTGTACCTTTTCTTATCAAGAAGAAGTGGAGATTCAAGAAGAAGGGATGGTTGTCGAGGTCCTCTTGGTTCAATGCAACCCTCCATTTGATTTATCCCATATGCCTCTGAGCATAGAAATGTTAATAGAAGTCGATGATGAGGAAATCCATGAGGATAGAACTTTGGGATTGTTGGATAGATTTTAGGACTTTATGGAGAAGTGCATACATAATCAACTTAGCCTGGGTGCAAGAATGAATTTCCAAGAGCTCCTACTTCCAAATTGGTGTTGGGTACATGATGCTGCCCACACTGAGTTCGAGTGTTGTTTATGCCAAACAATAGTGGAACATGTCAAGAGATTAGCTACTCCTCAAAAGGAAACATCATTAGGGCAGCCCGCCCTCAATCATACCAAACTGACACCTACTCTGAATGTTGTATATGTCAACTCATAGCTTAAAGGTAATGATCACCTGATTGGCCCTAGCGTCAAAGAGCCTTCCAAATTTTGGACATTATGCTTCGACGGATCCAAGTCAAAGTAGGGTGTCGACACCGAATTTGAACTAATCATCCCCATAGGTAAGACCTATTTTCTACCCACAAACTTCAATTCTATTGTACCAATAATGTGGTGGAATATGAAGCTTTAGTTCATGGCCTTTTGATGGCCTTGAGGAAAAATGTTAAGATGCTGCAAGTCTTCGGTGATTCTGAATTGGTAGTCAAACAAGTCAAGAAATTGTACTCCTATCACGACAAAAGGTTGGAAAACTATAGGAATAGAGTTTGGGATCCTTTAGAAGGTCTGGACACATTTAATATATAGTTGATCCCTCATACTCAAAATCATATAGTTGATGCTTTGGCTCAAGCAGCCAACACTTTACAACCCTTGTCCTGTCGGGACTCAAAAAATTTACTATTGAGTTGACATCCACACCATCTATCCCGAAAAATGTCACCCATTTCTAGGTGTTCAATGATGACAAGCATATCATGGAATTCATCACGAGTTCAGGCGTGTTCACAACACAAATAATTGATGAGGCTGATCTGGAAGAAGTTGAATTAGACATAGAAGGAGCTATTAACCTCAAGACCAACACAATTCCTAGAGGTATGCTTCAGCTTGAACGTATTTTCAACTTGGATCAAATCAGAGATATGGATCAACAAACCAAGAAGGATTCCATAAGCAACTAGTGTGACGCTCACAACCTAGGAATAGCCGAGGAGGTCAAAAATGTTTTTATTGGCAAGGTGTGCACATGGGAAGAAAAGAAGGGGATTGTCGATTCCCTGTGAAAGTATCACAATGTGGTGGCATGGAGCTATGTAGACTTAAAGACTTATGATACCTCCATCATCATGCATACCATCCCTCTCAAGACATAAGTGCGGCCATTCTGCCAATGACAATATCCTATGAATGCCTTGTTGGAACCCGTTATTTACAAGAAGTGCAAAAATTACTTTCAGTGAGGATCATCTTTCCCATCAGGCATTCCACATGGCTGGCCAACTTGATCCCGGTCAAGAAAAAGAATAGAGAGATTAGATTGTGCTTGGATTTCCAAAATCTGGACAGGGCTTCAGAGAAAGACAACTATCTAGTGCCTTCATTGGATGAGGTGTTGCAGATCATTAATGGATCAAAAATGTTGTTCTTCCTCAATGGGTACTCTAGGTTCAACCAAGTTATGGTGCAATATGAAGACCATCACAAGACAACATTCACCACCAAATGACAGACCTTTGCTTACAGAAGAATGCCCTTTGGGTTCATCAATGCTGGTGCCACCTTCCAATACGCTATGGACATTGCCTTCAAAGACTTGAGTAGGAAGTGCATAATCATCTATATGGATGATTTAACTGTATTTTCAAAGAAGTAGAGTCACTAACTTATTTGACTGCAAAATCTGACAAAAATGTATAACGAAATATGTATAATTTGATGTATCGTCAGGTGCTTGTAAAATTTGATGTGTAATTTTCAAATTTTTAAAAGTTTATCCCC